>CM069914.1:29647989-30014442 GCA_036172215.1 Camellia granthamiana
ACAAATAAACTATAAAATTTTAATTTATTGAGGTTTCTATGATTTTCTTCCTTAGAAACTTTGGAACCCTGATTGTTGCAATCATGGTTTTGGTGCATCTCTCAAAGAGTTTTTTGACTTGATGCTGCAGTGTTATAGTGGAAGTTGATTTTTATCTAATACATAGTCTATTCAATTATGTTTTTTTTGGTTATATTCTTATGCTTGTTGCATTGATTGATCATAAGTAGTAATTTTCTTAATCTGAGTTATGTCCACAGATATTCTTTGACATTATTGATTTCTTATGTGGCAATGTGCATGTTAGATGAGTAATATTTCATGAGGCAGTTCCTGATGTTAAATTGTTTGTAGAAGATGCTTGTTGCTTACCGTTGTTTGTCCAATATTGTTAGGAGCTTGACGAACTTCTGGAGGAGGTTCAAGAGGCTAGAAGAATTAAATTGTTGCATCAGCCCAGCAAGGTATGTTAAATGGAGTTCTTTGCCTTTTTCTTGTTTAGGTTGATGTAATTTTATCAAACATCCAATCATATTTTGCCTGATCAATTCAAAATATTTTTTGTACATCCAATAATATAAAAATATCTATAATGTATTGATGCTGTATACGCTGCTTTATTTTTCTTCTTTTGCTTGCTGAATTCTTTGCATCATCTATTGACAGTTCTGTGTTTTGCTTCTACAGTTCTGTGATTTTTAGTTTGCTGTGGTGTTAAATGACTGTGTTCTTACAGTTGTTGGGTTTGCTTAATTCTTTTCTTTCATATTGTTGTCTTGTCTGCAGTAATGAACTATGTTTTGTTTGTATGCTATAAATACAAAGTTTATGATGAATATCCTGCTGCAACAAAATAATCACCTGTTTGAATTTGAGAAATTGTGGTATATTTTGTAGGTGATTGACATGGAACATGAGCTCCAAGCTCTACGCATGCAGATTCGAGAAAAGTCTATAATTTCGGTTAAGCTCCAAAGAGAGGTTTGTGACTGTTTTGTTTTACCTTCCTCATTTTCCTTATAAACAAAGTTTTAATGCCTTATAAATTGAAGTTCTTAGAAGGCAACACTTGATATTGTGTTTGGTAAGTAGATTGTAAAAGGTAGGATTAAAAAATCCAATGTTGCTATACATGCAGCACAAGAATTTAAGTCGTCATGAATTTTCAGCTCTTGTTTGGTAAGTACCATTTTTTTTCCATGGGAACTGACTTTGCAGAGTAAGATTGGAGAGGAAAAATAATATGGCGCCTTGATCTCTTATTGCAAAAATGTGTGCTTAAATACAAACACAATAGGAGACAACCCTAATGAATAAAAGGAAGACAAGTGTCATTAACCCAAAAAGGAAATGTTAATGAATACCAAAATATATCTTCACATTTTTATTATGAAGCGATTTATCATTTATCACATAGGATATATTTGGAGGGTTCAAATATAAAAAAACGTCGCTGCAGTGTCAAAGAAAATTGGTTTAGTGTTCGATATAGTAAATTTGATTTTTTAATTAAGACACTTTAAAGAAGTGTCGGACACACTTGCAGAAGTGTCGGACACACTTATAGAAGTGGCCAAAGATTTTTAGTGTCTGACATGGGTGTCTAACACGACACTTTCTCCTTAGAAGTGTTCATGCTTCTTAGGACCTATCTATGCTCTTCTCTCTCAAAGAAACTTAGGCCTTGTTTGGTTTGTTTTTCAGAAAAATTTTTGGGAAAAATTCTCTACAAACAAATTTTCAAGAGTAATCAAACCAAACAAATTTTTCTAAAAAAAATATCAAAATTTTGTTTGGTTACCTAGTTTCCAAAATCATTCTCTCTCTCATACACATCAAATCAATCACTTTTTTTAAAACTCTCTCCCCAAAATAATTTTCCAAAACCATTTCTGAAAAAAAGCAAACCAAACAAGTTTTCGTACTTTTTATTTCAAAAACTACTCTACAAACACAAACCAAACACACCGTTAGTCTCTTTCATCTAAAACAATGGAAGTTATATTTTAAAGTGGGTAGAAGAAAATGGTTCAATCGTTATTTTTAGTACAACAAATAAACATATACAAAAAATTTAGAGCTTCAATAGCAAAGCCTACATAATGAAATAACATGTAACATAATGAAAAATCATATGGGAGATGGGGTCTGAGGGTTGTTAATAATGATGGTGAGGTTGAGGTGCAAATGGTGAGGTTGAGTTTCTAATTTGTTGTGCTTTCTTAATCTTCGCAGCTGGCAATGAGCAGGAGGGCTGAGGAGAACAAGTTCCGTGTATATGAGTTCGGTGGTTCTGAAACTTTAGGTTCAGCTTTGCGAGTTCAACCTTGCTCAGATGAAGCTCAAGACCCTTCAAAATGTTCAATCCAGTGGTATCGTATACCGACTGAAGGTAGCAGAAGGGAACTTATTTCAGGTATCCATTCTGTTTTCTTGAATGTGTGGTTGACTTTGTTACAGTGCTTATCTTGGACAACTTTTAAATTATGCAGCTTAAATGGAAAATCATATTTACTGCTGTGATGTATTTAGCACAGAGTGCAGTAGTATCAAGTTCTCTATTGATGTCTTTTGTTTTAAACTATAATATATATCTCAAAAAGTTTTGATTTCCTAAATAGTGAGTACCCAGTGCATAACTAAGGATGTATTTTAATAATGGGCATTAGGGTAGTGGGTTTAAACCCCTCACTTTACCTGCTCCTGCATGTTCTGACTCTGATACCATGTTACATGGTCTTGGATAAAACTCAACTCTAAAAGTTAGTTGTTGAGTTGAGGGTGCCCTTACATTTGTATACTACACATTACCTTTGTACCTAGGCGATGTGAGACGTCGCTTCACACACTTGAACCAGAGACCTTTTGTCTCAAAGGGTAGTGCTGAAGTGCCCCGTAATTTTTTTATTAACCCAAGGGTGTTGTTAGGCCTTGCTCCTGACCTAGACTGGCATAGTGCATTGGAGTATATCACGGAGAGGGGGCCAAAGCAATGGAGATAGAGGATATACTCAGAAGATATGTTTGGACAGAGGGTACTACTCAAATGGAGGCTATGCTTGGCTGAGCTCTTGGACCCGAGCATATAGCACCGAGTATTTGAATTTTGGGATTAAATAACCTCTGGCCTGAGACTAACCTAAGTTTTGACACGATTCTTATCTGTCAGCCTATCCCTCTGAATGCCTATTGGTTAAATTACTACACTCTAAAATTCATCGGCTTCTTAAGTTGGACAATATGATGCCAATGGGTAACCTTTTGTGTTGAGTGGATCTGATTCCTTCATTGTTTCCTTAAATTGCGGTGGAGTCAAGTGGATCTCTGCAACATGTTTCAGTCAGCTGGCCACATACCTTTTGCTTCCTCTTAGAATATGCCATGCTCATCTACTACTAGAAATGTAACTTAGACAGCATTACTTATGTTTGCATTCCAGTGTCTTTTTCTTGAAGCAGTTATTATTTATTTATTATTAGTTTTTTCACATTTAGCGGATGGGATGTTATATACGTATTGTTGATGATGTTCATCAATTCAGGAAAATAATTATTATGTCTAGAAGATATGGTTAGTTGAGACCAGTATTTCGAAATATATTTACTTTTCTGCAATTGAATTTCCACTAGGTATCTGTTTTCGTAATATAGGATTCACTTGCTTCTCTCTAATCACTTATATACTTGAGTGCATATACTTTCCAAAAATAGATTTATGTCTTAAGTTGGAATACATTTTAATGTTAAAATACACATTTTGGATTATATTCAGAGTTCATATGTTGTTTCCTTTTCTATTGGGTGCAACAAAAATATTAAGTTCTGAACTACCTTTGTTTCTCCCTGCTGCATTTGCTTTCTCCTCACTAGTTTGACTGTCCACATCTTCAGGTGCCAACAAATCAATCTATGCTCCAGAGCCCTTTGATGTTGGGCGATTTTTGGAAGTTGATGTTGTCTCAGCTGGCCAAAAGGTTGCTGTGACAACTTCTGGTCCCATAGGTCCAGGTCAGTACCTGTAATGTTCGATGTGATTTATGTAAATATAAATACTAACTCTCGTCAAGTTATCCTTTTCCCTTTTGTTATCTGTTTCTCATCCTTTGAGCTAAAATGGTCATGACCAAGCCATCTAATTATAGGTTTTTTTTTATGTTTGGTGCTTATCCCTAATTTGATGTGTACAGAAAGTTGAATATTGATCTGACTTTAAGTTGTTTCCAACAGCTGCGGGATTGGCCAGTTATGTGGAGACGCTTTTACGGAAACCCAACACTGAATTTAATGTATGTTACTTTATTTCTTTGTCATATTTCCACTTCTAACAAATTATTTCTATCACGTGCCAAAATTTTACACCATGTATTTATAAGTTTATAGTTTCATGTGGACTGCTTGCTTTTCAGTCTTATTCTCTCTGGTTAGCATGTCACCAAGTCAGCACTGTTGGATCATATTTTTATACTCCTTCAGATTTTTGATTCTTGATGATTTTAATTACACTCCATCAATAGGGTCTCCGGTAATTTTTTGGAACTGATTGTCACGAGATTAGGGAGTAATGGTTTTGATGACATAGTTGTTCTGGAAAAGGACCAACTCTGGATTATTTCTTTCTTTCGTTTGTTTGTCTTCTTTTGGGCAATAGCTAAAATGCCTACATGGATACTTCAAAAATGTGTACAAGAAATGCTTTTTTTCTAACCCCTACTGCCAAACACGTTACCCCAAAGATCTAGTTTGCTGGAAGTTCCGTTGTATAGTTTATTATTCGATTACTACGTGATAACATTTCATAGACGAGTGAAGTATCAGTATCCTTGTGGAGACTTTATATAGCACTGTCCTCTCTTTGAGCCTAGTATATAGAAGAAAAAAATATACACCATTTTGACATTTTGGCTGTCTCGGTGTTGGAAAATATGAGATTTAGATGAATTTGATACCCAAACACATCCTGCAGTTGATATTTGATGCAGATCCAGAAGTAGAAACTTGGGGAAACTAGCCTTGTATTGTATATAGAAGAAGCATATAGATACAGATATTTAAGCCTAGTATATTAAGGAGAGAGACTTGACCATTTTGGCACTTGAGCTATATACTGCACCCCATTCATATCTGGCTTCATGTTACATGGAATACAAATCAAAGTGATAAAAGTATGATCTTTTATATTTTGATAAAATTCGTCCCTTCGTTAGTTATTTGCCTTTTTTATTTCATACACAGCCTTTTCCCAACAGCTTGGCATTCATAATATTGGATATGCTGTTAAATGCCTAGAATCCTTGAAAATTTTGAATCCTAAGAAATCCAACACTTGCCTTTGCTATCAAGTAATCATCAAAGATGTTTTGTTCTCATAATTTGGTGTTATTAACTGTGTGACTGCTTTTCCTTCACATCTCTGTGAAGTACATCTGAACCTATTCCACCTGTCCCCGAATTCAGAGCCAACACTAGGTGGTGTATGGTGGTTTTTTTTTTCCTTCACTAGGTTTAATTTTGTAGAGCTTTAAATCTTGGCTTGATGTGCTATTAAGGGAACTTTTTATTTTATTTTATTTCTTATATAGCTTTATGTTATCAGTTTATTCAGGAGCATGAATCAACATTTTGTGCATTGAGCCTGGTGACCATTAGTCATTGTAAATTTATCAAAATGTTAATTGGTATAATGAGAACTTATTAAATACAGATTACTATAGGTTATCATGAGAATATTGACAGTGTGTAAAGTACAGGTTACATATAATGAGAATATAAAACTTGGCTGCCAAGATTGGTTATTTGCAATTGGACATCTGGTTCAAATTCTTGTATCTTTTAGATGTTATCATTCTAATATTCATTGTTCTACAGGTAGTTATTTCCCAGATGAATGGACAAAATTATTCATCACGTTCTGTTCACTTGTTTCATGTGGGGAAAATGAGGATGAAACTTTGTAAAGGATGGATTACAAAGGCTAGAGAATCATATTCCACATCAATGCAGGTACTTATTGTGGCTGTGCTTTGAATATTTTATTCAACAAAATTGACTAGGAGAATCATCAGACATTACATGAGGCATACTTGGATGCCCTGTAGGTTGAATTGTTCACTCACATTTTTGTGATATTTGAGATGAATTTAGTTTTCATTCACACAACTTCAAATAGTTTTAAATAGGAAAGTTATAAGATTAATTACATATTCACTAGTGATATGATTTGTGGTGAGGTGCCATATCTTTTAAGGATTTGTTAATCGGTGCCCTAAGGGCCCATGTTAACAGGACCCATATTTTAAATGCATCATTAGAGAGGATGAATTAGCACTGTGAAAATAAAATTGGTTCTTTTAAATTCCAAGCCATTCATTCCATAAATGAAAAAGGAAGAATGCAAAGGTAATTTCCCTATGAGTATGTTTCAGGAATAAAATTTTTTCTAAATTTTCTTGCTCTAAGAAGGCTCTCTTCTCGTCCTCTAATCTACATAGTATAGAAAAGAAAGAAGTTGATGGAGAAGAAGTTGTGTCTCTAATGGGAGTGACAATGAAGTTGCCATCACTTCAATATATTGTACGCATCATGGGAAACATATCAACACTTCGTATAAATGTAGTTACCTATTTAATTGCATTTAGATTAGCCTTTCTTTTAAGCCGAAGTGATGGTATCTCTCCTTCAGCTTAAGATTTGTATCCTGTAAACTACCTGTATAGGCTTTTGTATTTTTGTGGGCAAACATTTCTTACTCGACTCTTTCTTTGCTCCAGCTATGTGGATTCAGAGGCGGTGGTAATTCTGCAGCTAAGTCATTGTTTTGGCAAGCAAGGAAAGGACAATCCTTTGTATTAGTATTTGAATCAGAGCGAGAAAGAAATGCGGCCGTTATGCTTGCAAGGAGATACGCTCTTGACTGCAATGTATGTAGCTTTTGCTTTCTTTGTGTTTTACCATATGAGGAAAACATGTGCTAAATGTGGTGCAAAAAGTTACATTAAAAAAGAAAACCTGCAAATATTTACCAACTGTTCCTTTGAGTGCTGCACTGCTGCTAAATAACACCACATTTTTTTTATTTGGTCCCCGCCTCCTAATAACTTTTTATTACAGTTCTAACCTAATGTAAAATTCCAACCCTGCACCTATCTCTAACCTTCCAAACCCTAACCCTACACCACCTGAGCCACTACATCCTTCACCACCGGCTGCCGCCACCACCACCTCCTGCAGCCCCATCCTATTGATCCCTTCCTCTCCCCAGCCCCTCTCCTCCCTCCCTGCCATTCCCCACCCCCGGAAGGCGTTCCCATCCTCCCCCCCCCTTCCCCCGCCACTGCCCCCCTCCGGTGGCCCCTCCCCAGAAGAAAAGCACTAAAAGCCAGAAGTCAATGCTAAGAACAATTAATTTGAGCACGCCACATATTTCTATATCTCTTGGTATATTTATAGTGATTTGTATTTATTTTGTATGTTTTATTTTTCCTCTTAGATTATGGGTAAAAGAATGATAGATGTTTTATGCTTAAACATGAATGTTCCTTTTGAAAAATACACCTCTTTATTGTATACTAAAATGCGGGCTTCTGAATGGCAGGTCATGCTTGTTGGACCGGAAGATCAAGCTTTCATTTAAACCTAACTGATTTTGTGAGTTTTCAACTAATGTGAGTATTAACATTGTTTTCTGAGTGTGAGTATTCAATTTCTTGTGTGATTGTGATGATGAGGAATGTCTTCACGTTTGTAATTGTGCTTCCTCTAATTTGGTCGCATCCTTTTATAGGCATCGTTTTTATTTGCCTAATCAATGGGTTGTAACAGGTTTGATCTATTGTAGTTAAATGATGATTCATTTGAAGCTGATTGTGATGATTTGCATGCTTACCGCCTTTTGTGCATTAGATTCAGATCAATAATTCTAAAATGGGATAATGGTTAATTAACTGAAATTATGGTTTCAGAATATCCAAATATGTTATATTCATTGTCAGCAAAATTGAGTCTTAGCAGTCTTGTGTATATGATGTAGATTTATGCTGTTATTAGTTATAATGAGGGCAAGTTTGGGAATTAGTTTTTTTTGGTTAAAAGTCAAAAAGTTACTTAAAAAAAATCAACTATTCTTCCTATGTTTTTGCATATTTTTTTCGTAAAAAATCAAAAAGCTAAATAAAATAGTTAGTTTCCAAAACAACCCTGAATCTGAGTTTTTAAAAACCTGTCATCTTTTGAAGTATAGCAAAAAATCATTTTTCTTGATTAATGCATGGAAAATACTTTTTCCAGTACATTTCAGAATATGGATGAAAATAAATGGTGGAGCTGGGATTCGAAATCTAGACTTATGAATGGGCATGTAAGGTTGTGTTTGGATCTTGGAATTGTGGAGGAATACTTTTTCTAGTACAAGTCCAAAATCTGAATAGTCTTCAAAGTTTTTGTTCTTTATACATACATGTCTAAATTGAATGTGCATGTACAGCCTTCCAATTGTTGGATCAGTAGCTACATGTAATAATTTTTAGCAAAACGACTGAACTCAATGCTACTCTAAATCACAATATTTTGGTTTAGGGTTGCATGAATCTATATTTTTGGATTCAGTTGCCAAATCACTTGGGAGGGCCTTCTTTCAAAACAAAATCTGATTTCCTTTCATTCTTGCAATGAAATGTGTGCAGCGCTGATTCTGGTGGGGGATACTTCCAATTCCTACTCATAGCGAAAGATGGCACCGGACATTTGTAACTGAGTAAAATTTCATTGTGTTAATGTAACTACCTGAACTCCAGAGGATTAAGCATCCCTATGGTTGTAAGAAAGACCGACAGAATTGAATTGATCGTTCAAGACTAAAGGAAATTTTGATTTTCGGTTAGTTTCTATAGCAGTTTGGCTTCTCTCAAGTTGAGAGCCTTTGGGTTTAGTAGGTTCATCAATTTTGGTAATTTGAATCATTCACATTTTAGAACTCGTTAAGAAGAATATTCACATAAAAAATTAAGATAGGATATCAGTATATATTTGAATCAAATATATAGCTATCGATACTTGATCATCTTATTTTTTTTGCATGAATATTCTACTTAGCGAGTTTTAAAAGGTGAACAGTTCAGATTACCAAAGTCGATCTCAAAATTAAACGCTCTCAAATTGAGATGGTTAACATGAGATAAGCTCAACCGTTTAATATATGATTTGTTTTAGTTTTGAAAAAAAAATTACACCGATATCAACTAAATCCTTTGAAATATTATATTTAAACACTTCTAGAAGATAAGTGACTAAGCATAATTATTTTGTAATAAAGTTTAGGAAGAGAAATATTTATAGAGCAATCTCTACCATTTTGTTTTATTTATTCTAGATATAGAATTCTAATGATTTCAATAATATCTTTTACATCACGCGAGTCCCCTTTTTATATTAAATCAAAAAATTGACAAAACCGAACTGTAATATGAGGATGTGTTAATTCTTCAATTAATAAAATCAAATAGTTCAGTTTGAAGTGAAATTTTCCCTCAACCCTAACCGAATTGAACTATTTACACTAGGGTTGTCATCAGTAAATAACCAATCATCTTAATTAATGAAGTGATTAAAGTCTATTACTCCATTCGTCTTAAAATATTAGTCTCTCATTCAATTTTTTATTGTTCCAAAATATTAGTCACTTTTCAAAATTAAGGATTAAAATAACATAAATTTTCTATTTTGTCATTCTTTTAAATTTATTAATAACACAAAAAATATAATTATGATAATTGATATTTCTAAAAATATGCACTATCAAAGGAAAATTTTAAAATGTTAATTTTCTTAAAAATGTAATGATTATACAACCAAAAAAGTTTAATTTTCAAAAAGAATTATTATTTTAGGAGAAAGGGAGTATCAATTACTGTCAGTAATAAACCAAATATACAAGGAGGGTCAAACAATGGTCAAAAAGAGTTTGTGAACCCAAGTTTTAAACATAACATAATCACATTATCTGAGCCAAAATACATAAATCAAATGATCAGAAATAAAAAAGCTTTTTATACAAACATGTCATGCCACAAAATTCATACATATGTAACACATATACATAAGTGTTTTAAGGGTAAATTACACTTTGCCTCCTAGAGTTTCACTCATTTTTTATTTTGGTCCTTCATGTTTGTAATTATTCCTACTTTAGCTCTTTAAGTTTAATTTTTCTCACTTTGGCCCTTCATATTTATAATCCTTCATACTTTGATCCTTCATATTTGCAATCCTTCTTACTTTATTCCTAAACTAACTTCCATCCAAAAAATTAACAGAATCTATCATATCACTAACACATTAGCTCCATGTGTGATGTAAAAAATTTATTAAAGATGTAGAAAATGAAAAATAGAAAACAAAAAAATTGAATTTTTTTTTAGTCTTTAGTGAACTTTTTCTTTAAATTTATTCATAAACATTATTATATTATAGATGCATTTAGATTAGATGCACCTGGAAAAAAAAAAAAAAAAAAATTTAACCAAAAAAAGAAAAAGTTACTAAAGATGAAAAAAAAATGAAAATATACTGACTCAAACATCTGCATTGTCAATTTTGAAATGAAAAGTTTACTGTCGTATTTTTTTTCTTTTTCGTCTTAGTGAACTTTTTATTTTTTATTTTTTTAGTTAATTTTTTTATTTTTTATTTTTTCAGGTGCATCTAAGTTAGATGTATCTATAATGTAGTAATGTTTATGAATAAATTTGAAAAAAAATTCACTAAAAACTTTTTAAAAATTTCAATTTTTTTGTTTTCTATTTTTATTTTTTGCATCCTTAGTGAATTTTTTACATCATATATGGAGCTGATGTGTTGGTAACGTGGCAGATTCTGTTAGTTTTTTAGATGGAAGTTAGTATAGGAGTAAGTGAGAAGAATTGCAAACATGAAGGGTGAAAGTGGAAAAAATTAAATTTAAAGGGCCAAGGTGGGAATAATTGCAAATATGAGAGGCCAAAGTGAGAAGGATTTACAAACATGAATGACTAAAATGGGAAAAATCAAATTTAAATTACCAAAGTGAGAAATAAGTGAAATTTTAGGTAGGTAAAGTGTAATTTACCCATGTTTTAATTACATCATAATTTAAAAAAACATTAAATTGTACAAGGAACAACGAGCTAAGAATAAATATGTTAAATAAAATTTCAAATCCAAATTCATTTTGAAGTATAATAGTGCATAAGTAACTTTTTTTTTTTGGGTACTAAATAACATGTTATGAGTTTTAAAAATAAATCAAATATAAGTTTATAAGATAAAAAGTACAAACAAGATGTCAAAATCAAATTACCAGTGTATATTTTATATGCGTGCGAATTCATGACCATGCTACAAAAACACTTGAGGTTGAGCATGTAACATTTGATTTGATTTGATTTATAGTACATATGAGAATTTTTTGTCAATAAGTATTAAATTTGTTAACAGTTTGAGATTAAAGCAATAATTTTTCAAATTGATAGTTTGAGAAATAAAGTGGCACAATTATAATAATTTTTTTATTATTACAAAATTCATATTAAAAAATTAGAATAATATTTTATCAAGAGAGAAATTTTTTCTAACATATTGAGGAGAAAATCATTTCATCTCGAATAATTCAATAAATACTAACATTTTTCTTACTAAAAGTACAAAATATCAAATATAAAAGTTAATTAAAGGAAAAAAATATTACTCAGTATATATTATAAAAGTTAATTATTAATTGATGATAAAGTTTGTCACTTCATATTTTAATGTACGTATAAAATTTACTGTTAATTTATAAATGTTTTTTTTACATGTACACTGAAATAAAAGTTTCTCGTAACTAAATATCTAATAATATTTAGACACATAATTTTAGTAAAATATTTAATGAGAATTTTATTACCCTTGGTGTTGTACAAGTCACAACCAAAAGGGCATAATAGTCAAATAAGCTTCAATTGCATTCCACGTGTCACTCTATCACGAAATAAAAATACATGATACTGATAGTGCCCGCATTTGAACCCTAAATTTTTTTAATTTAATACATTAGCATAAACGGTAACTTTCAACAGCGCAACGGCTAGCGCTCTGGCGAATATTGAAACCTAATCAAAGCCGTTGGATCTGCTTCTCCAAATCCAACGGTTAAAATTTCAAAAAAAAATAAGACCGTTGGGAGTGAGGTGTCGGTTCGTCAGCTTAAAAAAGGGGTGTGTTCTCAGTTCCCCAACTTCTTATTCTTTCTGAGAGAGAGAGAGAGAGAGAGAGAGAGAGAGTCGTCTTTGCTGTGGAGATTCAAGGTTCTGATAATGGCTTCAAGACCCATCGTTCAACACCAAAACAGAGGAGGTATTTTACGTTGTCTCTTTCTTTCTCTCTCTAAAAATTCGCTATCTTGATTTGTTTTTCTTGAGTTCTTTGTGTGTTGGTATCTTCATTTTCATTATTCTAATGTGGGTCATTGAGAATCCTGAGGTTTTTTTAATCTTTTTTCAATCCATATATTTTGGGTTCATAGATAGAGATAGTCTTGGACTTCTTGTTGTGCCTCCTCTGTGTTTCAAGGTTCACATTTCTGTCTTTTTTTATATTATTCAACATAGTTACTAAGTTTCTTCAATCTTTGGTGCCTTTTTCATTCATTAATCTCTGGACCTACGCCCAATATTCATCGGCCTTACTGGGTTAGTCTACTTTGTTGAAATTTATCTGATTCAATGGAGTTTTTTCCTCTATATTTTAAGTTTCAAATGAAAGCGTCTTTCTTGATTTTTCTTTGTTCCTTTTCTTTTTGTGAGTTTCATCTACTTGAATGTGTTTTCCTATATCTCTGATTTGATTTCTGGTTCTTAAGTTGTTATTGTCAATGTCCAAGATATGTTCTTCCATCCCTCTGGACTTTCTGGGTCCTTTCTTTCGTACCTTATTTTCTGATTTTATGGGGTTCCTGAAAACCCTTTTGATTTTGGAGAATCATGATTAAAATGATTTTTTCTTGGATTTCATGAATATTATTTTGATGGATTTGTTTTCATAGGTGAGGCAGTTGCAGGAGGTGGTAAGAAGAAGACCATGGAAGCCGACGGGAGAAACCGCCGTGCACTAGGTGACATTGGTAACCTTGTTACTGTCCGAGGAATTGACACAAAGCAGATCACTCGCCCGGTTACAAGGTTCCTCTCTCTCTCTCTCTCTCTCTCTCTCTCATTAGCCTTGGGAGCTCAAAATTGATTTTTTTCCCCCTCTCAATCTAATGTTTCAGGAGTTTCTGTGCACAATTACTTGCCAATGCACAAGCCGCAGCAGCAGCAGAAAACAAGAAGGTTCATATCTCAGAAGAACCCTTTTCTTGTGCCATGTTTCCTCATGTTTGAATTTGATTGTTGTGCAATTGTTCTAATTGTGCTTGTGTGTTCTGGGTTTCTTTAATTTGCAGAAAGCAGTCCCAGTCAATGTCGTTGATGGAGCGGCCGCAGTGGGTAAAGAAGCTATACTGTTGCCAAAGGCAGCTCAGAGGAAAGTTACTGTCAAACCAAAGCCTGAGGCAGTGACTGAGATTAGTCCTGAAGATGAGGAGGTCAAGAAGGAGGAGAAGCCAGTGATCAAGAAAAAGGCTGGACAAGAAGGGTCATCAAGAAAGAAGTCCCAAACCCTCACTTCAGTCCTCACTGCCCGAAGCAAGGTGACTTTTTTTGTGTACATTGTTCACATAACCCGGTGTCCGGCTTTGTGGGTTATTCCCAAAAATTGGTGGGGGATTTTGTTATTTTGTTGCCTGCCTTGTGTTGTTTCTAATTCAATCCCATATTGCAGGCTGCTTGTGGTCTGACTGACAAGCCAAAGCCAAAGGAGCAGATTGTGGACATCGACGCTGCAGATATCGATAACGAGTTGGCTGTTGTTGAATACGTCGAAGATATATACAAGTTCTACAAACAGGTTGAGGTACGTTCAGTTTTCCCATTTGATTTATGTGTTATCTTATATGTATATGTGTTGTCTTGATGTTCTAAGAAGAGTGTGTATGTATCAAAACTGTGATGTTGTAGAATGAGAGCAGAGTTCACGACTACATGGACTCGCAGCCTGAGATAAATGAGAAGATGAGAGGAATCCTGGTGGATTGGTTGATCGAAGTTCACAACAAATTTGAACTCATGCCAGAGACTCTATACCTCACTATCAACATTGTTGATCGCTACCTCGCATCAAAGATGGTGTTGAGGAGGGAACTCCAATTAGTAGGCATCAGTGCCATGCTCATGGCCTCCAAATATGAAGAAATCTGGGCCCCAGAGGTCAATGACTTTGTGTGCATCTCAGACAGGGCTTATACAAATGAGCAAGTGCTGATTACCGAGAAACGCATACTGGGAGAGCTCGAATGGAGCTTAACAGTTCCTACGCCTTATGTGTTCCTCGCACGCTTCATCAAAGCCGCTGTTGCTGATCAGCATGTTTGCATTTTTTGCTCTCTGCTGTTTCAAAATTGTTGTGATTGATGATGATTATTGCTACTCTTGAATGCTAATTGTTCATTTTTTTGTTTTGTTTTTTGTACATTTAGATGGAGAACATGGTGTATTTTCTGGCTGAGCTAGGGATAATGAATTATGCCACCATTATATACTGTCCATCAATGCTTGCTGCCTCAGCAGTCTACACTGCCCGTTGCACCCTCAACAAAAGCCCTGCTTGGAACGACACACTAAAACTGCACACTGGTTTCTCAGAGACACAGCTTATGTAAAGTTTTTCAATCTTCATTTTGTGACTGTTTTAAGAATGAAATTAATATAATTTATATGTGTTTCTGATTAATTTTTGTTTATTTATTTATGTTCCAAACAGGGATTGTGCTAAACTACTGGTTAGCTTCCACTTGATGGCCGCAGAAAACAAGCTGAAGGTGATCTATAGGAAATACTCCAATCCCGAGAGAGGCGCCGTTGCCCTGCTCCCACCAGCCAAAAGTCTATTGGCTGCTGCTACATCATGACTAACAACAACAACATCAAGCAATTACTATGTCTTGGATTTTGCTTCTGATAAATGTTGTGGAGCAAATTTTTTTTTTTTTAATTTTAAATTTGTAGTAATTTTGCTACAGAAGTACTAATTCATTTCATTTTTACATTCAATGGGGGTGTGTGTATGTTTTGCTAGAGTAGTTGTGTATGTGCTTTGCAAAATTGGTGGCGTTTTGTGTTTAGAAATTGAAAGAAATCCTAAATGAAAAAAATAGGTTGCTTTTTTTGTCAAAAAGTTTTGGGAAAAAACATCCGATCCGCGGGTTTTATTTCGATAATCTGAACAGTTAATTTGTCGAACACTTTGTGTATTTATTCACACAAAAAATTAAGTCGATCGCTATATTTTTAAAAAAATGAATGGTATATTTTTAAAAACACAATTATCGTCTATTTTTTTGGATCAGCTTAATTTTTTGTGCGAATAGAATACACAAAGTGTCGGAAAAAATGAACGGTTCAAAATATCAAAACGGGACTCGTGGTGAGTCCCACGAGCCCGAACAGCACTGGAAAAATCACTTTGGGTAAGAGAGAAACAAAGAAAAAATTCATTGGAAAAATCGGTAGAAATCTAAAAAATAAAAAATCAATCAAATTTTTTTAAAAAATCCAAATAAAAATTTTATTTGGAAGAGAGGAGGTTCGGTTGCGTCCCAAGTAGGGAAGGACGACCCAACACTTCGGTGGTTAGCTGAAGAACTCTTTGATCAGACCCAAAGTGATTTTTGTGATTAGACCCAAAGTGATTTTTGTGATCAAATTTAATTGATATATTTTTTATGAGTAATGTTATACAAATTAGAAAAATTTATAAATATTTTCTAGTTATCGATGTGATATTTTCAATTTTCAATGTGTAATATTCTTTCTTACTGAGGTCCAACAACCAAGAGAAATTGTAGAAAATACTCAACTTTTATTGTTGCACCAAGAATTAAAAAGGAATGTCAATGGAAGACTCATGCCACATGACATGGCAGTTGACATCTCCAGCTCTCAAAGGATTTCAAATGCGGCCAGCATAATCCTTGTTCGCATAACAGCCATCAACTGGCTCCTATATGTTGGCATTGCCTTGTCTTTGTCCCAAACACATGTAACTGCCTCTGTCAACCAACTGTCACTAACTTTGCCTTGTTGTCTAACCAGTCAAGATAGCCACGAGTTTGGATGCTTTATCCACCAGACCATCTCCGAGGCCACAGGCCCACATTCAGGGCGTTACACTTGCTTCATTGCTCAATACTTGTCCAAGGATTCATGCACCTTACTGTCTTGGCATATGCCACCATCACAAAAATAATTGGGAGCTCTAATAAAAGAACTAAGGGTGGATCCTACTATGATGTGATTTTTTTTAAATTTTTTTTTTCTCCTATCACATTATTAGAGTTCAATTAGAGTTCCAAAATTAAGAAATGTATCATTGCTCGCCATCATCATGCCATTGTCTTGGTAGCCCACATGCTAACTATGCAATCTGAAGGTGCTAACAAACCACCCCTACCAAAATAGTGCTGGCTCAACCCTTTTGGGGACTTAAAGGCAAAATTTTAAAGTGAGGCCTTATTTCATTTAAAATTAATTTTTCTTCGTCTTTGCAATGCAAAATCACTAATTGAACTTTTGTAATTAAATTTTTTTAATGTGCATTCATCATTTGATAAAATGGCAAATCTACTTAAATTTGGTAAAATGACAAACCAAGCCTCGTCTTGGAAATATGTAAGCCCTTAGGACATTTTTATCTGTTTATCTTCCTTTCTCTCTTTTAACTTGAAACACATGTTATAGATTCAGAACTAGACTTTATGAATATATGGTGCATATGTTTCTCTTTTGTATATCATATTAGATTTAATAGAAGATACCCCTATTATTGTTGTCATATATTGGATATTGTGGATGGATTATTGTAATTATTCCAGGTGTTACAGTAGTAGTGGTAATATGATGGTGGTAGTAGTGGTGGTAGTGACATGATGGTGGTGATAGTGGTGGTGGCGGTAGTGGCATGGTAGGGGTGATAGTGGCGGCAGTGACAGTGGCGTTGTGGTAGTGGTTGTAGCGACAGTGGTGGTAGTGGCAGTGGTGGTATTGTGGTAGTGGTGGTGGCAGCAGTGGCATGGTAACGTTGATGTTGGTGGCGGCGAGGTAGCGATGATAGTGGTAGTGGCATGATAGCGGTGATAGTAGCGGCAGTGACAGTGGCGTTGTGGTAGTGGTAGCAGCGACAGTGGTGGTGGTGGTAGTGGCAGTGGCATTGTGGTAGTGGTGGTGGCAGCAGTGGCACGGTAACGTTGATGTTGGTGGTGACGAGGTAGCGATGATAATGGTAGTAAAATTTTAGTGGTGTTTATGTCAACAATGACAATGATGGTGAAGGTGGTGGTGGTGGTGGTGGTAGTAGTGGTGGCGGCATGGTGGTAATGATAGTAGCATGATGGTGGTAATGGTGGTGGTGGTGGTGGTAGCGGTGAATGAGTAATAAGTCAAATTTGATTGAGTAGTTTGTGGAGTCATATTGACTAGTAAGTAAGTGAGATTAATGAGTAGAATTAATAAAAATTATTTAGCAATTTTTATAAAGTCAAATATTTTTTAAAAAATACTTAACATGTACAAATAATTTATTTAATAATTTAATGTAGTAAGAAGTGGACCTTTATTAAGTAGTAAATTATGTTTAATTGAATAGTAGTAGAATTAGGTTTTAAATAATCATATAAATTATTTGTATTTGTAAAATGATAACACATTGCTTGATGTTCGAATAAGTTATGAGTAATATTTTATGACCATATTATAAAATTACTCCTTTAATTTGATTTGGTTTTAAGATTTTTATAGTTTGATTATAAATTTTAGAAATCTATAGGTAATCGTTTGATCATTAGTTTATTCTTAAATAAATCAAATTAAATTATGCTCACCCCTAATAAAGAAGTTTACTACTTAATATGACTCTAATTATCATTTGTTGGGAGTTAATTTAATACTAATTAATCTTATAAATTTGATATAATTATACTCATAATTAATAACACAATGAGTTATAATCAACGATTACAAAATTCATAATTAGACATATAGTACACATCAAAAAAAAAAAAAAATGTGTATTATAAAATTTTTCTATAAACACAAGCATAAATACGAATGTATTATATGTATTTCAATATTAAATAAATAATATCATTTTTTATTCATATAACTAACAAAACACTATTGAGAAATTAGCTAAATTTTATTTAAATTAATAAATTTTAAAGAAAGTTGAATATAATTATGTCAAATTTGATGGTACTTAATGTATATTTTTTAAATCTTAAAAAAGATTAGTTTAAATTTTTTTATATAAATAATTTAATGTGAAACATTGCATAAATGTCATATCACTGGAAAACTATTTCTTGGTCCAGGACCGTCACGTGACTATACTCCTTATCAATCACAAATCATCACATCCTTATTATTCTTTAATCACTTAATGTAAAATTATAAATCATATTACTTTTACCAACCACAATATATCTAAGATACTACGTAATTATATCTTATGACTGTCAATTAACTTCTCCATACCACCGGTTAGTTTTTTTTAAAAAAACCAAAATATTAGTCAAGTCATATCACGTTAGCAAAACCAGTGACTCCCAATAACACAATTCAGGGTGTTTTAAGAACTACCAGGGTTGGTGGCCTGGTGGAGAAAGTGGCCCATTCCATAGCCGAGGAACCAGGGTCGATTTCTGGGAGGAGCATTTGAGATCACTCCCTGTGAGCAATGCCTTTACTCCCCTCGGTCCCTGGCCTCTGTTGCGGCCTGGGGTTACCCTCCATTGGTACCCTGGTGGTTGGGGTTACCCTCCATTGGTACCCTAGTGGTGGGTCCCCCACTTGGTGGGGGTTAATTCCTAGCTGGCAACCGGTTACCCCGGGGCTAGGGCCCAACGGGGCTGTGATGACACCATAGAACCCTTTTTTTCATGTTCAAAAAAAAAAAAAAAAAAAAAAAAAAAAAAAAAAAAAAAAAAAAAAGGTGTTTTAAGAAGATAATTAAAAGTTACTTTATGACTTTTTTAAATTTTTTTATGAGAGGTGGGTCAAAAATTAGAAAAGTAACTTTTAATTCACTTCTCAAAATAGACCTATGTTAAATTAGATTATCTACTCTTTTGTTTTTGGTATGATACAAGAAAACCCCATTTAGTAGTTCGACCCTTCGATGTAGTGTTTTGCTTAACATCAGTGCTCTTAATGATAGTATTAATGTCAGTTTTTAATAAGCTGGTAGTGTATGAAAAAAAAAAAAAAAAAAAATAACGTTAGTAATAGAGTCTACATGACGTCATGTCATTAATAATGTATTAATTATATTAAATTAGTAATGTGAAACATTTTTCTTTGCTTAATTGTTGCTCACTTACCCTTGCCGTCAAGCATGCATCCTCTGTTGATCTCCCACCTTGTCGTTATCGTCTTTTCTCTGTCTCTGTTATGTCAATTCCATTCTTCCCTTGGCGTTATGAATTTGTTCGGCGCGCGTGCTCTCGACACGAGTTTCCTCTCGACAAATGTATACTTGCCGACAAATAAGATTTTTCTTGATTACTACAACGTTTGTCAAAATATTGTTCATTCATTATTGAGGAATATTAGATATTTTAAATATTTTATTAAAAATTTTATCAAATATTTTATATGAATATAAAATCTATACAATGTAAGTTTTATGTAGATTTTATACCCATATAACACATTTGGTAAAATTTTTAATAGAATTTTTAAGGCCTTTAACATTTTTGTTCATTGTTATTAAGATCGCGTTTAAAAACATGTTATTTTAATTAAAATATGAAATGAAAAAAGTTAATATGTTTAGAATAATTTTTTAATATTTTATGAAAAGATATGTAAAAAATAGAGAGAAAAATCAATATTTGATTTTTTAATATAGGTTATAATTTTTTTGATTTTTTTAATAATTTTTTGATTTTTTAACTAAAACACTCACATACCAAACGAGACTTAAGACTTAGTTACTTACAGTGTCACGACCCCATTCCGCCCCTAGTAGAATGGTGCCGTGATGGCCAGTAATCCGAGATTACCAAAAGCCAATTTACAAAGATTCACACACAATCAGAGTATAGATATGGGGCTTACATGTGTGGAAGCAATAAATTTAATCTAAGTAGTCCATAAGAGCTGTGCATAGATTAAATGAAATGACATACATTTTAACATGGTTTACAACTTGGATACAAATAAAATAAAGTACATATTACATCTTGATCAAAAGGCTTCTCAAGCCGACATATACAAAAGAAGTAAATTACAAACTAAGAAGCATAATCTTCAAGATGATACAAAACATGAATTAAAACATCTTGCGCATAACATCTTAGGCGTCACCGCCTTCTTGCTCGCCACTTACATATATATAAAGGGGAGGGTGAGCTTAGATACTTAGTGAATGATATAATTAATAAAGGTTTGAATGAATGATATTCGAGATTTTTATCAAAACAATACATATCATAACTTGTAACAAAACATGGGATGAATCAAGTTTTTCATTCAAATCTTTCAAATCTTCTTGGGATGTTTAATAACATCTACATAATACATTGGGGATGACATTCCGGACAAAACAAGGAAATAATCGACCCGGAATCGATTAGACAAATCTACCCGCACAAGGCCGTCAGTGGGGCCATCCGTACAAGACCATCGATGGCAGAGATCTCTCAAACACGGTGCTACATGGGCTTAAAGTCCCCTAGCATGGGAGGACTTTCCAAGAATGTCATCAAAACAAGATAATACTTGATACAAAAACTAGGGATAATCATTCATGCTTGATCAAATACTTTTACAAAACGAAGCAAAACTTTATCAAAACTTTATAACATAGCTTTATTAAAAATACCACTCACGTAGCTCTTCAGGTGTAGGAATTAAGGTAAGGATCCAAGACCTACAAATACATAATAAAGTCTACTGAATGCACTTCAAGAAGACAAGAAGAGATGCCCAAAGATGGGTATTAAATGCATTCTTAAAATAAGCTTTTCATGAGTGCAAATGATCCCGGCATTTCTTTCCAAAACCAAGTCAAGACAAAGTAAAACATGCTGGGAGTTAAATCACTGTTTTTCATCTAGGGAAAACATGCTGGGTACCAACCAGGTCTTGGAATGGATGCACAGAGATGATCTAGGCAAAAATGACCTAGCTGGGTGAACTCAGGAGGTCTTGGCCGAGGTCCCATACCTCTTGGCCGAGGTGTGGTCACCTAGGCTTCAGTGTGCAGCTGCCTGCCGAGGTGTTACAAGGTGCCGGCAAGGGTGTACCAAGGTCGGCCTAGGTGTGCAGTGGTTAGCCTAGGTGTGCATGCAAGATAGACTAAGGTGCAAGTGATCATGCAAGGTTGGCCAAGGTGAGATACGATGCTTGGCCTAGGTGTGAGATCTAGGCAAGAGTGGTCTCGGTGACTACACCTAGGGAAATGAGGTCTGGAAATCAGGGTTTCCCTCTTGATGAACATGAAGAACATGAAGGACATGAATGCTAAAATCAAAATTTATTTATTCAAAATCTGAGATTTCATGAGATGAGTTTGAAAACATGGACCTGGGTACCCATACTTGAAGATCTTATGAAAACAAACACAAAAACATGGATCTTGATACAAACTTTCGGATCAAAACATGATTTTATTTCAAGAACACAAGAACATCATTTTCTCTTTCTAAAACAAGCTTTAAATCAATGCATGGCTCATGAATCATGCCAGATCATGCAATGTGATCGGATCAACATAAAGAATAACAAGAGTAGATCAAGAATCTAACCTCAAAACACGGATCTAACGGTTCAAGGTGTGAAGATCAAGCTTGGAAATCTAGGGCTGTGTTTGGTTGTGCTTTGGAATCATGATTCAACATCATCGTTTGAGTATGGTGTTTGGATGGAGCTGTGGAATTAATTTTCCATAGCTCTGCAAAACTCTCTGTATGTTCTGTCGTCTGTTCTGTCAAAACTCAGTGCCTGTTTCAATTTTTTTTTTTCAAAAGGGACGTCCGGCCGGTCGACCGGCCGGTTGATCGGATGAGTGATTTTTTTTTTTTTTTTTACAATTTTTTGCAATTGATATATAATTGAAAAAAATATTTTCTGAAATTTTTAAAATTTTTTATGTGCTTTAAAATAATTTTGAGTTGTATGAGTTGTAAATTTTTGTATCACATATCAAATGTCACATCAACAATTCCCTACTCAAATCAAAACTCTTTTCAAAACTATTTTCAAAACTCTTTACCAAACAAATTTTCTACACTCAAATCATAATTCCACAACACACAAACTCAAAACACAACTCATACTCTCAAATCACTTTTACAAAACTCTACCAAACGCTACCTAGTTCTCTCTCTAAGAACTCCTCTTCCTCTTCCTAGAGCTTCTCTCTCTTCAAAGGCAAAGATATGACAAAATGATGTGGGTTTCTCTACTGCCAGTAGACTTAACCCTCTACTGGGACACGTGGCATCACCGGATTGGATCTCCTAAAAAATGTGACTAAATGACAAGACAAGAGTATGACAAAGTGTATACAACAAGTAAGGTGACATAGGCACTTCGGCAGGTAATGATCTCGGATTAGGACATAGGCTTCGGCAAGAAGGTTCTCAATGATCTCGGCTAGGAAGGATAACACTTGACCTAGCTGTGCCACACCTTGGCCTAGATGTGCCACACCTCGGTCTAGGTCATACCAGTCCCGGAACAAGATCACTAGGTGCAACGATCAAAGATCTAGGACGCCTAGATGATAACATCTCGGCAAAGATGATGCACATCTCGGCCAATATGCCGGGGTGAAGGTGGAGGTCAACCAAAGTGGTTCCAAGATGGTCCTAGGTGTTGGCGCTCAATGGTGTGACCTAGGCTTGAGGCAGCAAGGATGGATGACCTATGCTTAACATGACCTAGGTTTGGCATGATCTAGGCTTGAGACAGCAAGGAAGGAACAAAGCAGGCATACAACACTTAGGCAAATCACATAAGCACAAAACAAGACAGGGACCTTTACCTCGGCAAAACAAGTCTAAGTCTACAAATGCAAGCTTAATAAGACAAAATCATGCAAATGTACATGAACATGACTAAGACATGAATGGGGGTTATTACATGCATGATTTTTAGTCACATGATTTATAATTCCAAATTATTTCTTTGATATGCACATGAGATTAATATGGGGTCGGTTGGGAATAAATTTTTTTTATTAATTTTTAAATTTTTGGTTAAAGTACGATGTGAAAGAAATTAATATATATTTAGATTTTTTTTTTATAAATTTTTTATGAAAAAATATATAAAAAATAGAGTAAATGATTTTTTTAAATTTTTTTTTAATATGTATTAACTTTTTAATCTTTTAACTTTCAAAAATGACTGAGATGCCCCCACTACCCCCCATTATTTTTTGATTGGCTGAATTTTTTTTTTTTGTATTGCTCTCACAGTCTTCCGCGTGGAGGTGGGGGTGCAGGGGTCACCCCACTGGGTCCCAGCACTGTTGTTTAACTTTTTAATTTTTTAATTTTTAATTTAGATCATTTTGATGGCTTGCCAAACGAGCACTGTGCTTGTAATCTGACCTTTTTCTATGCACATGTTTCTGGTGACGAGAAGTAGATGGGCCACTTCAAAGTTACTTGCCCAATGGCGGGCCCTTTTCGTTTACACCTTTTGTGACGCCTTGTATTGGTGTTATTCTACATATTTTAAAGGTTTAATTAGACTAAGACCTTTTAATCACCAGTGAATTCTATTTATTTATTTATATATATTTTTATGATTGAGAGCGTTAAAATGTACGGTTCCAAAATGAGAGATAAAAGTACTATTAAAAAAAAAAAAAGAGAGGTAAAAATAATACTCGTTAATAGTTAAAGAAATTAGGATATAAATAATCATCAATCTATATCTATATATTATTATTCATTGAAGGTCTCAATTAGTATAGTGAAACCTTCTTCTTTTTATGTCACGTGATAGTATTTTTTATTTTAAAAAATAAAAAGTTAAATGAAGAAGTGGGTAAGACTTGAACCAACAACAATGGTTTTAAGGTTAGATGAAATTATACTACTTAAGTTAAGTACACATTATAATATTAATTTCATTATTATTTTCTTTTAGTTTTACTTATTTGAATTGCACACGTATATGTGCCACTCACTAGTATTTTTTAATGGATTGAGTTTCTTTGAAATTCAAATATGAACTTGAAATAACTTAAGGGGTTAGTGAGATCCACTACGGGTCTTATTTTGATAATTTAAACATTTCATTTTGTAAAACCCTTTATGTATAGATTATCTATAGAAAAAATTAAATTAATTCGATAATTGTAACATTTTATCATTTTATCGTGTTTGTCTTTGAAAAAATAGATGATTTATTTTAAAAAACAAAGTTGTCTCCCATTTTTTTTAGAGATAAACGTAATAAAATAAAATAAAAATATTATGATTATCGGATCAATCTAATTTTTTTCATAAATTATATAGATAAAAATTTATAAAATAAACAATTTAAATTATCAAAACCAACCAATATATGAACCTCTAAAATTTTCTTTAAGTTCAAATTTGAGAAACTGAACCGTTACTGGATTGAATATGATGTGGCTCGTGGCATTGGACCTAGAAACTTGTGACTATGACGGTGTTTGGCAAAAATTTTTGTTGGATTTTTTTTTAATTTTTTTCATTAAAAGACAAAATTTTTATAAAATCAAAAAAAATAAATTCAAACAAAATATCACATCCAACCCCATAATCATTTCATTTTTTCACTCACAAACATCACATCTAACTATAAAAAAACTCAACTATCTTCCCAAATACAAAAAAAATTTTCTTCAATAATATCGTACAACTAAAAAAATCTATATAAAAACCCACTTCCCAAACATCCACTATATGTGTTTATATGTTTTTTATGGCATGTATGGATTCATGTGATAGGAGGGGGTTGTTTTATTTTATTTTTTCATTAGAATATAATTTAGTGTAGATTGAGGTAGTATTTGGTTGAAGGATTTGATAAGAAAAATGGAAAGAGAAAGTGAAATAGAAAGAGAAGGAGAAAGAATTGATACGTTTCAAATTTCAAGTTATGTTTGATTGAGTTGAAAAATGAAGAAAGAAAAGAGTCTAAAAAATGAGATTGCCTTTCCCTCTCATTTTCTTTTACCTTGTATTATTTATCATAACCAAACTAAAAATGGGATTGTATTTTCCTTTTTTTTTTTTCTATTTTCTTTATCAAATCTTATAACCAAACACAACTTTAAAGGTAAAAAAAAAAAAGGATCACTCTAGTCACTATAAAGAGATCAAGCCCAGTGCAGTAGGAAGAACCCAAATACCGATGCAGTAGTCACTAAACTTTGACTTGTCTCCTCCAAGATACAACAGCCTGACCACTTGTCGTATGGTTCAGGTCAACTCTGCACAAGATGGTGAACCCAAAGTTCTACCAAGAAAAACATCATTTTTTGACTAGTGATTTCTCAAGTGTAAAAAGAGTTGGGGTAGAAATGAGTAGATGAGAGGAACAATTTATAGGCCACTAGAATCTTACAAATTATACTAAAAAATAATGATCATTAAACTAGAGAAAATAGAAAGTTCTAAAATCTCTAAATACTAACTCACCACCAATACCCATGACTTTTTAATAATCTTCATTTATAGACAAGACACAAAATCACCAAAAATAAATAAATAAATAAATATATAAATAAAAGATACTAAAATAATCCAACATACTATACATATGGATTCCTAACATGTTTGTAATGCATTTGATTTGATAGCATTGCTTATGGTATATTGGGCCCAATGTATATATTTTGTTTTTAATTAAAAAAAAAAAGAAAAAAGGAGCAGCGTGTTTAACGTGTGGTTAACTAATTTTAAAAAGGCAATATTTTATGTGGTTGCTGGCCAAATGGGAAATACATTAATAGGGGTAATTCTTAAGTGTATGAATATATATCATATATATTTGTATAAATTTTTATAAATATACGTACGTTATTTTATAAAATTATTTAAATTTTTACAAATATACACAAGTTAACTCATAAAAATTTAAGAAATCACAACTGACGTATATTTATGAGAACGTATGCGATTTTGTGAGATAATTTATATATATTTATAAGAAGTCACACAAATACATATAACATGTACCTTATATACCTAAACACTTCCCTATATAATTTGGTTGCAATCTATAAGATCATCACCAAAAACTTTAAAAATAAGAAATATAAAACACAACTATTAGTAGAAATTGGATGAAGTGTGTCGTTTGTTTCTATACGAGAAAACTATGATATATGGTACCAAGGTATATACTTTTTTTTTTTTTTCTCATTAAAAAAAGAAAAATGAAAAAAAAGAGCAGGATGTTAAACGTGTGGTTGACTAATTTTAAAATTACAATATTTTTATATGATTGTTGACCAAATGTGAAATAAATTACTAATATTATATTTCATATTTCCTATTTTTAAAATTTTTGGTGATGATCCTACATACGGCAACTAAATTATAAATTGAATCAAGCGTGTGGTTTGTTTGTGTAACAATTTTCAAATCCTCATTTTGTGTTTTCTGTGCTCTTTAATTCTTGTGATCATAATTAGGGTTGGGGGAAGGACTTAAAATGTACACATTATAGTCTATGCAACACATTATAGTTTTTGAATTTTCTTCTGTTTTCGAGGTTTGTGAAGATTTAGATATACACAATCTTATCCTTGTATATAAAAAGACAATTACAAAAAAAGTGAGAGAAAGAAAGTAATCAAAAGAAGCGAGAAAATGTGTATAGACATTGCTATTTTCATTGCAGGGAAAATTGGGAGAAACATTATTGGTCCAATTTGGAATGAGCTTTCCTATGTGAAAGACTATGAAGACAACATAGAGAAGTTCAAAGTCATTTTGAGAGCCTGAGGAGTGCAACAACTCTACTGCAACAATTGCTTGACAAGGCTAAACGAATTGAACAAGTCATCCCAATTGATAATGATCAAATGGAGCGGTGGCAAACATGCGTGGATGCCATCAACGAAGAGGCTAGGGTATTTTTCGTGAACGAAGCTAGAGCAAACGATGGATGCTTGAATGGATTGTGTCCGAATTTGATGTCACTTTACTCGCTCAGCAAGCTAGCAAAGGAGAAGACACAAGTTATAACCGAACTCCAAGATGAATTTGAGAAGTTCAAGAAGGTGTTGTCTAGTGGACCAATAGTGGGAGCAACACAATCTATAACCATTGGAATTTCTAAGGACTTCAAATTCAAGATGCCTAATTTCTAGAGAAGAGATTTGTTGGAGCTTTGAAAGATTTAAAAAATAAAAAAAATAAATATGATAAGAATACAAGGATTTAGAGGAGTAGGTAAGACAAGAAAATAATCTTAATAAGAATATTAATAATATATCAAAGTTAATGAGTTTGTGAGTTTTAATTGGTTCAAATCTTAAACAAGTTGTGCAACTTGTCTTATGCTATTGTTTATCATTTGTTAGGGTGTTTACTATTCGATTCAATTAGTAGTTATGGAGAATTGACAACTAAACCGAGCCAATCGGTTTGCAAATACCATGAAGCAAAGCAAATTGATCATTAATATTAACTCAATCAAATTGTTGAGTATTGCACTAATTTCAATTTTGGTGCAGTTTAATTGGTTTGAGCATTTCAAATTGATCTTGTTTTGGGGGTAATTAACACTAATGTCGCTTAAAGTTTAGAAAAAATATAGTAAGACCTACAAGTTTGACATATTTACATTGGTCTTCTTCAAGGTTTTAATTCATTATAACATTTGTTAGTTATAGGAATGAAAAAATAATATTATCATCCATTTAATATTGGAATGTATATGTTATGTTATGTATCTTTGTGTTTTCATACAATTTACATTAGTTTTGATCTCTTTAACTTTATTGAAAAAGAAGTCAGTATAATTATGCTAAAATTATAAAAATTACTATATTTTTTGTAATCAAGTTTTTTTTAGAAATCACTATAACATATAATAGTTTTATAAATCAAACTTCTTAGTCTCCAAATGTAAAAAAATTGATAAAAAAATATTATAAGACCAATTTCAATCGTCATGTGAGTTGTCAAGAAAAAATCTTTTAGGGACAAATTTTGAAAGTCTCGCTAATGAATGCACTTTTAGGAACTGTTGGCTGTATAAATTGTAAAAGTCAATCACAATTCAACATGTGGCATGAAGCGGGCAATTTAGGGAGTTAATACAAGTTGCCAATCGAAGTCAGACACGTGTCAACCCGTATTGATAATAATGGATCTGCGTAGCACTGGAACAATCAAGGGATATAAGGTGATGTAGCCTAACGGTTACTTACAAAGTTCAAATTCAAAATCGGGAGGGAAGCCTAACTGCAAATGTGGCGTAGTGGGACTGACTGTGAGAGAGCATGTTCAGCAATCATGGGAGCACATTTCGACGGTTAGAAGCCCACTTCGACAGTTATCATTGAGAAATATACATAGCAGAGAAGGCCCCAGAATGAAGGATCCAGACTTAGATAAAAAAACTAGTTTTATTTACTTTGTTGTCCCTTCCAGTTTTTACAGTTCTTTACATTTCTATACTTCAAATTCCTGTACTGCACTTCATTTATAGGAGCAGTTTCAAATAGCTTGTTGCTGTAAACCTCTACGAGGCTGGGTCAGATCATTGTAAGTTTTTCATTTTACTTAATGAAATTTTGAAATTATTCTTCACTTAATTGTTATTTACTAAATTCTCCTAAACAAGTCACCAGTAAAAGTTCTCTTAATTGAGGCTGAAAGAATTAAAACACAATCGTCTGATAATTGATTGGCAATTAATCTTCTGTAAGGACCGATTGATCCTTACTGGCATGCTTAAAATTACAAAATTAACCTTTGAAAGCGAAAAAACCTAACATATATTTTTGGCATGCCCAGTGGGACTAATTGAAATGGCTAGACGTAGGAGACAAGGAGAAAATGAACGCCTGGAAGAAGGTGTAGAAGGATACGTAAAGGTACCTGATCTAGAGGATAATATGATAACACATCCTATGGAAGCATCTATTTCATCAGAACCTATGGTCGAACAGACCAGTAATTCAGAACATGCACCACATGTTCAAAATATTAGACGAGACCATGGAATTGGACCATCCACTATTCCATCTACTCAGCCAATAAATCCATGGGGAGGCCTGGTAGATGCCATGGGACAGCAGTTAATGAACACAATGGAAAGATGGGCACTATCCTTTATGGATCGGATGAATTCCCATCAACCAACTAACACAAGGCATATGGAGGAAAATTCAAATGTTCCTCAGCAAAGATTGGCTAGAGATAAACAGCTTATGCAAAGTAATGGACATACTAATGGTCAGACTAGTAATCAAAATTATGAAAGACCATCACCTATACCTCAATCTTGGTATGAGCCTCTTTCGAGGCCTATGATAAATCAAAATGCCTCATTACCTAACAGTGAAGCCATACAAATTGGTGGATCTGGGCCAACACAAGAAAATGGCATGAGAATGTTTCTAAATCCTATGTTAGAAGCCATACCTGGCACAAGGGGGTTTACTAATCCCTTGTTCAAATTCACACCTCGGGTGTTTGAAGGGTTTCCTGAAGCTGGGAGAGAAACAACACCTGTTCCTCCTATTACAGCACCTTTCGCAGGATAGACTCAGAGAGGTCAACCATACCCTTAACAACAGCCAATACCACATGGACAGCCAGTTCCAAATATACCTCTCTATAGACCAAGAGGACCTTAGGCACAAGGTTTTCCACAAAATCCTGTGTTTGTTCCTCCAATGGTAGTCTAACAAGCACAAAATATGGTTCCTAGGGACCAAATTGCTGATATTGTTAAAGAAATGTGCGGACTTATGGCTCGGGGGGTTCAAACTCTTGTGTATAGGAAGCCATGCCCAGAATGGGTGGATAGGGTCCATGAATACCGAAGGGGGTTTAGAATACCAGACTTTACTCTTTTTTATGGGAATGGAAACCAGTCAACAGTAGAACACATTGCTAGGTTCGCTACCCAATGTGGTAAATTTGCCAATAATGATTACATGAAGTTAAGACTTTTTCCAAATTCTCTAATTGGGGCAACTTTTGTATGGTATATTAACCTTACACCTGGCTTTATCCAAACTTGGCAGCAAATGAACGAGGCATTTCATGCCTAATTCTTCCAAACGGAGCCAGAAGTTTCCATGGCAGACTTGGCAAGGTTGAGTCAAAGGCCTGATGAGAAGGCTGTTCAATTTATTGCTAGATTCAAAAGAGCATGAAACAAGTGTAGGGTCATTATACCAGAGCTTGAATTTGTGAGATTGGCTCAAAATGGTTTAGAGTTTAGGCTTCGAAAGAAGTTCAACTCAACTGAGTTTTGAGACTTAGTGGAATTAACCTATAAGGTGTCTAGATATGAATCATTATGTGAGGAAGAACAAGATCGAAGTAATGCATCATATAAGACTTATTATAGATACCCTAATTACGAGATTAATGTAGTAGAGATCGTAGAGAAAGAGCCTATGACCTGTGAGTTGTTAATTCATAAGGATACTACAATAGACCAGCAGTTTAAAAAAAAAAGGACTTCATAGGAAATACTCTTTCGATTTAACAAAGGCAGATGACATTTTTGATCATTTACTTGCAGCAAATTTCCTAAAGTTACCAAAGGGAGTTAAAATTTCTTCTCTAGAAGAACTTAAAGGGAAAATGTATTGTAAATGGCACAATTCTTGGTCTCACTCAACTAAAAACTATATTGTTTTTTAGGACAAGATCCAAGAACAGATTCAAAATGGGAGTTTAAAGTTCCCAGCCAAAGCAGAGAAAGTTATGGGGATTGATACTAACCCATTCCCACAGATTGGGGAAGTTACAGCTAATGTTGGTGTGCTTGACTTCCAAAACCTATCCTTGAAGGAATTGGAGGAGGTTAGTGTGCAGATGCATGTTGCTAGCCAGACTACTTCTAAGAAAGATATCAGAAGTTCATCAGCAGATGTACAGAGCTTTGCGGACCAAAATGAGGACTCTAGTGAGGAGGCACTGGATGATGACTCTCTAGAGGCAGCTGTTATGCAAATGATGTGTCCTAGATGCAGGTTAAGTTACAAATGGTTAAAGGGTCTCCCAATTGATGGAAAACACTATCACAAAGATGTACAGAGACGCCCTAAACCAACCAGTACTTACAACAAGAGGCCACACCCAATTGGTCCCAGACAACAGCCATTTTTGGTTGGACCACCAGCCGCTAAAGTGCACTCAAAGGGTAAGAGACCTCTGCATGAGCTCAGACTACCCAACTACTACAGGATGGAGGGCAATCATCCTGAGAGGAGGCTCGAAGTGGGCTCAAGTTATGGAATCAGAGCCAGAGATTAGCTTTCTAGATCAGCCTCAAACAAGATGAGAGGTAACCACCATGACAGAAGGCCTGAATTAGGCTCAAGACAGGAAATCAGGGCCAAGTAGTGTCCTCCACAAGCAGCTTCGAAGCTGGCTTCAAAGGCAGAAAGAGCTAGTTCAGCAACTGAACTAGTGAGTTCATGGGTACTTGGGGTTCCAGATTGGTTTGTCACACAGATTAAGCCTAAGGAAATGCTTACTCAGAGAAGTGTTGTTGGAGACCAGGGTAGAATGGTTAAACCCCCTTAGTGGCTCCAAATAATTGGGTGTTACTAAAGCACCCCAAAACAAAGGAACCAAATATGGTTCTAGTAATTTCTAGGTCTTAAAGGAGGAAGATCCAGTGAAGGTACACTCAGTACCAAAAGGATCTGAAGGAAAGTGGAGAGAGTTCTTTATTGGCCCAGCCAAAAGGCTAGACAGAGGAAAGAGAAAGTCCAAAATTGGATCATAGTCCAACATTAACTCCTCAGAACAAAAAAAGTTTTAGCAAAGAGCATTTGGCCAAAGTTCACTCTGAACTGAAAGCCAAGGAAAGATCCAGCTTAGCAAGTCTTGAGAAGGCCTTGATGGAAAGCGACAGTGAGACAGAAGGAGAAGTTAACCTAGGCCAAAAGAAAGAAATGGTTGAGGAGGAGATGTTTGAAGCCTTCATGGCTAAACAGACATTTTTGGTCGAAAAACCAGCAGAAACAGAGCATTCAAAGGAAGTCACTAGTACTGAAGTGCCAGAATGCAGCATGGAAGATGCTTCTAAAATAACTGAACAAGTTAGCCTGGAAAAGAAGCAAGTGCAGCCAGTAGTTCAGTTTGGCTCATTTCCTCCAGTGTCAATGAATATGTGCATATACTACCACAGGAGTTCCAGGCTGAAGATGAAAACCAAGAAGATCAAGAGATTGACCCTATTCTAATTTCTAGTGAAGATTCACAGGTTAGCATGGTTCAAGATGAATCTGAAGTTGCCACACCAATGGAAACTGAGGACGAGAGTGAAGAAGTGAGTATTAATCTCTCATATCCTTTTGAGTATCCTACAACATCCATGATGCAACATGTCAAACCCTTGTATATCAAGGCTTTTTTCGATGGGATATAAATGAATAGGGTATTGGTGGATAATGGGACAACAGTGAACCTGCTTTCGAAATCCTCTTTGAAGAAATTGGGAAAAAAGAACCCCAGATTAATCCCAACCAGCACAACCATTGCTGGTTTTGCTAAGGATAAACAGATGACTCAGGGTATTTTGCTCATTAACTTGAGTGTGGGAACTAGAGATTGCATGACGACATTCTTTGTTATTGATAGTAATGCTAAGTATAATGCTTTACTTGGCAGGGATTGGATTCACACCAACAAATGTGTGCCTTTCTCTTTACATCAAAAGATAATGATGGCCTTGTGCAATGGAGAGACAGAGGAGATCAATGCAGACCTTCAACCCTTTGTTGCTTGTGCTGACTTTGTAGAAGCCAAGTTGTATACTGAAGGAGTGGCGCCACTTAGTATATTGAGAAAACCTGATGGTTCAGTCAAAGTGACGGCTGATGAGGAAGTAGCACACCTGAAACACTTAGTACAGGAGAGTGCTGATGAAGAATTCGCCATAAAAGATGATAATGATGCCTGCTTGTAGGCAAGAAGATGAAATCCAAGAAGCCAGATCCTTGGCTTTAGTTAAGTTTTCAACATTGGACTTAAAATCAATAGTCCAAAAAGTTCAAGAACAAGAGAAGGAATCCATGGTAGTTGGCTGTAAGCAGGAACAACAACAGGTCAGGCCTTTGACCTTTAATAAATACTGTGCATTGGACATCGAAACAAAAGTCTAAGAAATACAGAAAGAAGAAGCCTTATGGACAGACTTTGTCTATGAGGAAGAAGGCAAAGATGTTGAATTAGAGAAAGTGGAAGCAGAATAAAACAAAGAAATTGCTTCGAGCACAGAAGAAATCAAAAGAGAAGCATTAGTGAGTTCTAAAATACAAGACCCCTTGGAAGAAGTTAATTTAGGGGAAGGTTCTACACAGCAACCCACTTACATCAGTGCTTGGTTAAGTGCTCTGGACAGGGACCAGTTATTGATGGTCTTAAAGCGATATAAAGATTGTTTTGCATGGTCTTATAATGAACTGCTAGGATTGGATAGGTCATTAGTGAAACATAGGCTCCCCATGAAGCCTAATTTCGAGCCATACAAGCAGAAGCCAAGAAGGATAAGTCCTGAAGTGATTCAGAAGGTTAACGAGGAAATTCTTAGGCTCCTTAAGGAAGGCTTTATTAGAATAGCCAGATATGTTGAATGGCTATCCAATATTGTGCCTGTGGTTAAAAAGAATGATAAAATGAGGGTATGCATCGATTTTAGAAACTTGAATTTAGCAACTCTAAAAGATGAGTACCCCATACCCATAGTAGACTTATTGGTGGATAGTTCAGCAGGGCACAAGATTTTATCTATGATGGATGGGCATTCTGGTTACAACCAAATCTGCATTGCAGAGGAGGATGTCCATAAGACAACATTCAGATGTCCTGGGAACATTAGCACCTTCGAATGGGTTAAAATGCCATTTGGCCTAAAGAATGCTGGGGCTACATATCAAAGGGCAATGAACACTATCTTTCATGATCTCATTGGAGGGTATTTAGAGTGTTACATTGATTACATTGTAGTAAAATCCCAGTCCATGGAGGAACACTTGGTTCACTTGAAAGCAGCTTTCAAAAGAATGAGAAGGTTCAAGTTGAAGCTTAATCCTCTCAAATGTGCTTTTGGTGTATTAATTGGAAACTTCTTCGGTTATGTAGTACACAACAAAGGAATATAGATTGATCAGAATAAAGCAAAGCCATCATTGAGGCCAAGCCTCTATCAAGTAAGAAAGAAGTACAAAAATTCCTTGGACAGGTTAATTTTTTCGAAGATTTATTTCTAACACTGCAGGGAAAACTAAAGTATTTTCTTCCTTATTAAGGTTGAAAGATGAAGAGGAGTTTGTGTGGATAGCAGAGCGTCAAATTGCTTTCGAAGGAGTTAAAGCCTACTTGGCCAAGCCTCTAGTGCTGATGCCACCAAAGAGTGACAAACCGTTGAAGTTATACATTGCTGCAGCAGAAGATTCATTGGGAGCTTCCTAGCCCAGGACAATGAAGAAGGCAAGGAACAAGCAGTTTATTACCTTAGTAGGTTTTTAAATTCTTGTGAATGTAAATACTCAGTTGTAGAAAAGCTGTGCCTTGTATTGTACTTTGCAGTAATGAAATTAAGATATTATCTTTTGCATAATGTTGTTTCGGTAATTGCAACCACAGACTTGGTTAAGTATACGTTATCTAGACCAATGTTGAGAGGAATAATTGGCAAATGGATATTGGCTTTGTCAGAGTTTCATCTAGAATATGTCTCCCAAAAGGCAGTAAAAGGACAAGTTTTGGCTAACTTTTGGTAGATCATCCATGTCAAACAGAAAGTCAGGAGATAATGGATCTTGGTATAATCAATGTTGAGCCATGGTAGATGTAATTCGACAGGTCAAAGGCCAATGCCAGAATGGCGATCAGAAGTGCTCCCTTCGAAAACCAGTCCTTGTTAGAGGCATCTTGGCTGTGTTTGCAATGAGTTCCTTGGAGATCAATTGCGATGGTAGAAACTAGAGTTCGAATGGCTGTTGCCTAGAACACAAAGGTTTGGAATTTCCGAGACTAAAGTCTAGTTTAAATACCCAGGGGTGTATCCCCGGCTTGAAATCTGTATGGAAGCCCCATAGGTTGAGGTAGCGGATATGCGCCTTAGTTCCGGATTCTGAACCAACCTAGTCTGTCACTCCGTTGAAGAATAGGGAAAGTTGTGAGTATGATCAGGAAGAAAAGCGGTATCCGTAGTTTCCCCAGCAGATGCTCCTCATTGTCAGCATTTCAGCACCTTTGTACTGCGAGTTGAAGGTAAGAGTTCGAATAACACAAGGGGGAGATCCCCATCAGAGTAGAGCGGTTCACTGCCACTCACCTTATGAGGTGCTTTCTAAAGTGCCGCTTTGTTTGTTTATTGCATTCTTTAAACGTCGCGCACTGTATTGCATTGTACCTATCTAGTTTCTTTCTCATTTATACACAGTATTGTATGTACTGTTCATTCAGACGTTCAAGTTCAGTTTAACTGATGCCTTATTCCTCTCGTATTTGGCACGCGTTTGGACTTACCCTTCTCCTCTCGTGTTTGGCACGCGTTTGGATCACTGCGTTTTCTTACGCAGTCCTTTCCTCTCTGGCGTGTGATACGTTGAAAGGTTTTTCTCTTTCCTCTCTCGCATGTGATACGCTGAGAGGTTTTCCTTCTTTCCAAGACATGGGAATATGTCCCTATGTTTCTCATTCTCTGTTCGAAACTTTGGGATACGTTCCTAGGTTTCCCCCCCTCTTTGGTTAAGAGCATTTGGAATACGTTCCAATGCTTGTCCATTTCCTTACACGATTTCAGCGTGTTTGGAATTTATCTCAGGTTGCGTTGTATACGCGCCTGGGCGGGTTGTTTTGGACCTCCTCTCACGATTTCAGTGTGGTTTGAGTGTCCTTTTCCTTACACGATTTCAGCGTGTTTGGAATTTTATCTTAGGTTGCATTGTATACGCGCCTGGGCGGGTTGTTTTGGACCTCCTCTCACGATTTCAGCGTGGTTTGAGTGTCCCTTTCCTTACACGATTTCAACGTGTTTGGAATTTTATCTCAGGTTGCGTTGTATACGCGCCTGGGCGGGTTGTTTTGGACCTCCTCTCACGATTTCAGCGTGATTTGAGTGTCCCTTTCCTTACATGATTTCAGCGTGTTTGGAATTTATCTCAGGTTGCGTTGTATACACGCCTGGGCGGATTGTTTTGGACCTCCTCTCATGATTTTAGCGTGGTTTTAGTGTCCCTTTCCTTATACGATTTTTGCGTGTTTGGAATTTATCTCAGATTACGTTGTATACACACCTGGGCGGGTTGTTTTGGACCTTTTCTCATGATTTCAGCGTGGTTTGAGTGTCCCTTTCCTTACACAATTTCAGCGTGCATGGAATTTATCTCAGGTTGGGTTGTATACGCGCCTGGGCGGGTTGTTTTGGACCTCCTCTCACGATTTCAGCGTGGTTTGAGTATCCCTTTCTTTACACGATTTCAGCGTGTTTGGAATTTATCTCAGGTTACGTTGTATACGCGCCTGGGTGGATTGTTTTGGACCTCCTTTCACGATTTCAGCGTGATTTGAGTGTCCCTTTCCTTACACGATTTCAGCGTGTTTGGAATTTTATCTCAGGTTGCGTTGTCTACGCGCCTGGATGGGTTGTTTTGGACCTCCTCTCACGATTTCAGTGTGGTTTGAGTGTCCCTTTCCTTACACGATTTCAGCGTGTTTGGAATTTATCTCAGGTTGCGTGGTATACGCTCCTGGGCAGGTTGTTTTGGACCTCCTCTCATGATTTCAGCGTGGTTTGAGTGTCCTTTTCCTCACACGTTTTCAGCGTGTTTGGAATTTATCTTAGGTTGTGTTGTGTACGTGCTTGATTGTTTGTTTTTTCTCTTCTCGTCATTCCAGCATGGTTGGAGTATGTCACATTTTTTGTATCTGCTATACTATCATTTCATTCGCGCTATTTTACGCACCTCATATGCACCTGTTAGTGCATTACATTTCATTCGTGCTATTTTGTGCACATCATATACACCTGTTAGTGCATTGCATTTCATTTGCGCTATTTTGCGCACCTCATATGCACCTGTTAGTGCATTGCATTTCATTCGTGCTATTTTGCGCATCACGCTGTTTTGCACACCTCATCTGCACCTGTTAGTGCATTGCATTTCATCGCGCTATTTTGCGCACCTCATATGCACCTGTTAGTGTATTGCATTTCATTCGCGCTATTTTGCGCACCTCATATGCACCTATTAGTGCACTGTATTGCTCGCGCTATTTTGCGCACTTTACCTGCATCTGTTAGTGCATTGCTCGCACTAGTTTGCGCACGTTATCTGCACTTGTTAATGCATGGCATTGTTATGTATACTTTACTTGCATTGTTATGCTTGTTTTTACCGCATTGTTATGCGTCACACTTAGGTTGCATTGTCTTGCATTCCTACCGCATTGTTATGCGTCACACTTAGCTTGCATTGTCTTGCATTCCTATCGCATTGTTTTGCATCCCCTATAACTTGTATTGTTTTGCTCGTTATGTGCATTGTCTTGCACCCCTACTAACTTGTGCATTGTCCTGCACCCCCTACCAACTTGTGCATTGTTTTGCACCCCCTCTAACTTGCATTGTCTTGCACCCATTAACTTGCATTGTCTTGCACCCACTAACCTGCGTTGTTTCGCACCCCATCTAACCTGCGTTGTTTCGCACTTCTCTAACTTGCGTTGTTTTGCACCTATCTAACTTGCGTTATTTCGCACTTACCTAACTTGCGTTGTTTCGCGCTTCTCTTACTTACATTGTTATGTACATTTTTAACTTGCGTTGTCTCGCACGTTACTTGCATTATTATGCACACTTCACTCGCGTTGTCACGCACTTCTCACTTGCATTGCTATGCATGTTTCTAACGGTATTGTACCTGTTAAGTTTCTTTCTTTTGCAGGCACGATATTCTATGTACGGTTCATTTGAAGCTGGCGTGACCAGACGAATTGGATGGTATTGTATATTCTCCGCGTGAGACGTAGCGAGAATTGTATAATTCTTTTACATCCTTTCTGTATGTAATGTAGTTTGATTTTTATTTGCTTGCTTAAACTGTTGCATGTTATGCTTCATTACAGCTCCCTTTGCATGATTATAAGTTATGTTCGGCACTGTGCATGTCCTTTGCATTTTGCCCCTGCCTTCGGGCACATATCTTGCTATCTTGTATACTTGTCTAAGTGTTCGGCCTTGTCAAAAATGGGTCGTCTCTGGGCATTGACATTCACTCTTGTCATTTTTATGACTTTCGAGTTCTGTCAAAGAGGGGCAACTGTAGACACCCCATTTTTGACCGTCCTCAAGACTTGGACGTCATTGTTTGAACACTCGATGATCATCCATGTTCGTGTTTGTTTTGAGTTCTCGGAGGTCTCGGCCGCGCGCCTTGCCTCAAGATCTCTCAACTTGTTTGTTTTGTGCTTGGTTGTGGACCAAACACTTGTGTTTTTGCTTCTGAGGGAAGAGGGTGGCTTGTTGGCCATCCCCTCAACCCATCGGCCAAGGCATGAAGCCATCGGCCTTGTTTTCTTGCCATCGGCCAAAAGTGTTGGCCGATCGGCACTCTTTTTAGTTGATCGGCCCTTGTATTGGTCGACCGGCCTTGTTTTCTGGCCGAGCCCTATTCATCTGCTTTATGCAGATATTTTATGCCAACTGTCACAGCTGGCATGCATAATTCACATCCTTCATACACGTGTATGGAGGAAATTAAACCTTGTTTTAGCTTGCTTAGGAAGCTTTGGAATTAGAATTCTATAAGAAGGGAGCTCCTCCTCCCTTCTCAGAGGTTCTGGAATTTTGATATAGAAGTTCTATATCTATCTCTCTCTATATTTCCTCTCTCTCTATATTTGTGTGTGTGTTTGTGCTCTAAAGTGTCTTTTGTTCACACTTTTGCACTAGAGCACCTAGTAGAACACCATCCTTGGTTGCTGAGGTGCTAGGGAGTTGGTGTTAGAGTTCTTGAGGTGGTTTAAGCCTGGAAAACCTGCTGGAGCTTTGTTCTTGAAGGTGTTCTTCAAAGGTGAGCAAACTTGCTTTTAAACCCCCATTCTTGCTTAAGCTTTTAGACCTATTTGCTTATTGTTTTAAGCTTAACTCTTAACTGATAAAAGTTCTGATTTTTGTTGCTTTAGATCTTTGTTTAAGGTCACTTTTTGGTTGGGGGTCATCTCCTCCCTCTTAGGCCTTGTTTTAAGCCATCCCTTTTGGCCCTTGTTCTTGGCTTTGCATGACCTTTCTACCATTGAAATCCAAAGGATTTTCAGTGGTGGAAAGGTAGTTTTGAGGTCCCAAAAAGGAGAGGGTCATCCCCTCTCCTTGTTGTCTTGTATGCTAGTATAAATGGCTTATTTGGGTAGCATATTTACTTAGCTTGTTTTAGCTCAATTTCAGCAAGTATTTGGTGTTATTTTGCCATGTTTTACCTCTGTCTAAGGTTGGTTTAATGGCTTCTTGCATGCACCATCTACTTGTCTTGTAATCCTCTCTATTGCCTTAACATGCATCTTGTGTTTAGACCATCATGCTTGCATATTTTGGCTCAACTCAAAGGAGCTTTTAGTCATGTTTTATCGTGCTTCAGCTCTGTTTCATGTTGTTCTGATCATATATGCCATGCTTTGTATAGCCATAAGGCATTCTAGCTTGTCAGCTTCAAGTGTCCAAGTCACTAGCATGCATTACTTGGCTCATCTCAATGATTTGGCATCATTTGTCATGATATTTCAGTCCATGTTTCATGCTTATACACTTGCACCTATCACTCCTTTAATACTTTAAAGAGTTGATGTCTTATGCCTCATGAATGGACCATTGCGTATGCCTCCATGCTTAGGTCTTTGAGATGCCATCTAAGTGGGTTTTTGGGCTTATTTTGATATTCCCTAACTCTGTTTTTCATTGGATAAGTCATGCCATGTTTAGTTTTGATAGGTGTAGTATAGCACCCCTTTTGTAGTCTTGCATACCTCATGCTTTTGGACTTTTGTTCTAGCTTGTGTTGGCTAGTTTCAAGCTTGTTTTTGGTCTTGTATTACCCTGCCTTGGGATTATTTTGATAGCCCTTGGCCCTTTGGGGCTTACCTTGTATGGCCATGGTTTGAGTCCCTTGGCTAGTTTCAAGTTTTGGGCCTTCTTGCATGATTTGCTCGCTTTATTTGGTTGGTTTGGCACCTTTCCACGCATGATTTCAGAGCTTACCATGCTTGTAACATGTCCATATTTGTCCCCTTTTAAGTGTTCTTGAAAGTTGCCCTCCCATGCCTAGGTGAGAGGCCATCACATATGCATGTTTGTATGTGCTTTTGTCTATTATTTCTTAGCATTTTGGCCACTGATTTGGGCATGTTGAGAGCTGTCCATTTTAGTTTAAGTCCATATTCGCATGTTGTTGCATGCTTGTCTCGCATGTTGTTGCATGCTTGTTGCATACTTGGCACATTACATGTTATTACATGCTAATTCCACTACATGTTGTTGCATACTTGCTTATCCTTGCATATTGTTACATGCCTTGCATGTTTGCATGCTTAGGTTGCATTTCGCATGCTTGGTATGTTTTTGCATGCTTATTTCATTTTGCATACTTGTTAGATCACATGTTGTCACATGCTTGTTGTTGGTATTGTTGTCACATACTTATGCCTTGCATCTTTACATTTTTAGGTTGTATGCCTATTGCATATTAGTTGCATTGCATGATATTATTGCATACTTGTTGCATGCTTGAGTTGTTTGCATGTTTGCTTGCATGCTTAGGTTGCATAGCATTGTGTATGCACTGCCTTGCCTCTTGATCACACATGATAGAGGTTAAGGTCCCTTATGTGTTTTGTGCATTTCATTTGATATTGAATTGCACACTTCGCTCCTTTGGCCATCATGCATTGAAATGCGTGATTGGTGGTCCGAGGGTCGAGAGCTACACAACTTTGAGTCTCAAACATGATAAGGGGTGTAGCTACAAATATTATCTTGTAAATGTATTGCCATGCTCTGTTTGTCCTCTGCTGCAGCAAAAGAGCATTTTACAGGAAAAGATGGCCGATCGGCTATCTTCAGTGCCGATTGGTTACAAGTGTTTGGCCGATGGCTTCATATGTGGTCGATGACCCCTATTTCTTGGCCAATGACCATGATTTTTGGCCGATGGCCTCCCACAGTGCCCATGGGGTGAATCAAAAGTGTGTTGGGAATTTTCACACTTTGCAGAGGTACAGAGAAGTGCAAACAGAGGCAACATGAGGCATGGCAACGGATTTCCGAGCGAAGCCGACCGAGCATGCATTTGTCCCTCTTCTCGAGGCCTCTTTATTGTTCTTCGTGGCTTAATTAATTTATTAATTATTTAAGTGTTGTAATAATTAGTTGTAGCTAGTTATTCATTTGATTGTGTAATAATTAATTAGCTTGTTAGTTAGTTAATTAGATGGTTTGTATTATTCTTTCGGTCTCTCCCTCGAGAGAGGCAATCGGTGTAATAAGCGTGCGTGTGTGTGATGCATGTCTTCTGAACCCCACTTCTTTCTCCCTTTTACTTAACCTCTTACAATGGTTAGTTCTAGGGCATGTTTCGATTAGCATACTTATGCTCGCATGTTTGTATTCATTCATCAGTATTGCATGCACCAGGCTCGGTGCATCATACTAACTGCATCGTATTTCAATTCCAAGTTGAATACATATATCAAGTATTACATCTCACATGCCATTTTAGAATAGTCAAGCCTATTTCTAGTTGCATTTTGCATGTGTTGCATTAGCCATCTTAACATGAGCTAAGATCATATATTGATTACTAACTGGTTCTTTGTTTTGGCTCGGAGTACACTATAAGTGTTTATACTTTAGCATCTTGCATGCGTGTGAGTGTTAACATGACAGCATGCTTGCCATGAGGCTAATTGCTTATGTGATATAACTGTCTGAATGCCTGTGGGTGAAGGCTGGATTACTTGAATTGGAACGATTCATTGAAATCCATATTTTAGCCTACTTGCGAGTAGCAAACTTCAAACCATTTCCAAACAAACGGATATGCGATGCTTTGTTCCGAATTAGGCGATCTAGTCTATACTTGTGTGTTGTGCGTATCACGTAGTAATTATAGGCTAATAACCGGAATAAGAACACACGTGTTTTCAAAAACAAGATATCATGTTTAGTACAGGCCGATCTTTGATCGGGCGAGCGGGGGTGCTCATAGATGACCTTCCCCAATTGTACCCAAGTTCCCGAGCCGAGGCAACTTTGGTGATGACGGACACGTGGCCTTAGGCACGAGTCAGGGTTTCCTAAATTCTCCTAAAATAAAATATTTAGGTGGCGACTCTGTATCTGGCAAAGCAGTCCATGTTTGGCACTTCTTTCTTAAAAATCAGTTTTCCAAAACGATTTGCCGGATTTGGACTCTTTGGTGATTTATCGGTCTTGCATCGCACTTTGCAAGATTAGATTCAGAACTGTGACATTAAGTCCGAACTGTAGTAGCTAGAGAACAAAATGAGATTCTCTTGGGAGTTCTCCGGGTAGGTCTACACCAACTATATGAGAAACACAAGGAGTGTAGAAAATGCTGAAATAAAGAAGTATGAAAACACTCAAATAGTAAATAAAAGATTCCATTTCATAAGGAGTTAAGTACATGCAGTCATAGATTGGCCTAAAAGTTAGTACAATGTTTTAGTTGTTCCCTTACAATTGATTCTCTACTCCTAAGGGATGGGAACAACTGAATGGTTGTAGCCATGTCCTGCTTTCGATCAACCAGTCCTTGGTTGGTGATTTACAGCTTGGTAGCAGTTCGATCCAAAGCCAAGTTAATTGCTGATAACTCTTCCTGTAATTGAGCTTTCTTCTCCAAAAGTTGGGTTCGAAATTGAGAAGCAGAAGAATGTTGTCCTTTCAATTCAGACACCTTAGCATGTATATGAGAAATAAATTCCTTGTCTTTTGATAGCTTCTTCTTTGCAGCTTTGGTAATACGACAAATGTTTGACATAGAAATCTATGGTAGCTGCTACCTGGGACAAGTGACTTGAAATAGCCATGTTGGATTGCTCAAGGATCTTGCAGCACTGGAGGAAACCATTCTTGATAGTAGGTCTTTGTAAGGTTTCGAATGGAATCCGTGAGAATAATGTTAGCAATTCCAAACAGGTGTCGAAGTCCAGTGAAGATGAAGAAGCCTTACTGATGGTGGAAGGGCTCTCAAAAAATTCCAAGAAAGAGTCAACCCGAACCAATGGCTCAGCTTCATTACTGGTTGATGGAATGGTAGAAGGTATGTCAAAAAGGCTAGCCAACCTAGCTTCAAAAATGTCCATTTCTTCCACTGACATTGGTGGTGCAGAAAGGGCTCTAGTGGAAGGAAGAGATGGCTGCATAGGGATTGGAGAGGAGGATGAGTGTCCCTAGCAGTTTCCATAGTCTTGGCCACTAGTAAGTCAAGAGAAGAAGGACTGGAGCTGGGTAGTGATGGTGGACAAAGGATTAGTGAGCTACCAGTATCTTCTCTGGAAGTATCAGTTATCATTGGAGATGAAGTGATCACTGGGATCTCCTCAGGAGGGGAAAGAGCAACAAGGATTGTAGGGAGAATAAATTGGGCTGAGTTAAAGGTTAGATGAGAAAGATATGGAGTTAAGCCAAAGGATAAGGATATAAGAATGCTTTGCCTCAAAAAGGTGTGAAAAGTGTAGAACCAGAAAGTGGGAGTATTTCCTGAATGGGCTCTACACTTAAAGACACTTTAGTGTCGATTTTCTTTCTCCTTTTTGAGGGTGTTTCTAATGGTCTTTCAACTTTAGATAAGATTGAAGAAACCCTTATCAAAGGAGGAGGTAGAGTAACTGTTGTTGCAAAGTAAGAAATATGAAGTAATGTTAAGTTTCAATATTGAAAACTTGAGAAAGAAAATTAGAGACACAAAAGAAAATTACCAGTTGCAGAAGTGGTAGCAATGGTTGGAGAACTGTGAAGGGTATAATGTTCAGCAGTTTGTTGCCTCCTTGCAGTTTTTCTTTGGAGTGCATCAGCAGCAGTAGCTTCATCCCTAAGTAGTTGCTGTTGTCTCCTCTTCTCAGCCTCTGGAATACAATGATCTCTTTGGAGTGTTCCACTTCCACTGCTTTAGCAGATGCTTCATGAATGGAATCCCTAATAGAGGAAGAAACCGTCGTTTTCTTCTTTCTTTTTAATGGTGTTTCCTGCTCTTTCTTTGCTTCCTCTTTTTCCACGTGAGCCTCGGGTACCTCTTCTTTACGATCAAGCAAGAGTTTTCTTTTCCTTTGTTGTTGTTGCTTGTTCTTGAGGAGATTTAAAGCTTGCACTCTATGAGGAGAGTCTCCCTATGAGGCACCTACACCAAAGAAGGAACTATAAGTAAAAAATAAAAGCATCATAAAGGAAAAGAAAAGAAAAGAAGTAGCAGTGTGTACCTTTCTTCGAAGCAACTCTAGTGACTCTAGGAAGTGGTGAGGCAGGAGGAGTAGACTTTGTGGTAGCAAGGATAAGAGCTGGGGTAGTATGAGCAATGGAGGAAGTAATAACTCCAGTCCCCTTGGGCTTGGCTCGAGGCACATCTAGTACCACTAATAGATCTTGAGGAGAAATGGCCAAGTGCACCTCCATATTGGCCATCCACCAATTTTGGTACCTTTTCAGTGTATTGCTTTGGGGAGTGAAGGGTAGGTATTCAAAATCAATTAAGTCTTGGATAAACTTGGAGGTTGCCTCTTCTAATTTGGATCTTGGAGCTTTCAGTTCTCTACTTGCAAGGTTTGAGTTAGACTGACTGCAGAGAGGGATAAGAATCCCCTGAGAGAGTCCAAATTGCCTAGCAAATTGGACAGGGCAATAGGGCTTAAAGATACACTTATAAGCTCTAGGGTTCGTAATGCCAATGAATAGCTCCCTTGGGATCAAAATAGAAGCCCACATATCTTTGTGCTGAGGCCTAGAGCAGGACCTGTCGCTCAAAAAGGTCTTTAACCAGGCTGGGCCAATATTGGCTTCAAAGGAACAGAAGAAGGTGTGAGAATAAGGGAAAACTGGGAGTTGGTGAAAGAAAGAAAAGTAGAAGGCAAAGTTGGAAGCATAAAGAGAGACATTGGCTAACTTCATGCCATAAGTGGTAGGGTTTGGCATTAAAAACTTTAGACATTTAGAGCGCAAATCAGTGAAGTATGCAAAAAGCCAGAATTGGAATATCCAAAATGGGCCTCCTTGATTCGTATCCATGGGTTTTTCACAAAAGAGGAAACAAACTTTGTAGACATGGCCCAAAACATATGGAGCTAAGGCCACCTTTTTATGCAAAACAAAAGTTTTGGCAAGAGGGGCAAACTCAGACATAATCCTCTGAGAAGAAGTACAGAAAAGGAATTTGCAAAGCCAATACAATAAAAAATAAAATAATTCCCTATCAGTCACAGGGCCTTCCTTTTTGTTCTCAGCCTTGACAAAGTCACTATAGGATGAGTTCAGAGGGGGAAGAGAAAAATGGATGTTGAGGTCAGGGTAGTCTGGACCAAAGGGAGTACCAATAGGGGATAACCCTAACACATGACAGATGTCAAGGACAGTAGGAGCCATCATACCACATCTAAATTGGAAGAAATTGAAAGCAAAATTCTAAAAACAAAGAGCAGCATGTATTAAAAATGGGTCCTCCAAAATAGTGAATCTGGATAGTTGAAGGGCATCGAAGAGGCAAAGTTCTTGGAGATCCAGTGTCCTAGCAGGGACGATCCGATCATACAATTCCTTCCATTCTGGTCTTACTATGGGCCAACAGCAATGTGGCCTGTTTACCCTCCAGCTTCCCCAATCGAGACCGCTTTTATAAAGGAGGTAGTGGTCCTTCAAACGTGGGTACAGAGCTGGAAGCTGAGTAGGAGCCTCTTTAAAAATAGGCCGAAGCACATATTCCTGTTGCTCATGGCGACGGGGAATGAAATGCGCCCATCGATAGCACTTTTCTCGCCAGCTTTGTATTTCTCACACCCTTCAGCAATGATCCTCTTTAAAGCAACGGATGGACTCATGCGCTCCACGACTGGTATCTTCAAGGAGAAAGAAGCCATTGACAAAAGTTTTTAGAGGGCGAAGTTGAGGAAAAGGGTAAAGAAGAGGAGAGATCAATAGAAATGAAAGGTTTGTGTGTTGGCCAGCAAGTAAATTAAAAGCATGAAAGGAAAGGGTTTTTAAATTTTTCTGTCCGAAAGATGCTCAATCAGTTTAAATAGGTAAAATTCATAAGAAGTACTGAAGGTACGGATATGAAAATTTTCTCTCAAGAGTGATCGTTTGGGAGGGAAACGTATCTCAAACACTTAGATTGGCTTCGAAATAAAATATTTGGCTTCAAAGCCAAGGTTTGGCTCCAAAGCTAGATGACAAACATCCAACTAGGGCTTCGAAAGGAGGTAGTTGACTTCAAAGCACGTTTCATACCTAGGAGTACAAGAATGCTCAGGTTTTTCTTTGCTTCAATGGGATTAAAGACTTGCTTTTAAGTGTCATGTCGAAAATAAAATCCTTCGAAGTAAACTTTGAAATATTTTGCAGCTAGAATTTGTATGTTTTAGACTTCGAAGTTGCAAAAACCAATATTTGGTTAAATAGTGAAAGAACCCAAAGGGACTCACTCTTTTAGAATAAAACAGTGCAATCCCTAAGGGAAGTATCCATACTTCGAAATACGTAGACTGTTTTTTTGAAGGAAAGATAGTTAATTCAAAGCTGTTGATTGTGTTGACCTTATGATTGGAATGAGAACACCTAAGGCAATGATTGTCAATTATACTCCATATGTTGGAGATATTCAAGTTAGTTTTTCAGTATTCCATTGGAAATGTTCAAATCAGGTTTCGAAGGACAAAATTGGTAAATTTGAAGCTCTGATTTTGTTTGATTTGGGCGAATAAGAATGGTTACAAGTATGCAATTGAAATATAAAACCAGACTATGCCGAATAAAGAAAGAAAAACGTAGCTTTATTGATATGGAAATAATTACATTAGAAAGCCTTCTTGGCTACAAATTTAATTTTATAAAAATATGGAATAGAAAGAATAATAAGGTCATGAAATTTGCTCCAACAGTGGTCGATGAATTTATGTTCCTTTTTTATTTTGTCCTTTATTCTATCCAAGCTGGGTTGCTGTAGCTGATATGCTCTTATTTGATGGAAGAGTTGTTCAGCTTTCATTTCGAACTCTATTTCCTTCAATCCTTGTTCCATCTCATCCATATCTACATCATCCCAGTATGCAGAATCTCTATTCTTGAAGTCATTATATTCGTCGATAAGATTCTCTGCTTCATACTGGGTTTGAATTCGATGGGCCGAGATTTTGTCAAAAGATTGAGTGGTAGCCAAAGAAGTTTCGTACCAATGGAGAAGAAATGGGAGTTGATCCAAAAACATCTGAAGTTCTGCTTGAGCAATGGGGTTAAGGACATGACCCCGAGTCATAATGTCACAAGCCCATCGAAAGTTCTTAAGAGAAATATCACCTTCAAGAGCATTGAAGGGCAAGTGAGAAAAGGCTGCAAGCAAAAGCTGAGCTTGGTATCATTAAATTATAGTGGGAAGATCTGGAGGTTGGTAGGAAGGAAGAAACTGATTCTCAAAGAGAGTAAGTTTCAGTTTTTCCATCCAGTGAGGGTTTTGAGGAAGATGAGGCGCATGAAGGTCCATCCCAAAGGAAGGGAATTGGGGGTTATTAACACATTCAAGCCAGTCAGAAGAGCAAAATTTTGCCTTCTTGGCTAAGAATGATAGGTTGTATCCTTGTGCTTCCTCTGGACGAGGAGTTGCTTGCATTATCTTCGTAGGCATGGAAGATGTGTACCATACTACAAGTAAGTTGTCCTCCAAGCTGCGTCGGCGATCGATGGATACATAAGGGTAAACCACCGAGCTCCGCGCAAAAGGTGGGATAGACAAAGGATTAGCGAATTCGACGAATCGATGGTGAATTCGCTTCCTTAGCTTGGATTCATCAGGTTCTGGCCAACTTCTCTAGCCAGTAGACCTGGAGGAAAAAGGAGCAGCTGTGTCCCATGCAAAGGTTGGTGGGGTAGAAGAAGAAGCAACTGTGTCCCATGCAGAAGATGATGGGGCAGGCGAAGAGTTTTCAAGATCCATTTTTGCAAATGCTTGATTTAAGGGTTTGTAATTGGCAAACTTCAGGTCTAGAGGTTGGTACGTTGCAAAAGCTTCCATTACTTGCATAAATAGAGACGGATAGGTGTAATCAATAAATGCATTGAGATTCTTTCGAGGCCTATAACCATCTTCTATAGACTCCTCGTATGCTCGATCAATGTAAGAAAAGGTTTGCTTTGCCATGAGGATTGTATCAGTTTTTTCGAATGCTTAGATAATGGGAAATGTTCAAGGCATAGAAGAGAATTTAATGCAGTACAAACATTGCAATGATGGATGTTGGTTGCAGTTCTAAGAAGATGCAAAGCCCATGCACGTCCTAAGACGTGGGTAAAGTGTATTGATCCACTAATATCACCAAGTATTGGGTATATTAGAGCGGGGGGTAATGTTGGTTGTATAAATTGTAAAAGCCAATCACAATTCAACATATGGCATGAAGCGGGCAATTTAGGAAGTTAATACAAGTTGCCAATCGAAGTCAGACACGTGTCAGCCCGTATTGATAATAATGGATCTGCGTAGCACTGGAACAATCAAGGGATATAAGGTGATGTGGCCTAATGGTTACTCATAAAGTTCAAATTTAAAATCAGGAGGGAAGCCTAACTACAAATATGGCATAGTGGGACTGACTGTGAGAGAGCATGCTCAGTAATCATGGGAGGACATTTTGACAGTTAGAAGCCCACTTCGATGGTTATCATTGAGAAGTATAAATAGCAGAGAATGCCCCAAAATGAAGGATCCAGACTCAGATAAAAAAACTAGTTTTATTTACTTTGTTATTCCTTCCAGTTTTTACAGTTCTTTACATTTCTGTACTTCAAATTCCTGTACTGCACTTCATTCATAGAAGTAGATTCAAATAGCTTGTTACTGTTAACCTCTACGAGGCTGGGTTGGATCATTGTAAGTTTTTCATTTTACTTAATGAAATTTTGAAATTATTCTTCACTTAATTGTTATTTACTAAATTCTCCTAAACAAGCCACCAGTAAAAAGTTCTCTTCATTGAGGTTGAAAGAACTAAAACACAATCGTCTGATAATTGGTTGGCAATTAATCTTCTGTAAAGATTGATTGATCCTTGCTGGCACGCTTAAAATTACAAAATTAACTTTCGAAAGCCAAAAAAGCCAACAGGAACAAAACAATTTTGTCCCAGAAGTTAGTTTTTTTAGATGAAAATTTTGGTCCCCAAAAATATAGTAATTCATTACTAAATATCAAATTTGGTTGTTAAAAATACAACAATAATACTTTTGACAACAAATTTTTTTCATCTCTAAAACCTTAATTTCTGGTAGTGAATGGTTGATCCACTTTATTTTTCTTGTGACATAGCGCTTTTTATTTTTATTTTTATTTTTATTTTTATTTTTAATCTCCGGTATAATTTTATCAATTTTAATTTAGGATTTTTTTTTTGAAGAATCAACTATTACCAATATTGCTAATAATACTTTGTACATAATACATGTATCAAGTACAAATTGGTATTTTTTTCCTCCAATTTGTTTTTATTGTTTTATAATTTTAATTCAAAAAATCTCAAGATTAAGATCATATTTGTCATCGTTTAACGAGAAGACTTGGGATTTACAAACAAAAGCACTAAAATCATTGTATTTAGTTAACGAGTGTTCTAAGGAGAAATTTGAAATTGTTGTAACTTATTTATAACTATTTCTGTAGTAAAAAAATGCACAATTTTTTTAAAGTTTGTTATGTCTCTGTGAAAATCATAATTTTAGTAATTTTGAGCTAAATTATAGATGGGTCCTTGTCACGCCCCGAAATAATTGTAATAAAACTATCCACAATATTAATGAATAATCATACTATATTGAATACATTTCTTGTTCTATTCCATGTGATCTCATACTACAAAAGGTAACACATGTGGTTATACATTCAAAAGTCCTAACCCAGAATTTATAGAATGCGTTACATTATAGCGATTCTGGTTTGGACCCAATCCATTTGATGTTTTGGATCCGGGTTTAATTGTCCTACATAGTTGTCCATGTCTTGTTTCCCCTTAAATCTCTTTGAGTTTGGCTTTTGGGATGTGTTGATTGCTTTTGGAACATGTTGGTAGCTTGTTTTTCAAACTTTTGTTGCTCAGATTTTTATTCCTTCGCTTGAGCACAACTTCTTGCGCTCGAGCGGTCCTTGTGAACCTCCAGTACTTTTGCAGGTCTGTAAAACTACTAGGAGTTTGTATTTTTCGCTCAAGCGAAGCTTCTCATGCTTGAGCAATGGCCTCTGTTTGTAAAACTCCTGAGAGTTTGTATTCTACGGTCCAGCGAAACTTCTTGCGCTCTAGTGGTAAAACTTATTGTGTCTGGTCGCTCGAGCGTCACATCTTGCGCTCAAGCGAACTATGTGTATATCAGTTCGTAATGCCCTTTTTACATCATTTTTTCATCTCTCTCTCTCTCTCTCTCTATAAAACATTTCAAAACTCCAAGTTGAGACCCTCTCTCTCTAAAACTCACATTCTCTCTACAAATACACATAGATTTGTCGATCCTTTCACCTGTGTCTCTTTGTTAAAAAGATAGAGCTCAGCAAAGGTTTCGTTCTAATTGAAGAAAAGTTGGTTTTTGGCGTTTTTGGGTTTCCACACACTCTATCTCTCGTGTTCTAGCTTGAGGTAGGGATATCTCCACTCTTTTTTATGAATTTTAACTTAGTTATTTGTTATTTCTAAACAATATTGTGATTTTGGAAATTTTGGAACAAACCTAGATTTTTGGTTGAAAATAAAAAGAGGGGTTTTTCAAATGTATTCTTGGAAATGATTTTGCTGTTGGAAATAATGTTGATTTGGGTGGAAATGGTTGATTTTGATACTTGGGGTTGATTTTGGAAAGAAAAGGAATTTTGCTAAATGCCTCAAATGTTGATTTTGTATAAAAAATGAAATTGATGTTGAAATTATGGAATTGGACTGATATTGATGAGGATGGTAGAGTTGGATATGTATTATCACTCACCTCTTAAAATTTGAAAAGTTTATCTTTATGGAATATAAATTATCTGTTTAGAAATATCTGTTTTGGGCTATCGGTGGAGGATAGCTATGATTGTTGTAGAAATTGCATGTGAATTAGGAGAATTGAAAATACTTTCTCAGTCATTTGCATTGAGCGTTATCTCACACTTATACATTGGAAATGTTACCGTTTTGAGAACATGAGTGAATTTGGGAAGCAATTGTTGTTACACCAAATAAGTTAGCCTGTGTGTCTAGGGTGAAAGTCTCGAAAACCGCACGTATACATGGGTGCCGATCCCGTGGACGAAATTTCCATGAAATGGAAACAGTAGTGCTTGTATAGCCTACGTTTACATGGATCCCAGTTTACGGTTTCCTCTGAGCGAAATTTCCAAGAAATGTTGCATTGTTTTGAAATTTTCAGAGTGTGATTCACAACCCTATTCTCTATTGTAAAGGAAATGCTTTATGAACCATGATATTAACTTGGCATTGCTTGGTTTTGGAAAGAAATGGAAAATGTTTTGGTACGAGCATTGCATATGCATTCACCTTAGAACTTTGTTAAGATTCATACACTGTGTTGGATTATTTCTACTGGGTTTTGGCTCACCCTATGTGGGAAAAATATTTCAGGTGCTGATGATATGCCTTCGACAAGGCAATAGCTTTGGAAGACTTGGAGCAAGAGCTTCTTTTGTGTATTTACTGTATTTATTTTTGTACAAGCCAATGATTTTAACTGTACTGGACTTAAGTCCACTTTTGTTGTAACCAAGAACTATCTTGGAAAATTGTAAACCCTTAAGGCATTTATTTATCTATTTTATTTTCTTATCTTATCTCATGCTGTGGCATATGTTATAAATTCAGGGATAGGCTTATGAGTGTATATCTGCATATGTCACTCTTTTGTAAGTTCAATTGGAATCAATGAAAGATAATTACTTATGTTGGTGTAGTTATTTAATGTATATAGTGGATGATTTATAGAATTATTTCGGGGCGTTACATACATTGTTAATGATATGAAAGCAAGTTAAACAATTAAGAAATGCCCTATAGGCTTATAACTTTGCAAGACAATACTTGGTTACATCAAAAGTGAGTTTAAACTCAATACAATTTTAGCCCTAGGCTTGTACCAAATAGATATACAAATAAACAAACTGAAGCTCTTGTTTCAAGTCCTCCCAAGCTATTGCCTTGGCAGACGCATATCATCAGCACTTGAAATTTTTTTTTTCCACACAGGGTGAGCCAAAACCCAATAGAAATAATTCGACATAATAGATAAATCTTAACAAGGTTATAGGATGAATGCATATGACATGCTTGTGCCAAAACGTTTTACATCTCTTTTAAAACCATGTAATGTCAGGTTGTAAAACAATTCATAACATTCTTTCTCTTCTCATTATAAACAATATTGTGAATACAACACTGTGAATATCTAGGTACGTGTCTGCTAGCAGGCTATATAAGCACTACTATTTGTCATTTTTACTGGTATTAACCAGAAGGCTCGACACCTATCTGCGCAGTTTTCTGGTCTTTGACCAAGGACATAGAGTGCAACTTAACATTTGTAACCACACACCCTACCTAGATTCACCAAGTATTCACCTTTTTCTCAAAATAGTATACATTTTCAATGTAATAAAATGCAACAATGCCCAATGCAAATGGATGAGAAAACGGTTTCAATTCCCTTAGTTTTCATGCAATGTCTACAACAATCATAACTATCCTCTACCGATAGCCCAAACATATATCTATAAACAGATAAATAAATTCCAAAAGATACTTTCCAAATTTCAAAATGTGAGTGATAATACATATCTAACTCCACCATCCCCATTAATATCCATATTCCTTCCCATAATTTTACAAAACCAACATCATCTTTCAACTTTTTCCAACACAAGTCAAAACTCATAGTTTTGGAACAAAATCTTATTTCCTTTCAAAATCACTTCTGAGTGAAGAAGTCGACTATTTTCCACACAAGATAATCCTCATCACATCCCCACAACCTTTCCCATGATTCCATTTAACAAAAGCCAAAACCAAAACCCTAGTTTTTTGTTCAAAATCCTCAGATCACAATATTATTTTAGAAATAACATATAACTAAGTTAAAACTTATAAGGAGGTGCAAAGAATCCGTACCTCAAGCTTAGAAGAGGAAGAAGGAAGAAAAACCTAAAAGTTGACAAAGACGAAAAAACGATTTGCTTTGATCAAAACAAAGCTCTCACCAAGCTCTACATTTAATCTCAAAGGAGCAAGGTAAAGAGATGCTTTTACGTGAGTAGATCTGAAGATCTTTGTGAAAAAAAGTGAGTTTTAGAGAGAGAGAGAAAGAGAGAGAGAGAGAGATTCACGATTTTAGTGGAGAAGCGAGAAGATAAAGTGAAGAAAAGGGCAAGTGAGGACCCCATTTATAGTACTAGGTTAAAGGGAAATAAAGTCCCAAAGTCAACCCAAAAGAATAAGTCAAAACCCTGAAAAAGTAGGGCCTAAAATTGGATTGAAATATGGGAAAAAGAACACATGGGTCGACCTTCGGACCAGAGGTGTCGACCCTCAGGACGAAATAGAAAAACACCAATGTTGGCAGTAGACAGGGTGTCGACCCTCAGACCAGAGGTGTCGATACCAAATTTCAATAGCCAATACCAATTTCAGTAGCAGACAAGGGTCGACATTTCCCAGATTAGTGTCGACCTTAGAGGCCAATAAAAAAATAAAAAGGCAAGTGTCGACACTACCAAAGGCTGGTGTCGACCCTAAATTTCAGTAGCTATCCAGGAACACAGTAGCACGAAGGTGTTGACCCTTCTAAGGCTAGTGTTGACCCTTGGAGCAGAACAAGACCAAGAAGAGAAGGCAGTGTCGACACCAACAAGGATGGTGTCGACCTTAGAAGCCAAAGCCAAAGCCAAATATAAAGAGGAAGAAAAACCGTCTTGGATATGGTTTTTTGAATTCAAAAGCAGTAAATGGGTCGGGTCCAAATCAGGATCGCTATAGTCTTACTCATTATTTTTAGCTGGTCCAAGTGGTGATGTGTTTTATGCTGTGTGGTAAATAACACTATGTAATTGGTTTGACAAAACAATTTTACGAGTGAATTGAAAATCAAATCCAAAATAAGTTTTGTTGAAATGAAATTTTGGTAGGTATCCTACACATTCGTGATATATATTTGTCCCACATAAGAAAGACAAGACAATTTTTATGTGCACATATGATTCAAGTTTGAGAATTAAGTTTGGATCCTTAGTGTATTCAAATTTTGTAAGAAGATGAGTTATGGACGAAGAGTGTTTAAATCCAAATTACCACACGTGAAGATACTACCACCTTGCATTGAACGGATCATGTCTCAACCATATTATAATTTTTTGACAAAATTTGCCAACTATCTACTAGTACCATGAAGCATCTTTTTAGAGAAAGAAAAGGTATGCGATTCACAATTCAAATAAATAAAAATAAAATAAAATATTTATTATATATTATATGTCATTTAAGTGGTAAGAGTGTTTTTTATTTTTTTATTTTATAAATATAATAATATAGATTACTAACTCTGTTTGGTTTCTATTTTCATGATTCACTTTTTAAAAAATTCTATTTTTTTTTGTTTTTACTGAATTTTTTTAATATTTTAAACAATTTTTTTTGGACACACTTAAGAGTATCTCCAACCCACTAGGTATATAATACTTGTTGGTCAAAATGCCTAGTATAACTCATTTTTTTCAACTCCAATGCACTAGGCATATGATTAGGCATTTTAGCTTAACTCACATTCACTAGCTACATGTAGCTAGCCTTCAAGGCTAGGCAAAATGTATTTAATCATTAAGATCATTTCTCTCCATCTTTGTTGCTGATGTGACATTTTATAAAATTAATAGTATTTAAATAAATAGCTAAAATAAAAAGTATGGTTGGAGTAGAAATATGAAATAGTTGATAAGCAAAATAAAATATATACTTTATAGTAATGTTTAGATAGGTAAAATGCCTATTACCGTTGGAGATGCTCTAACATAAATGCACTATTTTTAGCCGGTCCAAGTGATGATGTGTTCTATGCCGTGTCGTAAATAACACTATGTAATTGGTTTGACAACAATTTTACCAGTGAATTGAAAATCGAATCCAAAATAAGTTTTGTTGAAATGACATTTTGGTAGGTATTCTACACATTCGTGATATATACTTGTCCCACATAAGAAAGACAAGATAATTTTTATGTGCACATAAGATACAAGTTTGAGAATTAAGAGTGGATCTTTAGTGTATTCAATTTTATAAGAAGTGGAGTTATGGGCGAAGAGTGTTTAAATCCAAATTACCACACGTGTAGATACTACCACGAACGGATCACGGCTCAACCTTATTATAATTTTTTGACAAAATTTGCCAACTATCTACTAGTACCATGAAGCTTCTTTTTGGAGAAAGAAAAGGTATGCGATTCGCAATTCAAATAAATAGAAATAAAATAAAATATTTATTATATATTACATGTCATTTAAGTGGTAAGAGTTTTTTTTAATATAATAGTATAGATCACTAACTCTGTTTGGTTTTTATTTTTATAATTCACTTTTCAAAAAATTCTACTTTTTCATTTTCTGTATTTTTTTGTTTTTACTGAATTTTAAAAATATTTTAAGCAATTTTTAAAAATTTTTAGACAGACCTAACATAAATGCACTTAAAAAATATAATATTTGTGAAAAAAAATCCTTAAAAATTTCACTAAATACCAAAAATACAAAATAAAAATAAAAATTTAGTACATTTTTGTATTTTTGTGTATTTATTAATTTTTTAAAATATTTTTTCACAAATATTTACTATTTAGATACATCTATGTAAGGTACATCTAAAAAAGTAAAAAAAAAATTGCTTAAAATTTTAAAAATATTTACTAAAAAAAACACGAAAAACAAAAAAAACTCAATTTCCAAAATTTAATTTAAAAAATTGAAACCAAACACACTAATTATTAATTTTGGGTACAAAGGATAAGACTTCTCTCTAGTCCACTTTGTTGTTGGGCCCATGGGACCCACGATGATCCGAATAATTCAATGTGCAGATCTTGTTGAGTACTTTATCCTTGCAAAAAATCACATTAATTAGATATCGATAGCCTTTGACTAGATTATGTTTTTGTCAATGATAAATATGATTTTAAAAATAAATTATTATTGACAAAAATATGTTCTGATTAGTGACTCACTATCCGATCAACCCAATTTTTTACAGGAATGAAATACTTAATGAACTTTACATATTGAACGGTTCGGATTATCGAAATAAAACTCATGGTGCACAGAGAGAATCTGCACCTGGGTACAAAAATGCTATGCATTTTGTTGATGTTGGGAAATGACTCCTAATTTTTTTGGAACCCAAGTTGAATAGAGAAAATGAGGCCGAATCTTTATATATATATATTTTAAAAATTATATATTAGTAAAATAGTAATAATCTTCAATTTATTAATTTATTTATTTCTTGTACCTACATAAAATTTGTTGTGTATATAAATTCTAAAATTACTATTTTTTTTTTTTAATCTATGGAATGTGCATAATAAATCTAAACCACAAGATGACAATTTTGAGTAATTTCTAAATAATTAAGTTTGAGTTCGTAGTATTACTGTAATTTTAAATCAAAACAAAACAATGAAGGGCTTTACTGCCTATGTATGACATAGTACTCGAATTAGTGTCGGACTAGAAGAGTCGGGCTTAGTGATTTATTGCCCATCTTCTTCACTATCACTTTCATATTTACTCTCAGTTATTATGTTATTTTCACTACTAATTTCATCTTCATATAGTTATTGCCAAGTTCTTTTTTGTCATTAATTATTTTAAGCTCACCACTCTAGGCTGTGTAAAAAATTCAATAGGTGTTGTACAGACATAAAAAAATACTGTATTTGATGATAAATAAATCCAATGAAGAAGATGATCAGTACCACCAGTCGATCGCCATCTACAAAATAAAACACCCTCAGCCGTAGCCCAGCATCCTCCGACACCCAAGTCAGTCTTTCAATATTATCGAAATATTTAATGGACAAATTCATAGAGAGAAATAGTGTACCTCAACCCATGGTATCACCTATTTATAATACCCAGTGATTTGCCTAGCAAATAGTTTGAATGTTCTAGAAGTCCTATCTCAAACAATCTCCAATTGTTTAGGACTCCTATATATCGATAAGATTTCACCTCCTGGTGAGTTTTGCCTAACATAAAACACTATTATAGTGTTTGATGAGAGTTTGACAACTGCCATACACGTGATAATCCATAATTACGCCACATGGCAATGTCAGGACCTACATAATTCTTGTAGTTATTTGTATTCCCACTCAATTGCCCCTAAGTTTTCATTCTCTTTGAACCCAGTGAAAGAGTGGAAGTTTATGTTATTATTCTAATAAAAATAATCGTGCAATATTAGCTAGCTAACCATTTGGCATAAACGACTGTTGCGGTAATCGCTCAACACTCATCCAACTGCACTAAAAGTTGTTTCAGAGGTAACTGTAGAAATAGGAACGGTTAATAACTAAAAAAAAATTCACTTATAGCAGCGGCCAAAACTGTCGCTAAAAGCAAGAAAAAGTGTCGCTAAAAACTAGAATACTTTTACCTGCGGTTGGAATAGCGGCAGCCAAACCGCCACAATAGCCCCGTCAGCATAGCCTTATAGTGACGTTTTTGTGAAACGCTGGTATAATTTTTTTTATTGCGACAGTTGCTGTAGCGACGGTTATAAATGTCACTATATCTTAAATTTAACCATTACTTGGTAACTTTATAGCGACAGGTTAACTGCTACTATATCCTTCGCTTTTGTGACGCTTTGTAAACCGCTTCTATATTTTGACTCTATTCCATCAGTTTTATACTGTCGCTATAGCCATAGATTTTTTTTGAATTTTATTTGCAGCGACGGTTATTAACCGCGATTATATGCTATGTTTACTATGCAATTACCAATAATATATAGCTTGAAATTTTCAATGGTTTGGTAACCATTAATTGTTGTCCCTCATTTATCCCTGCTCACATTAAATATCTATAAAAGCACTATTTTATTCTAATGGCTCAATACTCAATAATTGTAAAAGATAAAATAGTTTGCACTTTCATAATCTCAAAATATCCAAAACACCTTCATTAAAAGGTTCATTACATAAGCTTGTCATACCAAAATAGATCAAATATTTCTAGCAAACTAATAGCCACACCATAATCTAGAAGGTACATATAAACTTGTCACATGACAATAGTACTCAAAAATATTACTCATGATGCCATTTTATAAAGACCTCCATGAAAAATGTTCAAATCGAGAAATAACGTCCATTGTTTGATGCTTTCATATTGTCTTATTTCCTGCAATAAAAATAATTGAATGAGCATAAGTATCATTTTCAATTTTAAAATCTGTAAAGAAAATTTAGACTACAAATAATTCTAGACAAGTCTCTTTTTTTTTTGGTAAGTATGTGGTTTACATATCAAAAAATAAAGATTATAATGAAGTTGAAGATCATGTTTGCATATTATTTTTTATCAGCCAAATAGAGCACTCTTTATTATAGATAAAGGAGAAATATAACAACCAACAAGGAAGAGAGAGATTGCATCATAGCGAACCTAACTCATCCTAACTAGGTTGGCACAAGGAGGACTGCAAAATCACGTGCAAGCACAATCAAGAGAAACAAAAGGGTTGGCAAGAGATACCAACCACAACAAAAGGGAGGAAATATAAAGATACAAAGAAATTACACACCACCTTTATCACTCACTCCATATATTCCAGGTTCACTCTAAACACACCAAACCCAACACCACCTAAGCTTCCATAAAGCATCACAAAAGCCAAACAAACAAAGTAGCAATGAAACCCACTCCATACCAGCCAAAAAAATTCTGCATTATGATGAAACCCACCCGTCTCTGTTTTCTTCCTATGTTTTCTGTTTTCTTTTAAACCCAACAAAAAAAACTCTACATTAGTTCTTGGTGCTGTTCTTTAAGCACTGCAAGTTGATCTCTAAGATTAGATATGCTTGAACACATCTAAAGGGCTTAGAACATGTAAACAAGCAACTAACAGGTTGACATTTTGACTGAATCGACCAATAAAGCCAAACATTAGTAGCAGCCACCAAATCAAGCAACCACTAGCAACATCCAAGGGTCTATTTTTAATTGTATATTACAGTTTGATACGTTACTGATATTCAAATTTGTTCGATTGCCCTGGTTTGTTTAGTATTTTTACGGATGCCAATAAAAGAAGCACAGTAGAGAAGTCAATCTATCAAATCCCAATTTTGTCCAAACTAACTAACAATTTATTGGTAAAGAAGTCATTAACAGTGGTTCTAAATTTTGTGTCAATGTATGTGTATTGTAATGATGACTTACCCCGATTAGAAGGTTGTATTTCATGACTCCCAAAAGAGGATCTTGATGTGTTTATGGAGAAGCCTGACCCGGAATGCCACTAGATCCATTTGTCGTCTAATTTATACAATAAAATTTACATAAGTATGCATAAATATAGAAAAGGATAACATATGATAAATACATCATATAAAATTACAAAACAAAAATGCAGTTTTGTTCACAGATTTCACATATTTTAGTTCCTGTTTGAAATTGAATCAAACCATTTCTATATATACACATATATAGACATTTAGTCTGGACACTGCAAACTCATTTACCCAAAAGTTGCAGCTCTTTTCAGGGATTGTATTTTCAAACACAAAAGACAACGAGAACTTTGAAAACATTCACCTTTGGGAATCAAACACAAAAAACAATGAGAACTTTGAAAACATTCATCCTTGGGAATCCGTTTAAACCAAACCGAGTAGCACATCAATGGGGACCAAAATGGTGGAAAAAAAGAGATGAAAATCAACAGCACATGTAATGCCTCAGAAATTTGTTGTTGAAATTCTGATTGTCGGGTTAAATAATTGTACAAACTCGAATTACCTATCACTAATTGATCCCCAAGAAAATACAACTGCTGGGGAGAAAAGAAAAAACCTGCTTTAAAATTAATTCATAGATTGCTACAACCCAAAATGGTGAAATGAGAAGAGAGAACAAACATACAATCTTAATCTGGATCATTATTTTCCTTTCACCCAATCAATTCATTGATCTACATCCACTCCATTACACCACTGCTGACATAAAATCAAAAATATAGTTACCAAGCATCCATATCCAATAAATAATAACTGTCATTAACATACAAATTGGGGTTTTGGTAGCATAAATCAAATATAACAAACGAAATTCCTGTATCCACAGCCTAAAAGGTTGTATCAACAGTCACCCCTTATACATGCCTCACATGTCCGGTGGCCAAACATATGAGAGGACTATCAACGCAGATATTAAGTTTGTGGGTTTAGTCCCACCCAAATCAGAAAATAAAACCACATGTATAGATCCTAGAACAAACCTCACCACAAAATATAAAATCTACATACTTTAAACAAAGGGACATAGGAAGACCGTTAAGGCCTGATTATTTATCTGACAACATCAACTAAACAGCCATAGAAATTATAAGCACATAATCTCTGACTAATGCAGCCTATACCAAACTCAATAGCACACCAGTAGTGATCATGACAGAATTATTGAACATGCTCATTTTTTAGGATGATAAACAGTTTGACTCGCACTCTTCAATAGATGAAATCATGAGAACTAGTCAAAGGAAACCGTGGTGAAGCATTAATGCAGTATGTAGAGGTTAGAACTGTACCAATCACTAACAATTGAGCTATTCAGCAGAAAAGATGGTATATTCAAACTGTAAGGTCAACTTCCTCGTCAAGAATTGCTTGTGGGAACTGAGTGAAGGCCAATATTACTTCAGTTTTGCTCTCTCATTTTGTATAAGAACCACCCAAGTAAAAAACAGAACTCAAACTACTCAAGTATTGAATCAAGCCTCAGTTCTTGAATCAAACCTCAATTCCTTGTGGTCACCCCTTGTGTCCATAATGAATGTGTATACGTCTGCCATCACCCCTTGTGTCCATAATGAATGCGTATACGTCTGCCATCCAATAACTGAAATGAAGCATAAGACAGAATTGAGATATAATAATACTGTTGTTGGAAAAAAGAAAAAAGAAAACGTAGTTACCTCATATTTACAACAAAGTGACAAACTATGTCAAGTCACTCAAAATGTACCTGACCATCCATTTCCCTCAAGGCTGTACCGGCTGCAGTCTTAGAATTGAACTGCACAAACCCATATCCTTTTGATTTTCCAGTCACATGATCACATATAACTTTCACTGCTGAGTATGGCAACGTAAATTGCCTTAAATGAATTTCACAGGTATATATAGAATCCCAAGGATATTGTGAGTCTGTGTTACATCACCTTCAATTATTTCACCATGTCCAAAAGCATCCTGAAGAACACTTTCATTGGTATCATAAGAAAGCCCTGCAACCAAAGCACGTATTGCTCGCACAACTTGGTTTTAAATTCTAATACTAAGTTTAGGAAGGTAGTAATAAGAACAAGGCCAATTTATAATTGTTGTTTTATTACCAAAGAATTATAGCATCCACTGCTCAACTTTTCTACAAAGCATAGGTTAATACATTGTTCAGGATATTGCTGCATTTTTACTCATATAAACACAAGATCAGTATCACCACTGTACAAATATTACTCACATTAACAGTATCAAAACTAATCTATGAATTTGGAAATTGCTGAGCTTTCTTTACAAGAAACATCTTTTTAGGCAATCAACAAGAAGATTGCTAGCAACCCTCAGCATAAAGAAAACTCACAGATAAAATTAAGCAATCTCACTTCTCTAAAATTCACTACTACCATGGTTTGTTTTCAAAATGACCGTCAGTCCATTATCTATCTTGAAACAACTTAAAATCACCTTGCCACCATTTGCACTGTGACCACTGCCCACTTCTCAACCTGCACCCTTGTTGCCTAATCATAAATGCTAATTGATCCTTCAATGGCAGTTAATTTGTTTTACACCCACTAATTTATCCCTCCCTCCCAAAATTTTTTTTTGTTTTACACCCACTATTCAGATTTATTTTAGCAGCTTGCCCCTAAATCTTTCTCTAAACTCTGTAGGCATTTATGGATGTGAATCATGTGATACTTAAATCATCAAATGAAAAAAAAAAAAATAAAAAAAATTGTGAACTTCATGTGGGCATTTTTCAAATTTGAGCAAGATATGGATCCTTTTTTTAACTCAACACAGATTTTTTAAACTCATTCCATTGGAAAATGTACAACTATACAAAATTATTTGCCTAATGTTGATTTAAAATGCCTTCACTTTATTGTTCTTAACTAATTATAGACAAGTGCGTTTTAAGGGCTGAATCCAAAGTTTATCTCAAACATATTACTTCATTGATATTTCTATATAAAATAAAAAACAAGTATGCATAAAAATAAAATATTTGAATATAAACTTCAGAACAAAAATAAACTACAAAACAAAAATGAATGGTGTCCACAAATTTTCTGTGATGTGCATCCCTGAATTTTTTTTCCCCTAATTTGAGTAAAATTTCCCCCTATTATGCCAGCTCACAAATAAGAGTGCCTTGGTGACAGAAAGAAATATGGTTCTAAGGGATTGTTTGGCTTAGATAAAAAGTCACTAAAAAAAATCATAAAATCATAAAAAAAGGTGAAAAATTCCTTCCATTCTCTCTACTACTTGCATGTTTTTGAATAGAAGTCAAAATCATTCCCAAACATTAATTTTTTTCACCTCATATTTTAACTAAACAGCCACTAAAAAGTTGACTTCCAAACAGACCCTAATTTCTATGACAAATTATTGCAAGTGTTTGAAGAACTAAAAGTTGTTATGCAATATATCCATCAAGACATGACAAGCTGTAGCACCCACAAAACATCCCCAACCTAAGAAGACAAAAGCTGAACTTTATATTTATATGTTAATGGAAACATCTAGTGGGTTCACTTTCTCAAATAATAATATAAGGAGATATATGTACATGAGTATCATGAAATACTCATAATCTGGTCATGATACCAATGATTAATTATAATTTCAGAAAAGCAAAATATTACAAATTTCCAACTAAACAAGGTTTACATATATGGCAACAACAATAACAAAGACAACAACAAAAATTAGTAACAAGCAATGGTCAAAGGAATCCCAAGGTGTGGGGATTCTTTTGGTAACAAGGTTTAAAGTATCATATCAATAAGGTTAAGAATAGGAGTCAACAAGAATCATCAAATATTAGAAGATAATGAACAAAGGTTTAAAATGATAGATTAATAACAGATACACATGTTCTCTTTTCCTTTTTTATTTTTTATTTTTTATTTTTGATTATTACATACATATGGCCACAAACTCAAATTCTAAAATATCAGTGAAAGTGTATTAAATTTATGTTAGACTACATAAATAGATGTCAATCCTATACTGGCTCTTCATTGAAAGGATTACATGATGGCATCATCGAAGTAAAGAGTGCTGTTGAAATAACATTTGTCCATGCATAAATCATCAATCAAGATGGCCATAATGGACTTTACCTATGAAGTAAGTGTGGCGGCTCTAACTCTACAAGTACTTCACGTACAACTTTGCAAAATGGGGAACCTTGAAAGGAAAGATGAAATATTACTATTTATAAGTAAAAATAATAGCTACAGTGTTCCACTGAAAAACAGGAAAGTATGACCAATCTTAAGAATTCTTGTCTAAAATAAATTAGGTGCCTTATCTTTACTGAAATATAAACATCAAATATCCATCAGTAACCCACAGCCTAACCTTATATGCCTATATTTCAAGAGGTTCGAGTGGCAGTTTTGATGGAGTAAAAGAACCCCCCAACATAAATAACAACATGAGACTCTGAAAAGAGGCAACAATTTTCTCTAATCTCATTATTAAGCCAACAAAACATTACAAATTGTGCATTAAATTCATAGACAACAATTTTCTCAACACAAAAAAAAAAAAAAAAAAAGAGAGACAGAAAAATAGAACAAACCAATAAACAAAAATGTAGGCACTATTATTCCATTGTGGCATTTTATCAAACACCTAGCATACATAATGAATCCTCAAGCATGAGATTTTATTGTGTAGTATCAACAACAATCTATTCACTTCACTACTTATATTGGTTAAAATATGAATATCATAGATGATCAAAAATCAGAATACCAACAAATTTTTTTTTTTTTTCTATTTTCTAAATTATTTTCCCAAATCAAAATCATTCAAGATGTTCATGAAATCCTTCAAAGTAGAGAAGTTTTGGAGATATTAGAAGCATTGAATGGAGTGGCAAGTCGTAGCTTAACAATGAATTTCATTGACCCAAACTTGACCGAAGACAGTAAGGGAAAAACAGAAACAGAGATAGTAGAAGAAAGGGAGAATGGAAGAGAGATAAACCGAGAGACAAGAAGAAAGAAAGGGATAGAGAAAGAGAAACAGAGAGAGCAAACTGACCTTGAAATCACAGTGGGAGGATGATGAACGCCGCGGGGAGGATGAACCCTGATACTTCCCCAAAGAAGTGTTGTGGACTAGGGCACAAATTTGAGTTAAACGGTTTTTTTTTTTGGGACTGAAATACTGGTATGTTATTCACCCACACACCCAAAAAATAAAAAAAATTCTGATTCCGCACGAAATGAGAGTTGAATTTGGCGGGCCTTTATTTTGCCTGGCTTTTTGTAATGGTTGAGTACAAACTGTCACTATAAAAAGATATATGGCAGCGTTTTAGGAAAAAAATGTTACTAAAAATTAAATTTTTAGTTGTGGTCAATAACCGCTACAATAGCCCATCTATAGCAGCATTTTTCAGGCCGCTGCAATAACAAACGCTGCTAAAACTTGATTTTCTTGTAGTTGTGGAAGCACATGTCACATAGGTTGATTTTGTTTCTATTAATCCAAAATATCAAAATTATCGTTATCATCCATTGGTAGGCTATCCAAATAACGTTGTAATTCAGAACTACTTATGCTTGTATGTTGAGATATTCTTCTACTTTTTATTGTTGAAAAACACTTAATCTTCCACCTCGAGATGAGGTTGGGGTAGTTTGTGTAGGCGTACTTGTAGATACAACTTCCATAAATTCTTCAAATAATTTTGTGCAAGTTTTCATAATAGGGGTAAGTTGTTTTTGATCAGCAAAAATACGATCTAAAAATTTTTCTAAAACAATTTTTTTACATTTATGATCAATTATTATGGCTAAACCTAAAAGATGAGTCAATGGATTAAAATATTTACTAAATTTTTCTTTCATTGTAGTAATAATGGTTCTATAATATTCATTACCCATATATTTTGTGAAAACTTTCATTATTTCTAGTAACATATGTGAAACAAATGGTGAAGTAGGAATATATATAAATGAAAAATAATTTTGTTACAATATCAAAAACTTTTAGAAAATCTTTGTATAAGGCCACTAGGCGTCAATTAAGTTCTGTGGGAGTTAGTACTTCTCTTATTAATGTTGTTGCAAAAAATAAATCCATTTAGCTTTTTGGGTTTGGATTTTCAGGATTTACTTTCAAAAAATTAAATTTTTTTATTTTTCGTATTTTTTTTTTGTTTTTACTGAATTTTTTTAATATTCTAAGATTTTTTTTTTTAATTTTTAGATACACCTAACATAAATACACTTACAAAAGTATAATATTTGTGAAAAAAATCTTTAAAAAATTTAATAAATACCAAAAATACAAAAAATATAGTGATCCAGGCTCAAACCAGATCCATTTATTGTTTTTGAATCCGGGAAACAATATTCGTGATGGTCGTTCTTTTCTCTTCATATTTGGTTTTGGCTTTGAGGGTCAACACCGCCCCTTGTTGGGGTCGACACTGCCCTCTTATCTTTGTTTGTTAAGCTCCAAAGGTCGACACTATGTTCTTGGAATAGCTACTGGAATTTAGGGTTGACACCAGCCTTGGTGGTATCGACACTTGTCTTTTGTTGTTGGCCTCAAGGGTAGACACCAGTCTGGGAAGGGTTGACCCTTGTATATAGCATAATCTTGGTTTGGTTGCTGAAATTTAGTGTCGACACCCCTGGTCCAAGGGTTGACACCTTGTTTGCTGCCAGCATTGCCATTTATTCCTGAAAGGGTCAACACCACCTACACAAGGGTTGACCTCTGTGAGTTTTTTTTTTTTTTCCAGATTTAGTTCAGTTTTGGGCTCTACTTCTTGGGGATTTTGACTTGTTCTTTTGGATTGATTTTGGGACCTTATTCCACTTAAACCTAGCACTTTTCTCTTTCTAAGCTCACTTTTCGCTCAAAGATCTTTAGATCTACTCACTTGGAAACATCTCCTCGCATTGCTCCTTTGAGGTTAAGTGTAGAGCTTGTCGAGGGTTTTGTTTTGATCGGAGCAAATCGTCGTTTCATCTCCGTTGACTTTTTGGGCTTTCTTCCTTTTTCCTTTTCTAAGTTTGAGACAAGGAATCTCTGCACCCTCTTATGAATTTTAACTTAGCTATTTGTTATTTCTAAAATAATATTGTGCTTTTCGGAGATTTTGGACAAATCTAGGATTTTGGACAAATCTAGGATTTTGGACAAATCTAGGATTTTGGTTGGAAATCAAAATGTAAGGTTTTAAAATGGGCCGTTGGAAATGCTTATAGAAACGTGCTTATTATTGATCTATGATGAAGTGATGGGTTTTCACCTGCGGAAATGATTTGTAAAGAAAAAAGGGATTTTGCCCGAGAAATATCAAATTTTGATCTTGTAAAGATAATGGAAATGATGCTGGGTTATATGTAATTGAAATGATAGCTTTCTCTACTCAAAAATGATTTTGAAAGAAAACGAGGTTTTGCTCTAAAACCATGAGTTTGACATGTGTTGGAAAAAGTATTGAAGAATGATGTTGGTTTTGTAATATCACTCACGTCTTGATGATGGTAATGGAGGATATTGATGATAATGGTGGGGTTGGATATGTTATATCGCTCACATCTTGGAAATGATAATAATGTATATTGTAATTGAAAATTTCTATTTATTAGAGATATCTGTTTTGGGCTATCGGTGGAGGATAGCTATGATTGTTGTAGAAATTGCATGAGAATTAGGTGAATTGAAACTAATGTATCATCCATTTGTATTAAGTGTTGTCACATCTTTAATACATAGTAAATATATGATGTTGAGAGAAGAAAGGGACTGTACTCCATGTTTGGGAGAAGAAATGGGATGTACTCCATTGAATTAAGTTGGCCGGAGTGTCTAGGATGAAAGTCTCGGAAATCACGAGTATACATGGGTTCCGATTCCCGTGGACGAAATATCTGTAAAATGGCAAATAGAAGTGTTTGTGTGATGGTTGTATTGGTTAGAGATCCACTGAGTTGTATCCTCAATTTGGTTGTTTGAATAAAATGGAAATTACTTATGAATGGAGACAAAATGGATCGAGATATAACTTCGACATAATGTGATTTTGCAAAAGAGTTATATATGATTTTATCACGAGCATTGCATATGCATTCACCTTATACCTTTGTTGAAATTCACATGTTGTGTTGGATTATTTCTACTGGATTTTGGCTCACTCTATATGGGAAAAATATTTTCAGGTGCTGGTGAGATGTCTCTACCAAGGAAATATCTTGGGGGGACTTGGAGTAAGAGTTTCATTTGTGTTTAATTGTGTATTTTATTTTGTACAAGCCAATGGCCGTTAAATGTACTTGATTTAGATCCATTTTGTTGTAACCAAGTACTGACTTGGAAAGTTTTAAGCCTTTAGGGCATTTTCTTAATTGTTTATTTTTCATTTTTCATTATTCATCGTGTATATGCTATAGATTTAGGATTAGACTTGTGAATGTATATCCACATACGTTGCACTTTTGTACAAGAAACTAGAAGTTAATGAAAGATAATTATTTCATCTTGTGTTGTTGTTCGATTAATATTGTAGACTGGTTATTGTATTTATTTCGAGGTGTCACAAAAAAAAAAAAAAAAAGAATTCAGTACATTTTTTTAAAATTCTTGTGTATTTAACGATTTTTTTAAAAACAAATTATAAATATTTTACTTTTTAAATGCATCTAAGTAAGACGAATCTAAAAAAGTAAAAAAAAAAAGAGCTTAAATTTTAAAAATATTCACTAAAAAAAAAAAAAAAAAACACAAAACGTAAAAAACTCAATCTGGTGACGTCTTGGGTAGCCTTACCACTAGTCATGGAACATTTGCATAATGTTTTCCACATATCCATGCTTTAGGACTATCTACGAGATCCATTACATGTTATTGAACCAGCATATATGCTTTTGAAGGATGACTATACATATGAAGATAGGCCAATTCACATTGTGAATCGCCAAATCAAAAGATTGAGGAACAAAGAAATTCCATTAGTAAAAGCGGATTGACAAAATCATAGAGGAACATATGCAACATGGAAAACGGAAGAGGATATGATGGAGAGATACCCTGACTTGTTCCCTTTGGATCCGATATTCTACCAAAACGAAAGTAATTCAAGTTTGGAGAACCAAACTCTTTAAGAAAGGAAGACTGTAATAACCCCGACTTATGATTAGCCTAGAACCTATGATTAAGAATGGTTAATGAGTAATTAAGAAGGAATTGTGAATTAATTACATGTGTGTCACATTATTTGTGTTTATATCTGTTTTCTATAGGAAGATCTGTTTGTGTTTCTGTTTCTTAATGCAAATTGAAGACCTTATCGACATCCAATCACGAAATTGACTTGATTTATGTGTTATTTGGAAATTTTGGGAGGGTAGGTTCAATTGAAATTCGATCCAGAACGAATTAATTTGGATAATCAGTGTCAATTTGATTAGGTTAAGTCAAGTTTAATTAAGTCTCCTTAAGTTAGCCTATATAAGGCATGTGAGATATCTAGAATACACTTTACACTCTCATTTCAACATTCTTGAGCTTCAAACGTGAGAGAGAGAGAGAGAGAGAGAGAGAGAGAGAGAGAGCTTGGAAACCAAAGGAGAGGAAAAAGAATTGTAGAGAATTCAAGGTGGTGAGCTTAGTGACTCAAACATTTGGACATCTAGAACACAATTGAGCTTCTAAGGTAAGAATTTTTAGCTTCTAGTTTTGTAATTTAGTTGGCTAATACATGGAATCAAGTGAGATAGGCGAATTAACATGAGAATTGAGCTAAAGATTGGAATTGAGAATCAATTCATGCATGCATGTGCATTTCATGGATTTTTGAAGTTGTTTTCAAAGAGTTCTCTCTTGCATGTGGTAATCCTAGCATGGTTTTAAGAATTCATAACATTTCTCACCATTGGACCTCATTTGATCATGTTTTGAAAGCAAGTAACTCATATCATTACATGCAAGTTATGTTTTCAACATTTCAAAGTTGATTTTGATCAAGTGGCATGCTTTTGAGCCTTGATTTCATGAAATGATCTTTAATTCTCAATGTTTTCCAAGTTTAGACTTGTTTTCACAAGTTTTTGGCAAAAAAGGATGTGCTTTGGGTGATTGAATTGGAGCTTTGAAGCTGGAAAAGCAATCTAGAAATTCCAAAATTCTACCTCTCCGCTCGAGTGACCGAAGTTGCGCTTGAGCGACCACTCTTTGTTTTGTGCTTCCGCTCGAGCGAACAAGTCTAAGCTCGAGCATAAAATTCATGCTCCCAGAAGTTTTACAAAGTTTTGTAGACTGCTCGAGCGACAAGAGTTGCACTTGAGCGAGGATCCTGTTTATTTAGTCTTCTGCTCGAGCGATCGTCTAGCGTCCATCAAGCGGAAAATTCATGTAACTAGTACTTTTGCAGACCTAGGGGCTCGGTCGAAGGTAGCAAGTGACGCTCGAGCGAGGTGCCCTATTTTTGAAAAGTTTGCCAAGTGTTTCAAAGTGTATTTTGGCATCCTTATTGCATCCTAGGCATTCTTAGGACATAATTAAGCACAATAATGAGGATAAGACTTAGAAACACACTTAAGAATGAAATGAAATAAGTTAAGTACTATCCGAGTATGTTTCAATAAGTGTATCTGTTATATGTTTGTGTAGGTCACGCACTGTGAGTGGTTTGATCCAATTGTTCTACTACTAAAGCTATCTGTGAGTAATAACTATGTAAAGTTATGTTTAACAGTAATTATTTAATGATGATATGAAATGATCAATTTTCTGAAATGCTATGTTTTGTATGAATGAATGATGATTCAATTCTTTAAGATGTATTTATGGTATTCTTAGTAGAGGCCCTCGCCTAGAGGACATAATATTGTGGCATATGGTCATGAGACCCTCGCCTGGGGGAGATAATACCGTGGCATAGGCTTTCGCTCGGGGGAAATAATACTGTGGCACTGGCCCTCGCTCAAGAGAAACAATACCGTGGCCCATGTATGAAATATGTTACCCGGTACTGGAGGTTCCATTATGGAACTTGATATGCTTGACCAATGTGATAGGTTCATGCTAATGGATGTACCACACATGATTTGAATATGGTTATGACTATGTTTTTTATTTGAAATTTAAATTTGGGATAGACATCATTCATTAAAATATTTACTTTGTTATTATTTACTGGGTTTCTCCTCACTCTATTATTTATGTATATAGGTCATCAGGCGCGTGACTAGGCTCAGTGTTGATTGCTTGGAGGTCCATTTTCTCGGCCAACCTTTGTGCCTCCTGAGGAGGTTCCAGAAAAAGTTTAGTGGTCGAGTTTTGCGAACCAAGTTATAAGATTAAGACTTTTGTTATTTTGTGAAAAGTTCTTTTGTCTTATTATATGTGTAATGGCAATGTAGGATGGATGAATACATGGCGTCATATGTAAGTTCATGTATATAAAGTTTTAACTACATGTCCCATGTTTGTCTACACAGCTCAATGGACTATGTATGTTTAATATATTTTCTTCAGCAGCCCTTTATCATGTGTTTATTTGTTCAGAGGCCTTTGATAATCCCAGGATTATTGGCCGATTACGAAACTAAACCTTTAGGGGCGGGTTTGGGTTGTGACAAAAATATTATATATGTTTGAAAATATGGAAACATTGTATATGTTTACGAAAATGCGAATTGTACTTTCAATATTGGAACTTGTGTATCGAGTTAATGAGAATGAATGACCGAAGAATAGGTCTTGGTAATGGAATTCATTGATTATCATTGTTATAATTGGTTTGAACATGGTTTTAAAGTTTGATTTATAATTTCAAGGACGAAATTCTATAAAGAGGGGAGGTTATAGCGTTCCGGGATTAGACTCGATACATTTAATGCTTTTGAATCTAGGAAACCATATTCGTGTTGGTCATTCTTTTCTCTTTATATTTGGTTTTGGCTTCGGGGGTCGACACCGCCTTCTTATGTTTGTTTTTTAAGCTTCAAGGGTCGACACCAGTGTTGGAAGGATCGACACCATCTTGCTGCTATGTTCTTGGAATAACTACTAAAATTTAGGGTCGACACTAGCCTTGGTGGTGTCGACACTTGTCTTTTGTTGTTGGCCTCAAGGGTTGACACCAATCTGGGAAGGGTTAACCCTTGTATACAGCATAATCTGGGTTTGGTTGCTGAAATTTAGTGTCGACACCTCTGGTCCCAGGGTCTACACCCTGTTTGCTGCCAGCATTGTCATTTCTTCCTGAAGGGTTGACACCATCTACACAAGGGTCGACCGTTGCGAAATTTTTTTTTTTTCTTTCTCCTGATTTTAGTTAAGTTTTGGGCCTTACTTCTTGGGGATTTTGACTTGTTCTTTTGGGTTGACTTTGGAACCTTATCTTTAACCTAGCATTATAAATGGGGCCCTCACTTACATTTCTTAAATTTTTCTTCTCTTTTCTCTCACTAAACTGTGAGTCCCTCTTTTCTTTCTCTAAACTCACTTTTTCGCTCAAATATCTTTAGATTTACTCACTTAGAAGCATCTCCTCACCTTGCTTCTTTGAGATTAAGTGTAGAGCTTGTCGAGGGCTTCGTTTTGATCGGAGCAAATCGTCGTTCGTCTCCGTTGACTTTTTGGGATTTCTTTTTTTTTCCTTTTCTAAGTTTGAGGCAGGGAATTTCCTTATCCTCTTATGAATTTTAACTTAGCTATTTGTAATTTCTAAAACAATATTGTGATTTTTGGAGATTTTGGACAAATCTAGGATTTTGGTTAGAAATCAAAAAGTGGGATTTTCAAATAGGTTGTTGGAAATGCTTGTAAAAAGGTGTTTATTGTTGGTCTATGATGAAGTGATGGGTTTTCACCTTTGGAAATGACTTGTAAAGAAAAATGGGATTTTGCCTGAGAAATATCAAATGTTAATCTTGTAAAGATAGTGGAAATGATGTTGGGTTTTATGTAATTGAAAAGATATCTTTCTCTACTCAAAAATGATTTTGAAAGAAAACGAGATTTTGCTCTAAAACCATGGGTTTGACATGTGTTGGAAAAAGTATTGAAGAATGATGTTGCTTTTGTAATATTACTCACATCTTGATGATGGTAATGGAGGATATTAATTGATGATGATGGTGGGTTTGGATATGTTATATCACTCACATCTTGGAAATGATAATAATGTATATTGTTATTGAAATTTTTTATTTATTAGAGATATCTATTTTGGTTTATCGGTGGAGGATAACTATGATTGTTGTAGAAATTGCATGAGAATTAGGTGAATTGAAACTAATTTATCATCTATTTGTATTGAGTGTTGTCACATTTTTAATACATGGTAAATGTATGATGTTGAGAGAAGAAAGGGACTGTACTCCATGTTTGGGAGAAGAAAGAGGATGTAGTCCATTGAATTAAGTTGGCCGGGGTGTCCAAGGTGAAAGTCCCGAAAATCACGAGTATACATGGGTGCCGATTTCCGCAGACGACATATCTATAAAATGACAAATAAAAGTGTTTGTGTGATGGTTGTATTGTTTAGAGATCCACTGAGTTGTATCCTCAGTTTGGTTATCAAAATAGAATGGACATTACTTATGAATGGAGATAAAATGGATTGAGATATAAGTTCGACATAATATGATTTTGTAAGAGAGTTATACATGATTTTATCATGAGCATTGCATATGCATTCACTTTATACCTTTGTTAAAATTCATATGTTGTGTTGGATTATTTCTACTGGATTTTGGCTCACCCTATATGGGAAAAACATTTTTAGATGCTGGTGATATGTCTCCGCCATGGCAATAGCTTGGGAGGATTTGGAGCAAGAGCTTCATTTTTGTTTAATTGTGCATTTGTTTTATATAAGCCATGGGCCGTTAAATGTACAGATTTAGATCCATTTTGTTATAACCAATTACTGGCTTGGAAAGTTTTAAGTCTTTAGGGCATTCTTTTAATTGTTTATCTTTCATTTTACATTCTTCATCATGTAACATATGCTATAGATTCAGCATTAGACTCGTGAATGTATATCCGCAAATGTTGCACTTTTGTACAAGAAACTGGAAGTTAATGAAAGATAATTATTTCATCTTGTGTTGTTGTTCGATTTATATTTTAGACTGATTATTGTATTTATTTCTGGGAGTCACAAAAGAAAAAAAAAAAAAAAAAAACTACTAGAATTCAGTACATTTTTCGAATTCTTGTGTATTTATCGATTTATTTAAAAACAAATTATAAATATTTTACTTTTTAGATGCATATAAGTAAGACGAATCTAAAAAACTAAAAAAAAAAGGAGCTTGAATTTAAAAAATATTCATTAAAAACAAAAAAAACACAAAACGTAAAAAACTCAATCCGATGACGTTTTGGGTAGCCTTACCACTAGTCATGGAACATTTGCATAATGTTTTCCACATATCCATGCTTCAGGACTATCTACGAGATCCATTACATGTTATTGAACCAGCACATGTGCTTTTGAAGGATGACTATACATATGAAGATAGGCCAATTCACATTGTGAATTGCCAAATCAAAAGATTGAGGAACAAAGAAATTCCATTGGTTAAAGCGGATTGGCAAAATCATAGAGGAACGTGTGCAACATGGAAAACGGAAGAGGATATGATGGAGAGATACCCTGACTTGTTTCCTTTGGATCCGATATTCTACCAAAACGAAGGTAATTCAGGTTTGGAGGACCAAACTCTTTAAGGGAGAAAGACTGTAACAACCCCGACTTATGATTAGCCTAGAACCTAAGATAAAGAATGGTTAATGAGTAATTAAGAAGGAATTGTGAATTAATTACATGTGTGTTACATTATTTGTGTTTATATTTGTTTGCTATAGGAAGATCTGTTTGTGTTTCTGTTTCTTAATGCGTATTGAAGACCTTATCGACATTCAATCACGAAATTGACTTGATTTATGTGTTATTTGGAAATTTTCGGAAGGTAGGTTCAATTGAAATTCGATTCAGAGCGAATTAATTTGGATAATCAGTGTCAATTTGATTAGGTTAAGTCAAGTTTAATTAAGTCTCCTTAAGTTAGCCTATATAAGTCATGTGAGATATCTAGAATACACTTTACACTCTTATTTCAACATTCTTGAGCTTCAAACGAGAGAGAGAGAGAGAGAGAGAGAGAGAGAGAGAGAGAGAGAATAGAGCTTGGAAACCAAAGGAGAGGAAAAAGAATTGTAGAGAATTCAAGGTGGTGAGCTTAGTGGCTCAAACATTTGGACATCTAGAACACAATTAAGCTTCTAAGGTAAGAATTTTTAGCTTCTAGTTTTGTAATTTAGTTGGCTAATACATGGAATCAAGTGAGATAGGTGAATTAACATGAGAATTGAGCTAAAGATTGGAATTTAGAATCAATTCATGCATGCATGGGCATTTTATGGATTTTTGAAGTTGTTTTCAAAGAGTTCTCTCTTTCATGTGGTAATCCTAGCATGGTTTTAAGAATTCATAACATTTCTCACCATTGGACCTCATTTGATCATGTTTGGAAAGCAAGGAACTCATATCATTACAGGCAAGTTATGTTTTCAACATTTCAAAGTTGATTTTGATCAAGTGGCATGCTTTTGAGCCTTGATTTCATGAAATGATATTTAATTCTCAATGTTTTCCATGTTTAGACTTGTTTTCTCAATTTTTAGGCCCAAAAGGATGTGTTTTGTGTGATTGAATTGGAGATTTGAAGCTGGAAGAGCAATCTGGAAATTCTAGAATTCTGCCTCTTCACTCGAGCGACTGAAGTTGCGTTTGAGTGACCACCCTTTGTTTTGTGCTTCCACTCGAGCGAATAAGTCTAAGCTCGAGAGTAAAATTCATGCTCCCAGAAGTTTTACAAAGTTTTGCAGACTGCTCGAGCGACAAGAGTTGCACTTGAGCGAGGATCTTGTTTATTTAGTCTTCCGCTCGGGCGACTGTCTAGCGTCCATCGAGCGGAAAATTCATGTAACTAGTACTTTTGCAGACCTAGGGGCTCGGTCGAGCGTAGGAAATGACGCTCGAGTGAGATGCCCTATTTTTGAAAAGTTTGCCAAGTGTTTCAAAGTGTTTTTTATGGCATCCTTATTGCATCCTAGGCATTCCTAGGACATAATTAAGGCATAATAATGAGGATAAAACTTAGAAACACACTAAGAATGAAATGAAATAAGTTAAGTACTATCCGAGTGTGTTTCAATAAGTGTATCTGTTATATGTTTGTGCAGGTCACGCGCCGTGAGTGGTTTGATCCAATTATTCTACTGCCGAAGCTATCTATGAGTAATAACTCTGTAAAGTTATGTTTAACAGTAATTATTTTATGATGATATGAAATGATCAATTTTCTGAAATGCTATGTTTTGTATGAATGAATGATGATTCAATTCTTTGAGATGTATTTGTGGTATCCTTAGTAGAGGCCCTCTCCCAGAGGACAATATTGTGGCTTATGGTCATAAGACCCTCGCCTGAGGAAAATAATACCGTGGCATAGGCTCTCGCCTGGGGGAAATAATATCGTGGCACAGGCCCTCGCCTGAGAGAAACAATACTGTGGCCCATGTATGAAATATGTTACCCGATACCAGAGGTTCCATTATGGAACTTGATATGCTTGACCAACGTGATATGTTTATGCTAATGGATGTACCCCATGATTTGAATATGGTTATGACTACGTTTCTGATTTGAAATTTGAATTTGGGAAAGACATCATTCATTAAAATATTTACTTTGTTATTATTCACTGGGTTTCCGCTCACTCTATTATTTATGTATGTAGGTCACCAGACGCGTGACCAAGCTCAGTGTTGATTGCTTGGAGGTCCGTTTTGTCGGCTGACCTTTGTGCTTCTCGAGGAGGTTTCGAAAAGAGTTTAGTGGTTGAGTTTTGCGAACCAAGTTATAAGATTAAGACTTTTGTTATTTTGTGAATAGTTCTTTTGTCTTATTATATGTGTAATGGCAATGTAGGATGGATGAATACATGGCATCATATGTAAGTTTAAGTATATAAAGTTCTAACTTCATGTCCCATGTTTGTCTACACAGCTCAATGGACTATGTATGTTTAATATATTTTCTTCAGCAGCCCCTTATCATGTGTTTATTTGTTCAGAGGCCTTTGATAATCCCAGAATTACTAGCCGATTACGACGCTAAACCTTTAGGGACAGGTTTGGGTCGTGACAAAAATATTATATATGTTTGAAAATATGGAAACATTGTATATGTTTAGGAAAATGTGAATTGTACTTTCAATATTGGAACTTGTGTATCGAGTTAATGAGAATGGATGATCGGAGAATGGGTCATGGTAATGGGATTGATTGATTATCATTGTTGTAATTGGTTTAAACATGGTTTTAAAGTTTGATTTATAATTTCGGGGATGAAATTCCTTAAGGAATGGGGGGAGGTTATAGCGATCCGGCTTAGACCCGATTCATTTATTGCTTTTGAATTCGGGAAGCCATATTCGTGATGGTCATTCTTTTCTCTTTTTATTTGATTTTGGCTTTGAGGGTCAACACTGCCCTTGTTGGGGTCGACATTACCCTCTTATCTTTGTTTGTTAAGCTCCAAGGGTCGACACTAGTGTTGGAAGGGTCGACACCATCTTGCTATTTTGTTCTTGGAATAACTAGTTAAATTTAGGGTCGACACTAGCCTTGGTGGTGTCGACACTTGTCTTTTGTTGTTGGCCTTAAGGGTCGACACCAATCTAGGAATGATGGACCCTTGAAATTTAGTGTTGACACATCTGGTCCAAGGGTCTACACCTTGTCTTCTGCCATCATTATCATTTCTTCCTAAAGGGTTGACACCACCTACACAAGGGTCGACCCCAGGGAGTTTTTTTTTCCAGATTTTAGTTAGGTTTTAGGCCTTACTTCTTGGAGATTTTGACTTGTTCTTTTGGGTTGATTTTGGAAGTTTGTTCCACTTTAACCTAGCACTATAAATAGGGTCCTCACTTACATATTTCTTCAGTTTTTCTTCTTTTTTCCCTCTCTAAACCGTGAGTCCCCTTTTTCTCTCTCTGAACTCACTTTTTTGCTCAAAGATCTTCAAATCTACTCACTTGGAAGCATCTCCTCACCTTGTTCCTTTGAGATTAAGTGTAGAGTTTGTCGAGGGCTTCGTTTTGATCGGAGCAAATTGTTGTTTTGTCTCTGTCGACTTTTTGGGCTTTCTTCATTTTTCTTCTTTTAAGTTTAAGATAGGGATTCTCCGCACCCTCTTATGAATTTTAACTTAGCTATTTGTTATTTTTTTGGGTAAGTAACTTAGCTATTTGTTATTTCTAAAACAAATACTGTGATTTTTGGAGATTTTTGACAAATCTAGGATTTTGGTTGGAAATCAAAAGTGGGGTTTTCAAATGGGTTGTTGGAAATGCTTGTAGAAAGGTGTTTATTATTGATCTATGATGAAATGATAGGTTTTCATCTTTGGAAATGATTTGTAAATAAAGGGGATTTTGCCCGAGAAATATCAAATGTTGATCTTGTAAAGATAATGGAAATGATGCTGGGTTTTATGTAATTGAAATGATATATTTCTCTACTCAAAAATGATTTTGAAAGAAAATGAGGTTTTTCTCTAAAACCATGGGTTTGACATGTGCCAGAAAAATATTGAAGAATGATGTTCGTTTTGTAATATCACTTACGTCTTGATGATGGTGATAGAGGATTTTGATGATGATGGTGGAGTTGGATATGTTATATCGCTCACATCTTGGAAATGATAATAATGTATATTGTTATTGAAATTTTCTATTGATTAGAGATATCTGTTTTGGCTATCAGTGGAGGATAGCTAAGATTGTAGTAGAAATTGCATGAGAATTAGGTGAATTGAAACTAATTTATCATCCATTTGTATTGAGTGTTGTCACATCTTTAATACATTATAAATGTATGATGCTGAGAGAAGAAAGAGGTTGTACTCCATGTTTGGGAGAAGAAAGAGGATGTACTTCATTGAATTAAGTTGGCCGGAGTGTCCAGGGTGAAAGTCTCGAAAATCTCAAGTTTACATAGGTGCCGATTTCCGCGGACGAAATATCCGTAAAATGGCAAATAGAAGTGTTTGTGTGATAGTTGTATTGGTTAGAGACCCACTGAGTTGTACCCTTAGTTTAGTTGTCTGAATAAAATGGAAATGACTCATGAATGAAGATAAAATGGATCGAGATATAAGTTCGACATAATGTGATTTTGCAAAAGAGTTATATATGATTTTATCACGAGCATTGCATATGCATTCACCTTATACCTTTGTTAAAATTCATATGTTGTGTTTGATTATTTTTACTAGGCTTTGGCTCACCCTACATGGGAAAAACATTTTCAAGTGCTGGTGATATGACTCCGTCAACGCAATAGCTTGGGAGGACTTGGAGCAAGAGCTTCATTTTTGTTTAATTGTGTATTTGTTTTATACAAGCCAAGGGCCGTTATATGTATTGGATTTAGATCCTTTTTGTTGTAACCAAATACTGGCTTGGAAAGTTTCAAGTCTTTAGGTCATTCTCTTAATTGTTTATCTTTTATTTTACATTCTTCATCATGTAACATATGCTATAGATTCAGGGTTAGATTCGTGAATGTATATCTACATATATTGCACTTTTGTACAAGAAACTGGAAGTTAATGAAAGATAATTATTTCATCTTGTATTGTTGTTCGATTAATATTGTAGACTAGTTATTGTCTTTATTTCAGGGTGTCACCCAAAAAAAGAAAAAAAAGAAAAAAAAAGAACTAATAGAATTCTATACATTTTTCGTATTGTTGTGTATTTATCAATTTTTTTAAAAACAAATTATAAATATTTTACTTTTTAGATACATCTAAGTAAGATGAATCTAAAAAAGTAAAAAAAAAAAAGCCTAAATTTTAAAATATTCACTAAAAACAAAAAAAACACGAAAAATAAAAAAGTCAATTCCCAGAAAATTGAAACCGAACACTGATTGTTTTTTTTTTTTTTTTTATAAGCTATTTTTAACATATTATACATTGAATTCCACTTGTTATCTATGTCTAAAAATAAATTTTTAAATGACATTCATTTTCGTTGACAATTTTTCCTATGTTCTGAAATTCAATTAGCAGAAGACATAATAGTAATAATCGCATGTTTTATTACTAGTACAGAAGTCTCATATATATGCATAGCTTCTTTAACAATCAAGTTTTAAATATGAGTACAACAACGAATATGAAATAAATCACCATCAACAAGTAATTGTAAAGTTGATTTCAAATGGGATGCAGTCTGATTGTAATATGTTGCATTATCTAAACAAATGGTAAATATTTTATTTTGCTAAGTCCACTCATATAATACATTTCTTATTTTTACCCCAAGTGACAGTGTATGGAAGTTCAACTAATCTAAATGAAATGATTCATTTGTTTAATTTCTAATCATCATCAATAAAATATGTTGTGATATATTGATATTTTAAATCATTATTTGACCACGTATTAGATGTTAAACAAACTTTTTCAATCATTTTTTTTTTAAATGTCAAATAATTCACTTTTCTTTAAAATCCCGTTTCTAGTAGTATTTCTTGAAAATTTTTGATATTGTGGTGCAATACCTCTGTGAATCATTTCTAAAAAATCAGAACATTTATTAGTAGTGAAATATTGTTCTTTTTTAATAATATAATCAACTACAGAATTTTGTGTACATATACGATTATATGAAAATGTTAGCAAATTATCAGTTGATGAACTCTCCAATTGCATTTGAGTTTTAATATCATGTTGTTGACTTTGTAAATATTTGTTAGTATGCCATTTTAGATGACTAGTATCCCTTGCAGATGTAGCATTAAGTAAATGTGCACAATATTTATAATTGTACCATCAGGATTATTTACATATATTCTTTTAAAATGCTCTCAAACACTACTAGTCATGCCCCTAGATGATGATGATGCTGGTTGGAAGAGGGATATTAGGTACATTAGAAGGAGAATCAACAGATTCATGTTATGCAATGCATAAACATCGACATAAACATTAGGAATATTAAGATGTATAGTAATGTAAGTAAAATAGTACATATCAATTAACAATTAATTAAAATAATGAGTAAACAATAATAAGTAATATATGTTACGAAATAATTAACGTAAAAAAAAGAGAGTAACTAATAAATATTAATTCAAATAATTAATGTTATTGACTAAAGAATGCAACACAAAAATTAGCTTCTTGTGATAAAAGCTTCTTTTTGTACAATTGCAATTGCCGTTTAAGGATGAGACTTCAAAATTAATTGAGAGAGTTGAGAGTTGAGAGAGAATGAGAGTTTGAGACAGAGATTTGTTTGTGAGAAATAAAATGGAAGAATTGTGGCATTTATAGGAGTTGGGTAGAGGGAGCGGTTAATTTATATTAAAAAAAAAAAAAAATTGGCTGTTGTGGAATTAACGGTCATTTGATCGTTGCAAAATTTTATTTATTTAAAATTTGTTACCATTGCACAGTGATAGATGGCAGGGAGCCACTAGGGTGGGTTGGGCCAGGCTAAAGGAGCAAAAAAAAAAAAGAAAAAAAAAGGTCGGGCTTGGTCAGGCTAGGCTCATGAGTCAAGTCGGGCTCTAGAACACATTGCCTAGGCCCAAGCCCAAGGTCTCAGGCTAGGCTCGAGTCCCGGCCTAGTCGAGCCAGTAAACCCGGGCCATAGGTGGGCTTCAGGTGAGCCATGGGCTTGTGGGCCAAAATTACACCCCTAATAGAGTGTAGTTTAGGTGGATAGTAGAAACAATGGAGCAGTGTGTGTGGTTGTTGCTTGACAATAGAGTTTTCTACATTGGGTAAGGTGTGTTTGGCTATTAAGTTGGGTGGATTGGTCTTGTATCTCTTGGATATTAAAGTACTGCATATATAATGGGTCCTTGTGATTTTGTGAAAGACATAAAAATATTAATTTATTTGAGGTTATATTTATTAGGTTCGTGTGATTAAAGTGGTGGAGTTAGGTATTTGGAGTTAGCTTTGGAATTTTTTTTAGCTGTTGAGGTAAGTAACCTTTTGTTACTGTTGGCTTATATTTATTCCTATCGAATCGTTCGAAATTATAAATATTTATTTATAGCCTTTGTGTTCAATTTTTATTCCTATCGAATCGTTCGAAATTATAAATATTTATATATAGCCTTCTTGTTCTCTTAAAATAAAATATGGGTCAAGTATAAAATAACATTGAATATTATTCTAAAATTTTTCTCAATTTTTTGTGAAACTACTCCGAAATTTTTTATCAAATATTTATTCTGAAATTATTGAACACTTTATTTAAGAGAAGTTTATTGTTTGAATTCTGAACATCACTCTAGTTTGATTATGATATGAACCCTAGCCAATGGGGGTTATATATTGACACAAAAGTTTCTTTTGCGGTTTTACCACCGGCCTATATGTGGTTTTAGGCCTTGTCACAAGCTAAGTGACCGTAGTCACTAAGACTTGAATTTTGTGAATTGAATTATTGAACCATTTGAATATCGAACCATTGATTTGAACAGCGAGATTACCTCAAATAATCATGTTGTCTTTTCAATTAAAATGTATTGTTACACTCTATTATTTTCAGCCATGGAACCATCTTACAATATTATTGTTCATTTATTGTGTTGTAGTAAAAATATATTTATTATTTATCAACATTTTCTTTATACTTGATCTAGCTAGCAGTGATAGTTGGTTATTTATTGGGCTGTCGAGCATACCCTTCTTTTATTTTTTTATTTTTTTCATATTCTAAAGAGTAGAGTTGTGCGAATTTTTAGTTGTGGGAGTGGCGAGAGTATGAATATGATTTTAAGTTACTTTGAATTACTATTTTGTTGGTGGATTATAATAGCAAACTTGGTGGACAATTTCACATGTTAAGGATACTTTATTATTTATGAATTTTGACATTATAATAATTAAAGATTTCTTTTGAGTATTTTATTTTGATGATTTATTTGATTGGACTCTTAGATTAGTGTGTGGTGTTGTCACGGGGGTTGGAGTGTGGCAAACTTCTACAATTTTTTCAAAAATTTCACGAGATCTTTTACTCTTATCTTAAATTATTTTTTAAATTATTTATTCAACTCCTTTTTGAAATTCCTCACGTGATTATCCTCTGTCCATTAATTGTTTAGTTATAGTAATAGAGAGATTATCCATAGAAACTATTTTTAGGTTTTGATATTCTCCTATCGATATTCTTCATGAAAATTTATTTGTAATAGGTATGCTTATAGTTTTATATCGTATTATTTCTTTATCTGAACTTTCTTATACACTAGATAGTCTTATATTTATTTATTTATTTTTTAATTCTTTCTAGCCTATTTGTAGAGCTAGATCTAGCAAGAAGATCACTCGTTAATTTTCGTCTAGGTTCTTCTAGATAAACAACACCTATTTTTACTTAAATTATTAAACTTTTGAGATTTTTGCGATATGAAATTTCTCCAATCATCTATTTATTAGGCCATGATAATTTGTTTTATATTAACAATTTTTTGATTGAAATTCTTTAGTGTGGGCACTCGTTTTTTCAAAGAACTCTACTTCAAATACAGATTACTCAGAGGATTAACTGTATTAACGACTCTATATATAAGCCTATAATTAATACCAATGTTTTTACTTTTGCATCAAGAATTTTCTTTATCTCTACAACGATTCACTTTTCTTTTCTGATTTTTTTTTGTGTTTTTTGTTTTTCCATATATTTTTTTTTTCATTTTAACCAATGGTTTGGATTTTTTCTCACAATCATAACTTGCTACTATACCTTCTATTTTTGAATAACAACTATAATCTTTATATGCATTTTTCATATCTTTTATAGTTCGCTTTCTGCATAATTTTTTGTTTTTTAATAATTTCTCATACATAACCTATTCTTCCACCTAATGAATCACAAATTTGATTCTTTTTAATAGCCTATCAAACTCTTTTTGATATAGTTCATCCTATACTTTGGGAAGTTTTGCTATAAATTGTTTCTACCCGTGAATAATATCTTTTAGGTCTAATTTATAGGACTATTTTTATATTAGCATAATTTTGAAAATAGCACATATCGTATATTCGTATCTTAATTAGATTTGTAAATATTATTTGTCAGCATGGAAAATTTAGCCAATTACAAATTGTTACGTACTACAAAGGCCTACAAAACATGACACAATTATTGGTAAAACAAATCTTTCCATGTGTCCAATTGGTCTCAAATCAATATTACATGGTGGTCAAATTAAATATTGACACGTGTTGAAATGATATAGTAGTCTTTAGTTAATCAAATTATGCCAAAGTGATACAGCAAATACGTTTTTGACTAATTAAATTAAGTCACTTGTCACATTAAGGTGGTCAAACCAATAAAATTATGGCATACTATTAAAGTAATATTTTGGTATTTATCTCTAAATAAATCAGAAATAATTATCAAAGTAGTTGGAGTGGCATGCGTTTTTGTTAATGTTTGAGGTAATGGCAACACAACAACATAATTTGATGAAATTGGCAAACGATCAACTGATCAATTATTGTTCGAATTTTTGACTAAATTAATAGTGATGATTTAGATTTTGACTACTACCAATTAATTGAGAACTATGAATGAGTTGGGAATTAATTGATTTAGTGTGGCTTATAAAAACTAATTGATTATTGAATCAATTATGTTTATTATATCTAGGATCCCTACATTCAATTGTGGTTATTAAATTTTCCTTATATTCTAATAAATTGTACAAACGATTAAATGATAATGACATAAATCCATGCCAATCGATTGTACAATCAATTATGATTGTTCAATACTCCCCTTTCATTTACAATGGCTACTAATCAATTGTACAATTAATTGTGGTCTTTCAACCCAATCGATTTTGCTATCAATTATAATTTTCTATTTACTCTTTCATGCCAATTGAATATACAATGGCTTCTGCTATAACGACAAAAGTTAGGACAGTGTTATGTTATTTGTGTTTTATGGTATACCAATTGATTACGCAATCAATTTTGTTTAAAATTTTAAAAGTTATAATATTTTGTTAATGTTGTTACGATTTTGGGAAAAAAAACATTACAGTCAATGTGCTTAGGTTATGATTCATTAGTAAAGTTATGATTTGTACTAGCAAAAGTTATGATTTGTTGTGGTGAATCATAATAAAAAATGTTATGATTCCAATATTATGATAATTTGTTGGAAATAACTACATTTGTTATGAGTTATTGTCGTATTGTTATAATTGATAGTGTCTTTGTTATGACACCGTGGTATTTATTATGACATTGTTACCATTCATTGGAGTAATTGTTATGACATTTGAAAAAAGTTATGATTCTTTTATGTAACCTGTTGAATAACTGATTTAGCAGGTCACTTTTTATAATGTGGCGTAATATAGACCACACAATATGTGCATATCTGTCATGAACCAAACCTACTCCTATAGGTTTAGTGTCATAACCGCAGGGCCGGCCCTGGGCTAAGGCTAGTGAGGCCTGTGCCTAGAGCCCCAAAAATTAGGCCCAAAAAAAGGCCCCCAAATTGAGTCTTGTAATATATTAAAAAGTTAAAATGGCCCAATTCTGTTTAATTAAGTTAGACCATTTTAAAGGGGGCCTCAAAAAACCAATTTGGCCCAATTGATAAAAGGCCCAATTAAAAAATATTTATAAGTTTTAGTTGTTAGTCCAATTAAAAAAATAAAATATAAACTATATGTATATGTGTTAGTCGTTAACCTAATTTTGTGTGACCTATTTTTTTTTTTCCCTCTCTTTATGGCCCAATTATGTGTTTTTTAGTAATTTTTTTAAAAAATATTTTACACAATTTTTATTTATTTATTTTGTAGATACATCTAATTTAGATACGTTTACAAACTATAATATTTATATATTTTTTTTACAAAACGTTACCAAATACAAAAAAATATAAAAAAATACAAATTGCAAACTCAGACAATTATTTTTAAAAACTCTAAACCAAACAGAGTGATTTTTATTTTTATTTTTTATAAATATCTAAAAAGGCCCCGAAAAATTATTTCGCCTTAGGCCCCCGGAAACATAGGGCCGGCCCTGCATAACCAGCCAGTAATCCTAAGATTACCGAAGGCCTCTTAACAGATTAGTAAAATAAGGGGCTAGTGGAAGCAAATATCAAAAATATAATCGTCCAATGAGTAGTGCTGACTTATAAGAGACAGAAACTTTAAACATTTACATACATATAGTGTAACATCATTCTTACGCCAACCATATACAGATACAACAAAAAGGAAGTTAGCCCTGTATACAAAATAAACAAAAGACAAGAAGAGCTTAAGACTTGATCACAAAACATCTTCCCAGGAACATCCACATGAGGCAGTAAGGTTGGCTGACAAAACAGAAGTCCAGATAGGTGCCATTAGGCTCGGTCTTACACTCACTCACCTACATATATATATAAACAGTGAGCTAAATCCCAATGAATAACATTAAGGTAAAGAGGCTAGTGAACGAATTTCGAACATTTCATAATTATAGAACAAATCATAACATAATCATTCTTATGTTTGAACATAATAATGGTACATCCAATAGAATATAACATATCGTCTTCCAACTAGAGTAATTGGTTTCAGATGCCGATTATCAAACATAACACCACTTTGTCAAGTGGCTAGCGAGATCTCATAATCACATAGATGTCATGGACCCTCATTAACATGCTATCCCTCATGACTTGGGACTTCCTTTGGATGCCATAATAGATCAAAAATAGGACATTCGTTCACGTAAACAAACTATCATTTCAGAAATCATAACTTATCCAATAACATTTCAAATATAATTCATATGAACATATCTTTACAATAACGTTACTCACAGTGAGTTTCCATAAACGGTTGATCAGTCTCTAAATCTCGACCCACAATCACAAATGTACATAGCACAAAACTTTCCTTATCATTACATAATCATATGGCCATCATGGCTTAGCTACCCTTACATTAGCTTCTTACTCTTTCTTATCACATTGCTTTCACACATTGAAACACACTCTCTGTAATATCTTAACTTATTACATTTATTTTTTAGTGTGTTTCTAATTCATATCCTCACTAGTATGGCTTAAACCACGACTTAAGAATGCCTAGGATGCAATTATGCACTTTGAAAACACTTTGCAAAATTCCAGAAATAGGGTAGTTCGCTCAAGCGAAGCTTTGGTCGCTTGAGCGGACCCCTTGGTCTACAAAAGTACTAGATGCAGAAAATCTAGGCTCGAGCCAACTTTTGGTCGCTCAAGCCATGTGCCTTGAAAATGTGAGTTCGCTCGAGCGAAGCTCTTGTCGCTTGAGCCAACTGCCTCGATTGTAAAAGTTCTGAGAGCTCACAAAGTGCGCTTGAGCGCACACTTGGTCGCTCCAGTGGTGAGGCATAATTCTGAAATTTCCAGATTTGTATTCAAAGTTCAGAGCTCAATTTCAATGCATCAAAACTCATTCTTTTGGGCCAAAACTTGAGAAAACACTTAAAAACTTGTATAACATCATGAATTGATGGTCATTTCGCAAAATCAAAGCTCAAAAGCATGTCAATTCTTCAAAACCAAACTTTAAAACACATGTATGTAATGATCATGAAATTCAAACTTCCAAAACATGGACAAATAAGATGTTTAAGTATGAAATCATGGTGATCTCTCAAGTCTTAGCAAATATATACACTTGCGTGAGTGAATTCTTAGAAAATAAACTCAAAACTTGCATGCATGTGGAAATCTTTTCCAAAATTCTTCGTTAAACTTCAAAAACATAGAAATCACTTTCAAAACTTCATGACTCATGCATGCATGTAGCTTCAAATTCATCTCCAATGACATGTATGATGCTTAAAAATGGGAGTTCGTGACAAATTCATGTATGCATATGAAATTGACGTTAATTCACACAATGTTAGCTTAATTATCATATTATTCACATACTCTTCTTGAATTCACAACTTTATGACTCAATATCATGAATACAACTCTAAAACAGATCATCTTTAAGAATTGAAAGGTAAATACTCATCTAGAGGCTTCAAAGACACTAGTTCTTATACAATCTTGATGAATTCAAGCTATGTCTTAAAGTTCACCTTCAAATACACACACTCTCTCTCTTTAAACTTGATTTTCAGATTTTTGCACTCTCAAATGATGAAGTTGAGCTCACAAATGAGCTTAAGGCGCTCTCTCTCTCTCTCTCTCTCTCTCTCTCTCTCTATATATATATATATATCTAAAGTAGCATAATATAATAATTAGAACATTAGGTCAATTAAATACAACTTAGTTTATCAAACTGAATCAATTTTTAATTAAACTTACCAAAGTATCCTAAATATTCAAAATAACATATTGATGTGCCCAATTCCGGTTTTAGATGCCAATATGGCTTTTAATTTCCAAATCAAAGCAGAATTCCAAACATATACGTCTACGAGGAACAGATAGAAAGTCAATGTAACGCCCTCAAATTAAAGCATATGACACTCATGCATAAGTTCCATAAACATAATAGAAAAGTTACATTTCATTTATCAGAGTCTCCTTTACAGAAGGTATTACATGTTAGCAACAAAATAAATGCCCTACGGGCTTACATCTTCCAAGTCATGACTTGGTTACAACAAAAGAAGAGTTCTAACTCTTTACATATAAAGCCCTCGGCTTGAATTTACATGTAATCATCAAAACAAAAATAACAAAACGGAGCCTTCAACTCCTAACCTCCCAAGCTAAGATCTTGGAGGCTGCATGTCACATGTACCTGAAAATGGTGTCCCAAGTAGAGTGAGCCAAAGCCTAGTAGAGATATTGTAACGCCCCTAAAATAATATAATAAAGAAAACTCATATGCCGAATAAATATGAGAAACAACATACTTTCATACATCAGAGTTTACTATTTAACAAACAATTAAATGCCATGTAGGCTTACATCTTTCCAAGTCCTTGCTTGGTTACACAAATTGGGTCTTGCTCATTACATCTTAAGCCCTTGGCTTTACAAATACCAACAAACACACAACAATACATAATTAAGAAGCTCTTCCCTCCTGAAAGTTCATCCACGCTATTGCCTTGGAGGAAACATCTCATCTGCACCTGAAAAATGATATTCCTTTATAGGGTGAGCCAACAGCCCAGTAGAAATAATCTAACACAATTTATGAAGTTTAGCAAAGGTAAAAATACCACGTATATAAACAATACCGATATGGAAGCATCCACAAGGCCTACATATCCATATGCCACTGAGGCCAATCTTATTCCATGTTCCATCTACTCAATTTCAGTTCATATACACTACTCAATTCATGAGTTAAATTCATTATCTTTCAACAACCAATGAGATTATAACTCAATGATTTTCCAATATTGCAAAACACACATAAAAACTTCAAACTTTGCCATTTTACGGATATTTTGTCCGAAGGAACCGGCACCCATTTATATATATACCTTTGGGTCTTTCACTCAGGACACTCCGGCCAACTTGCTTTAAATGGAGTCCATCCCCTTTCTCCTCCCCAACGAATATACATATGCAATGTATTTATAAACATAATCACATATGGAGTATATCCCTTTTCTTCTCCCAATAAACATACATATACAATGTATTTATAACATGGTCATATATGGAGTACACCCCTTTCTTCTCCCAATAAACATATATATACAATGTATTTACAACATGGTCATATTCAATGACACCAACAATAGATTAGTATTAAATCGCCTAATTCTCATACAATTTCTACAACAATCATAACTATCCTCCACCGATAGCCCAATACAATTATTTCCAAGATATAATCAATATCGGATTTAACAGTTTATTCAAAACTTCCTTAGGTGAGATAATACATATCTAATATCATCATTTATATCAATAACCATCCAATTTAACATATTCAATGTTAATTCCAATTATTTATACAAAATAATCATTTTATCAAATTAGGGCAAAAATTCCCTTTTTTCCAATAGTGACCCAAATACCCAAAATCAACCATTTTGATACACCAAGGTCTTATAGTCAAACCTCATACTCATTTATCTCTTATACGTGAAAAACCCCTCTTTTCATTTTACACCCAAATCTTAGATTTGTCCAAACCACAACCAAATCTCATCATCTATACACAATAGCAAATAACTAAGCTAAAAACCATATTAGAGTGTACAAAATCGCTACCTTAAGTGTAGAAAACCCAAACAACAAGGTGGAACTTCAAAGATGATGAAACCAATTTCTTCTTGGATTAAAACGAAGCTCTTGAAGCCCTTTACCTTATTCTCAAAGACACTAGGGTCAAGAACACAACGGATCTAGATGAAATCTTAGAGAGAAGGTGACTTTTAGAGAGAGAGATAGCCGGATTAGGGTTTTGGGGAAGAAAAGGAATCAAAAAGTGATGTAAAACATCATTGCAGCGAACTGATATACACAGGCTCGCTCGAGCAAAGGAGTTCTCGCTCGAGCGACCAGACACAAAAAGGTCTCCTTGCTTGAGTGAATGAAACATCGCTCGAGCGAACAATGCAAAGCTTCAGGTCTGCAACGTAAAAGCACGCTCGAGCGAAAGAGTGCTCGCTCAAGCGAAGAACACCAACCTTCAGGTCTTACAGAGACGCAGACGCACACTCGAGCGCAAGAGTTCTCGCTCGAGCGAAGAACAGTTTACATGAGGCTCGCTCGAGCGAAGAAGCCAAAATCTGGGCAACAAAGTTTTGGAAAAACAAGCAACCAACTTGTTCCAAACACATAACTACAACCCAATAACCAACATTAAGGGGGAGACAAGGGAAGCAAGACATAAACCACCCTCCAAACCATACAAACCCGAGTCTGGAACACCACAAGAGACCGGTCAAAACCAGGGTCGCTATAACCTCCCCCGCTTAAAGAATTTCGTCCCCGAAATTACAAATCAAGTTTCAAAACTATGCTTTAGCCAATTTCCAAAATGATTACTAACAACATATACAATGCTTCCAAGAGTGTTACAACACCCACAATATTCCACATTCTCAAAATATATACAATGTTTATAATGAATCCATGTTCTTCCCAAACAATTATAACATATACAATGTTCTTACAAGTTAAAACATATACAATGCTTATACTTCTCATTAACAAAATTAATTCTCAATACATGCTCATGCATCAACAAATAAATCCGGATATTTTTCTCGGACTTCTAATTCACGTTCCTAAGTCGCTTCCTCGACTCTGTGATGTTTCCACAATACTTTTACCAAGGGAATTGTCTTGCCCCGCAAAACTTAATCTCGTCTATCTAAGACTTCCACCGGTCTCTCCTAATACGAGGCATCCTCATCTACCTCTAAGTCGGTCCAATCAAACACGTGCGATGGATCTGGCTCATATTTCCGAAGCATACAAATATGAAACACGTCATGAATCCCGGAAATTTGTGGCGATAACATAAAATGGTAAGCAACCTCCCTAATCCGTTCAAGGATCTCAAAAGGGCCAATAAACTGAGGGGACAACTTCCCACTCTTTCCAAACCTCATCAGACCCCGTCTAGGTGATATCTTCAAAAAGACATGATCTCTCACCTCAAAAGACAAACGTCTCCTCTTACAGTCGGCATAACTTTTCTGGCGACTTTGAGTCGTAGCTAGCCTCTTACGGATAAGTATTACTTTCTTCGTCGTTTCCCGAACCAACTCTGGACCTAACAAAGGTGCATCACCCACATCGGCCCAACACACAGGGGATCTACACGGTCGATCATACAAGGCCTCAAACGGTGCCATGCCAATACTCGATTGGAAACTATTGTTATAGGCAAACTCTACCAATGGCAAATGCCTCTCCCAAGAACCCTTAAAGTCAAGGACACAGTCTCGAAGCATATCCTCAAGGATCTGAATAGTACGCTTGGGCTGCCCGTCAGTCTGATGATGATACGCAGTACTAAAAGTCAATCTAATGCCCAAGGCACTCTGCAAACTCTGCTACAACTGAGTAGTGAAACGCGGATCTTTATCTGAAACAATTGTCACAGGGACCCCGTGCAACCTCGCTATGTCCCTAATGTACAAGTTGGCCAGATAATCTATCGAGTTATTTATGCGCATAGCAATAAAATGCGCCGACTTAGTCAATCGGTCAACGACCACCCAAATGGCATCACTACCCCATTGAGTCCTTGGAAGGCCCACAACAAAGTCCATCGTAACATGTTCCCACTTCCACTCAGCTATAGGTAAGGGTTGCAACAAACCCGCTGACCTCTGATGCTCGGCCTTCACTTGTTGACAAGTAAGGCATTTTGATACAAACATAGCCACATCCTTTTTCATACCTCTTCACCAAAACTGGAAACTAAGGTCATGATACATCTTTGTGCCTCCCGGATGCACCGCAAGGCGCGAATGATGAAACTCTCGGAGTGCTTCCTCTCGGTAAGACTCCGGTACAAACAAACGGTCACGGTATCTCACACTTAGGTCGGGATACACAGTCAAACCTCTTTCTACTTTCCCATTGGAAATCTTCTCCCGGAATGATTCCATCTCAAGGTCACCTTTCTGCGCTTCCAACACTTGATTCACAAGTGTAGGTTGTGCAACCACTGAAAACAAAGCTGCGAATTCAACAGACTCGCCCAGTTGCAAGTCAAACTCATTAAGAGTACCCAACATTTCCCATTCTCGGATGCCGATAGAAGCTACACTGCCAACTGGCTTTCTACTCAAAGCATCGGTCACAACATTGGCCTTCCCGGGATGATAATACAACTCAAAATCATAATCCTCTATGAATTCCATCCACCTCCTCTGCCTCAAATTCAAGTCTTTCTATGTAAACAGATATTTCAGACTCTTGTGATCAGAGAACACTTCAAATTTCTCACCATACAGATAGTGCCTCCAAATTTTCAAGGCAAATATCACTGCTGCTAACTCTAGGTCATGGGTGGGATAATTCCTCTCATGTCCTAGACCTTCTCGTGAAACATCACAACAAACTGAGTAACTCAAACCCCTCTCTAGTATAATCAATACTGGAGCAGTGGTGAGTCTAATCTTGAGCTCTTGGAACGACCTTTCACAAGTCTCACTCCACACAAACTTGATTTCCTTTCTAGTCAACTTAGTCAAAGGTGAAGCTAGTCTAGAGAAATCTTTCACAAACCGACAATAATATCCGACCAACCCCAAGAAACTACGAATCTCGAAAACATTCTTAGATTGTGCCCAATCTTGCACTGCCTCTATTTTGGATGAATCTATAGTCACCCCTTCCCTTGACACTACATGCCCTAGGAATTTAACCTCTTCCAGCCAAAAGTCACATTTCCCAAACTTAGCATACAGCTTATGGGCTCTAAGTAATTCAAGTACTACTCGTAAATGTTCCTCGTGTTCCTCCTCAGAAGGTGAATAAATCAAAATGTCGTCTACAAAGACAACCACAAAACGATATAAGAATTCACGGAAGATCCGATTCATTAAATCCATAAACACAGCTGGAACATTAGTTAGCCCAAAAGGCATCATAAGAAACTCATAATGGCCATACCGCGTACGGAATGCCGTCTTCGGGATATCCTCCTCCCTACCTTCAACTAATGATAACCCGATCTCAGGTCTATCTTAGATAAACAACAAGACCCTTTCAACTGATCAAACAAATCATCTATACGGGGCATAGGGAACTTATTCTTAACAGTAACCCGGTTCAACTTCCTGTAATCAATACAAAGCTGTAATGCTCCATCTTTCTTTTTAGCAAAGAGAGTCGGCGCTCCCCAAGGTGAAGTACTGGGGCGAATAAAACCCTTATCTAACAATTCCTAGAGTTGAATCTTCAACTCACTCAATTCAGCAGGTGCAAATCTATATGGAGCCATAGAAATCGGTGCCATTCCAGGCATTAAATCAATAGAGAACTCGATCTCTTGGTGAGACGGTAAACTAACAAGATCCTCGGGAAAAACATCCGAGTATTCACAAACTACCCTCTGCAATTCAACCCGAACTTCATCACACTCACTACTCATAAAGCTAGCAAGGAGACAACTAAGTTCACTTCGCCCACGCGGATCATACACCGGTGATAAAACTCTAGCCACACGGTCACCCAAGAAATAAAAGCAATCACCGCTCAAGGTACATACAGTAACCTTCTAACGGTAGCAATCTATAACAACCCGGTATGACGATAACCAGTCCATACCCAATATGACATCAAAACTATGCATGTCAATCAATACAAATGCAAAAGGTAATCGACGACCAGCAACCTCGATGTCACAACCCCGACATCCTTGTTTCAAGATAATCTCACCACCAATTGGTGACTCTACACAAATAGGAGATGCTAACTGTGCCAACTCCAAACCCAAAACTGATGCAAACGCATACGAAATAAAAGAATGGGATGCACCCGTATCAATCAATACATTAGCAACTGAATTGCAAAACAAAAAGGTACCTCTCACTACAGAAGGAGCAGGTACAAGATCTGGCCCTACAACTGTATACATACGTCCAGTAGGCCTCTGCTCAACCTGCTCACCCCTCGGAGCATAAGCCTGATGCACAGACTAAGCCGAAGCGACTCCCTGATTGGCCCTCGAGGCCTGAGCTAACTGTGCTGGCTGGTGACTCTGTGTCTGTCTCGAACCAGACGCACCAGACGCACCACCTAACTGTGGGCAAAACCTCTTCAGGTGCCCTGCCTACCCACGCTGATAACGAGTGAGCGGCTGGCCTCTTCCCTAACTCTGGCTCTGAAAACGAGTCGAAGATAAGGCTGTCTGCTGTCCCCCCCTCTCTGAGGACAAGTTGGAGACTTGTAGCCCAACTGACCACACCTAAAGCAGGTAAAAACTCCCTGCCCACCTCTCCCAGAACTTGAACTCGGTATTGGAAAAGTGGACCTTGATTGAGCTCCCTGAGACTGTTGAGGGTAAGAACCCCTCTGCCTCTTACTGTCTCCCTAACTATCCTGACTCCTCTTGGAGCCCCTCATCCTTTCATCTTCCGCCTGCATAATAGTTTCAAGTGGGCTGTAGCCTACACAAGGCGCCCATAATCTCTAGTCATGGAACCGGCAACTCTATACATTAGCCCGGTCCTTAACCTCTTTTCAAACTTCAAACAACGGCGCTCCTTAGTCGCCACCAACTCAGGTGCAAACCTCAATAGACTAGTAAAGGTTGCCTCAAACTCAGCCACTGGCATGTTCAACCGCAACAATTTAGAGAATTGATCTCTAAACTTCTCCCTAACCGTGGGAGGTAAAAACTTATCCTGGAAAGCCTCAACAAAAGCCTCCCAAGTTCCTCCAATGCGTCCACGAGTATACTTCCACCACTGACCCGCATCCCCCTTCAACTAGAAAGACGCTAAGGTCACTTTCAACTGATCATCCTCGATGCCAAGCATCTTGAATGTTTTCACTAACTGTTCTAGCCACTCATTTGCCTTTAGTGGCTCCCTGGGATCACCCACAAACCGATCCAGATTCGACCAGAAGAACTCCCTCTTCAGAAAAGATGGCCTTGCTTCAGCTACTTGGGCCTGGACCTGATTCTCAGCTCGAAGAATGTCCATAGATTCCCTCAATGCTCCGGCCATTTCACGGGCTAAGGCGCCCATGGCCTGTTGATTAACCGGTTCGGCCACATTGGCTTGACCAACTCCTTCCTCCTGTGCCGGAATATCATCCGGTAAAGGCACCTCATGCCTTCTAGGCCAACCACGCCTATTACCACCCAGTCCACGTCCTGACATCCTAATAAAGGTAACAACAAGTATTAGCACATTTTCAAACGTGCCAAATTTAACTCACTTGTGGCCTAATACATTGGACAACAATAAATCACTCCACATAGGCTTGTAATCACATAAACACATATGAATTTCCTTCCTAGATAATGACCGTCCCACGGCGTTACTAGAGTTCCAACTAGAAATAGCAGTGATCAAGTGCTCTTCTAATGGGACTTCCACAAACCTGTAGAACCAATCAACATCTTAGAAACTAAATTTCATACCCACATAATCACATAAGCATGTTATCACATAAGCATACAATACATGCTTATCATCTCAATCAAGCGAGACAAACCCATTGTTGTACTAACCACTTCCCACGTACCTAAAGTATTCAAACCCGGTACGCTCTGATACTAAGTTGTAATGCCCCCAAAATAATACAATAAAGATAACTCATATGCGGAATAAATATGAGAAACAACATACTTTCATACATCAGAGTTTACTATTTAACAAACAATTAAATGCCATGTAGGCTTACATCTTTCCAAGGCATTGCTTGGTTACACAAATTGGGTATCGCTCATTATATCTTAAGCCCTTGGCTTTCCAAATACCAACAAACACACAACAATACATAATTAAGAAGCTCTTGCTTCTCAAAAGTTCATCCACACTATTGCCTTGGAGGAAACATCTCATCTACACCTAAAAAATGATATTCCCTTATAGGGTGAGCCAACAGCCCAGTAGAAATAATCTAACATAATTTATGAAGTTTAGCAAAGGTATAAATACCACGTATATAAACAATACTGATATGGAAGCATCCACAAGGCCTACATATCCATATGCCACTGAGGCCAATCTTATTCCATGTTCCATCTACTCATTTTCAGTTCATATACACTACTCAATTCATGAGTTAAATTCGTTATCTTTCAACAATCAAATGAGATTACAACTCAATGATTTTTCAAATATGCAAAACACACATAAACACTTCAAACTTTGCCATTTTACGGATATTTTGTCCGAAGGAACCGGCACCCATTTATATATATACTTTCGGGTCTTTCACCCAGGACACTCCGGCCAACTTGCTTTAAATGGAGTCCATCCCCTTTCTCCTCCCAAACGAATATACATATGCAATGTATTTATAAACATAATCATATATGAAGTATATCCCCTTTCTTCTCCCAATAAACATACATATACAATGTATTTATAACATGGTCATATATGGAGTACACCCCTTTCTTCTCCCAATAAACATATATATACAATGTATTTACAACATGGTCATATTCAATGACACCAACAATAGATTAGTATTAAATCACCTAATCCTCATACAATTTCTACAACAATTATAACTATCCTCTACCGATAGCCCAATACAATTATTTCCAAGATATAATCAATATCGGATTTAACAGTTTATTTAAAACTTCCTTAGGTGAGATAATACATATCCAATATCACCATTTATATCAATAACCATCCAATTTAACATATTCAATGTTAATTCCAATTATTTATACAAAATAATCATTTTATCAAATTAGGGCAAAAATCCCCCTTTTTCCAATAGTGACCCAAATACCCAAAATCAACCATTTTGATGCACCAAGGTTTTATAGTCAAACCTCATACTCATTTATCTCTTATACGTGAAAAACCCCTTTTTTCATTTTACACCCAAATCTTAGATTTGTCCAAACCACAACCAAATCTCATCATCTATACACAATAGCAAATAACTAAGCTAAAAACCATATTAGAGTGTACAAAATCGCTACCTTATGTGTAGAAAATCGTTACCTTATGTATAGAAAACCCAAACAACAAGGTGGAACTTCAAAGACGACGAAACCAATTTTTTCTTGGATCAAAACGAAGCTCTTGAAGCCCTCTACCTTATTCTCAAAGACACTAGGGTCAAGAACACAACGGATCTAGATGAAATCTTAGAGAGAATGTGAGTTTTAGAGAGAGAGATAGCCGAATTAGGGTTTTGAGGAAGAAAGGGAATCAAAAAGTGATGTAAAACATCACTGCTGCGAATTGATATACACAGGCTCGCTCGAGCGAAGGAGCTCTCGCTCGAGCAACCAGACACAAAAAGGTCGCCTCGCTCGAGCGAAGGAAGCGTCGCTCGAGCGAACAATGCGAAGCTTCAGGTCTGTAACGCAGAAGCACGCTCGAGCGAAAGAGTGCTCGCGAAGAACACCAACCTTTAGGTCTTACAGAGACACAGATGCACGCTCGAGCGAAGAACAGCTTACACAAGGCTCGCTCGAGCGCAAGAAGCCTCGCTCGAGCGAAGAAGCCAAAATTTGGGCAATAAAGTTTTGGAAAAACAAGCAACCAACTTGTTACAAACACACAACTACAATCCAATAACCAACATTAAGGGGGAGACAAGGGAAGCAAGACATAAACCACCCTCCAAACCATACAAACCCGAGTCCAGAGCACCACAAGAGACGGGTCAAAACCAGGGTCGCTATAGATATGCTAAATAGAACATGGGAATTAACTAAAACATTAGCATCTGATAAATGTTTAACACATGTAAACCGTTTTACACCAATTCCATAACCCATCAACCTAGACATTCATATTTCAATCCTTTTTCATTCCCATTTCCAATTCAATTCATTAACATGGTTCGTCTATCCAAACAATTCAAATGAGACTACAACTCATATAACAACACTTCAATCATAAAAAACATTCGTACACTTCAATTCATTTGCCATTTTACAGAACAACGTCCGAGGGAAATGGCACCTAAATATAAATCTGATTTCGGGACTTTCACCCTGGACACTCTGGCCAACTTAGTTATCAATGGAGTCCATCCCCTATCTCCTCCCAAAGACTGGAGTACATCCCCTATCTCCTCCCAAACAAGATACATATACAATGTATTTAAACATGTCATATACAATGACCAAGTAAATCACAGATTCAATGTGTTAGTCCAATCGTCATATTCAATGACTTATTCCCGTTGATTAGTTTCAATTCTTCTAATCATCATGCATTTTCTACAACAATCATGGTTATCCTCCACCGATAGCCTAAAATAGTTATTTTTAAACAGATAAATAAATCTATCACACAAATAATTTATCGACTTTTCCATAGGTGAGTAATTTGTCAATTCAACTACACCATCACATCACAATTTCCTCTAACTTCATAATTTCCAAACCGATTTCATAATTTCACAATTAATTTCATTACTTATATCCATAAGTTATATAAGCCCAATTAGGGCATTTTCCCCCTTTTCTCAAACCTTGCACCCAAGGCCAAATCTCACCCATAATACATATCAACCCCATTTTAAGGTCTCACAACACACATGTAGCTCAAAATAGAAAACCTCTCTTTCATAATTTTCAACTCAAACCCTAACTTTACCCAAATCTCACCATTTATACAAAATGACTAACATTTATGTTAAAACTCATGAGAGTGAGTAGATTATCTCTACCTCAAATGGAGAGACTCAAAGGAGATGAAGAGAGAAACCCAAGATGCACCAAATCCAAACTTTTTCGGATCAAAATGTAGCCCACGCAATACTCCACCCCTTTTACAAAGGAAGTAGGGTAGAAGAACTCTGGATCAAGAGTAATTGTAGAGAGAAAGGGTATTTTAGAGAGAGAGACAGTCAGATTTAGGGTTTGGAGATAAAAAGAGATCAAAAAGTGAAGAAGAAGATTGTTGCTGTGATCTGATATATGCGAGGCTCGCTCGAGCGAAGGATTTGTCGCTCAAGCGACCAGACTCATCAAAATGCCTTGCTCGAGCACAAGAAGTCTCGCTCGAGCGTACAATTCAAAGTTTCAGGTCTGCAACGCAGAAGCACGCTCGAGCGCAAGAGTTCTCGCTTGAGCGAAGGAATCAATAACACAAAGCTCGCTCGAGCACAAGAAAGCTCACTCGAGCGAAGAATACCATCCTTCAGGTCTAATAGAGACGCAGACGCACGCTCGAGAGCAAGAGTCCTTGCTCGAGCGAAGAGACAACTAACACAAACCTCGCTTGAGCGTAAGAAAGTTCGCTTGAGCGGAAGCTTCGTCTGAAAAGAAACCTGAAGACCCTCAATCCTCGCTCGAGCGCAAAAAGCCTCGCTCGAGCGAAGAACTCAAAACCTGGGCAGCAACCATTTATTTCAACACACAACCAACCTATTCCAAACTTACGCAACACATCCCAAAACTCAAATACAAGGAATTAAAGGATGGAAACAAGATATAGATAACAACATTCAACTACGGAACCCGAATCCGGAACACAACAAAAGACAGGGAAAAACTGGGATCGCTATAGTCAAATAGCATACAAAACACACAATGAATACATAATTTATTTTATTCTCTTAATTAACATCCTTAATTACTGATTAAGAGCAGATTACAGATTGAGTTCATTACAATATCATATGTCTTTTTGTAAGGTGCACATTGTAGACTTTTCCTAAACATGGTACTCTCTTCTGCAGTAATCAATACTACCATTGCACTCTTATATTATCATTATTTGGTAGAATATTTTAAAATTTTGCAGCTTCACCTCTTAAAGTTGCTTTTATAAAAAGGGTTTAGACCTCCTGCGTCTATAACTTGTCTTCCTACAACAATTCTTACTACTTGAGACCAATTTTTATAACTTCTTCTATGTTAGTTACACAAGATTTAGACTCATTTTTTTGCTGTTTTAAGAATAAAGTAATAATTTTTCATGAATTTTGAATGATCCTTTTTTTTCTTCTTAACTTTATTTCATTCTTAGAATGTTTTTCTTCTTGATCTCCAAAGATATTTATAAAATCTGAATTTTTCCAAAAATTGAAATCTCCAAATGTTTTATTTATTTCGAATATTTTTGTTTTCTTTCTGATTGATAGCTTTAATTCTTTCAACTCTACTGGATCAATAGAAACACTTGTTGATTTTTTAAGCGCTTTCTCCCTTTCATATTTATCCATATATAGATTTAAATATTTATGAATATCATTTAAGATAATCCCTCTAAAGGATTTTTTGGTTCAGATGTATTACTTTTTCATCTTAAACAGTCTTTACAGTTTGTTTAATGAACCATAAAAGAAGTTTTAAATTTTTTAATAATTTTTTTAAAGGAATTTTTTAAAATTTCTTTTAATTTTTTAGATATTTCAATAATTGTAATATTTTGATTTTTGCAAATATTTAGAGTTTCTTTACTAACATCCATTAGACTTTTTAATAGTCATATAATTTCAGTCTTACTATTTTCATAATCAAGGTGTATAAAAAAAAAAAAATACATTTATCATATCATGCATTAAATATTGAATTTTCATATTTAAAATTTTTCCTAAATTTAATTTGTAGGCTCTAATATCAAGATTGATGATCTCATAGAGTTTTATAAGTGATATTTAAATATTCCGAAATTATACTAAAGTTTTAACTACACAAAATATTAGCTATAAAATTATATTAAAATTTTGTGATTAATTTGTAATTTTTGATGAGTTAATGATGATGTGGCTTGGTGATCTAGTTTGCCACGTCTGTCGAGGTCTTTTTGAGGTTGCCAATTTCGTGGATGAATCTTTACTTATTTTTACATGGTTGTTGGCCAAGTGGGAATTACATTATTAATAGTATTATTTTATATTATATTTTTTATTTTAAAAATTTTTGGGATCTTCATACTGAAGGCAACTAATTTTTAAATGGTCTAATTTTACTTTTTGTCGCCTAAATTAATACTAGTTTTTTCATTTTATCTTTACAATTAATTTCGTCTATTTAATTTCTGAAATTTGTGATTTTTGTATGTGTATTAGCAAAAATTTAATTGAATAACTTGGACAACTTAAATTATACCAACACCAATTAAATTGGCTATGGGATGTTATTTGTTCAAAATAACAAGAAAAATGAATGTTTTGTTATATGATTTAAATTGTTTAAATTTTGAAATCACTTTTTTATTATTATTATTAAATTAGGTTTCAATAGTTATTGATTCATATAGTCGTCTCTAATTAGAAATACATAGACAGAAATCACAAACTTTAGAAACAAAATTGAGAGAATTGAGAGATGAAACAGAAATGAGAATAGTTTAGAAGATAAAAGTGAAATTAATTCAAGATATATCTCTCTATATATAATTTTTATTTTAAAAGAAAAGAAAAAAAAGCAGGATGTGTTTAACGTGGTTCACTAATTTTAAAATTACAATTATTTTATCTGGTTGTTGTGCAAGTGGGAAATATTTCCTATTTTTAAAATTTTTGGTGATGATTCTACATACAAAGAAAGTGAATAATCAAAGGAAGTGAGAAAATGTGTATGGACATTATTATTTTCATTGAAGGTAAAATTGGGCTAAACATTATCTGTCCAATCTGGAGTTGGTTTTGCTACTTGAAAGAGTACGAAAACAACATAGAGAAGTTCGAAAGTTATTTTGAGAGCCTAAGGATTGCAACAACTGGGCTGCAACAATTGGTTGCTGCAGCCAAATGAATGGGAGAAGCAGTGGCGGAGCCATAGAGGGTGCAGGGGTCACGTGCCCTCTGGGGTTTTGGAATAATTTTTTTTTTTTGTAAATATAAAGAAAATATTTTAAATAAAAAAATTATAAAATATTATTTAGAGTGAAATATCAATGACATTTTTAAAATTATAAAAATAATAATGGTTGTTTTTTTATTGAAAATAAAGATATTATGATAAGTCATATTATTATTTATGAAAATTTTAATACAATGGTGATGTCTATCATTATTGACATACAATTATAATTAATCTCAATGAAGATATGTAAGTTAATCTTAACAAATTCAATGATTATTTTCCGTTAAAAACCTTAACAGCGTTATCAATTGAATCAAATTAACACAAAATTTAAAATTAAAAGTTAAAATTGAATCAATTAAAAATGTAAAAACCTAACTAATACAAACGATAAAATTTAAGAACCATCAATCTAATTTTCTTTTAATATTAATACCATCAAACTGTTGAGTATTGCACTATTTTCAATTTGGGTATAGTTTAATTTAGATAGCCTCATCAAATTTTTCTTCTTTTTTTTTTAGACAAATAAATTGTATGATGTCAAATATTAATTAAAGACTACCACATAACTTCTCTTATATTTGCATAATTAAGATTTTAATTTGTTTCATTATCACTTTTGTCATAACAATAGGTTATTTAATAATACACATCATTTTATGTGTACTATATATAAATTATGAGCTCCGATTGAGAGCTCGAATTAGGCGGGCTCGAATGCCCCTAATTCCAAAAACGACCCCGTTTTGTATTTTTTTTTTTTTTCCAGCAGAACATGGAAGAAGAAGACGAAGAGGAGGGGGAGGGGAGGGGAGGGGAGGAGAGGAGAGGAAGAGAAGGAGGGGGAGGGGAGGGGAGGAGAGGAGAGGAAGAGAAGGAGGGGGAGGGGAGGGAGGGGAGGGGGGGGGAGGGGAGGGGTCCAACAAACTCGGGGCTGAGGCGGGGGCGGCGAGCAGAGGCGGAGCTGCGGCGAGGCAGCGGTGGAGCTGCAACGAGCGACGAGCTGGAGCTGGGCGACGATCGGACGGCTGCGACGAGCGACGGCGGGCGACGATCAGCGACGATCTCCCTCTCCGCTCGCTTCTCTCTTTCTCCCTCTCCGATCGGCTTTTCTCTCTCTCTCTCTCTCTCTCTCTCTCTCTCTCTCTCTTTCGGGGCATTCGAGCCCGCCTAATTCGAGTCACAAATCTTTTCTCATAAATTATAACATTTGTGGTATTGAAATTTCTAACAATTACACTAGTCTCTTTTCATTTTTCTGAAATTATATTGATCCCTCTATGACTAACTCTGCCATTAATGCCATTAGTCACAGGAGAAGTTAGTGTAATTTCAAAAAAAGAAAAAGAAAAAAGGAAAGCCAATATAATTGTTAAGAACTTTAGGTAGGTGACTGTAATTTATCCAATAAAATATAGTGCCAGTTTCGATGCAAGCAAACTTTAGATATAAAAGGGATGGGTGGATCGACTTTGGTCATTTCTACTTTATAGAAGAACCTAAAGTGGTGTTTGGTTTATAAATTTGAAGAGGGATTTTAAAAAAAAAAAAATTTCCATTTCAGATCACTTTTTAAATTCATAGCCCTAACATAATCTAAAGCGGAACATTATACTAGTTACTTGATTGAAAGACCACAAAATAATTATATTAAAACTATATTTGAATTATGAATTTATGTAAGAATTTATAAAACGAAAAAAAAAAATAGTGAAATATTAATAAAATATTAAAAAAAAAAATTAAAATCCGAACACAATATAAAAAAAAAAGAACCTAAAGTGGTGTTTGGTTTATAAATTTGAAGAGGGATTTAAAAAAAAAAAAAAAAAAAAAAAAAAATTTCTTATTTCAAATCACTTTTCAAATTCATAAACCTAACATAATCTAAAGCAGAACATTATACTAGTTACTTGATTGAAAGACCACAAAATAATTATATTAAAACTATATTTGAATTATGAATTTAGGTAAGAATTTATAAAACGAAAAAAAAAAATAGTAAAATATGAATAAAATATATATTTTTAAAAAAAATTAAAATCCGAACACAATATAAAAATAATTACTTCATAAAGTGTATCTAAAGTGGAACATTATCTTTAGTCTTACAAATTTAAAATAATTACACTCATTCCTTAAGATTTTAATTTTGATAACACTTTTTCATATATTTATTAGTTATTCGTTATGCTTATGAACTAAAAACTAATGTTATAATAATCTCTTTTACACAAAATGATGTTATGATTTCTGTCTTTACAACGATTGAGTGCTAAACATCTCAATTAAGAGTGTTAATTGGACAACTGAGCTAGTACAATTCGTTAATCCTTTGTCGTATTGAGTTTACAAAATGAATAAAATGAATCATTTAAATAAAACTCGTGATGGGTCAATTAAGTTATCCAATCAGTAGAGTGAAAAACAAGTTCTGAACTCTTGTTTTAAGCCAATACACCATCTCATCAAAAGAACATTGATCACCTTTTATATATCACAAGCAAAGTGGGAAGGACAAAATTGGTCACAACTCACAAGCAAAGCAATCAATATTCTTTTTTTTCTTTTTTCTTTTTTTGAACATGACAATTGACAAGTAAAGCAATAAATATTCGAAAACTGAAATCTTTTTTAACAAAATCAATTTTCCAATTCAAATTCTCAATTTCATTGCTGGAGGTGAAGACTGAAGAAGTGGCTGGTGGATAGCTTTGCTCATCTTCTTCACTGCTGGGCGGGTTTCTAAGCTGGGCTTGCTCTTTCTCATCTATACAAGAGAGACACAGGTAAACACTTACATAACTTTTCTTTCTTCATTTCCTCTTCAAAACTGCATTGTAGCTGTTTTCATCATATAACCTTGCTTATCCACACGTGCTCGCCCACACACAAGGTAAATAACATTGACTCATGAGATTTGGAGAAAATATACAGTTTTGTAGTTTTGATATAATTATATACCGATCTCACTTTCGATAAGGTTAAAGGGACTGAATCTAATACAAATAGTGTGAAAACACAAGAATAAATTGATTAACATAGTGTGATCCCTATAGTTTGATCCAAATTTCACTTTAGTCCGTAGAATTTTAAATTGAACAATTTTGTCCCTACATTTTAAGTTTAGTTTCAATTTAATTCTTCAGTCCAAATTTGGCATTAAATTAACAAAGGCAAATTACATCGCTAATCCATGTATTTTGACCCTATGTCATTTTGGTAATTGTAATTTCAATTGACTCAATTTTGACTTAAATTTTTTTTACTTTATCTTAAATTGGTTCAATGATTCTAATTATTAGTATTTTTTTATGGACAATGTGCACATAAGCAGGATGTGTCAGTACAACATTTTCTTAGTTTAGTAACACTTGAAAGTGCCACAAAATTACTCCTCTAATAATATTTTTTAGTCTTGTGGCATTTTGAACAAGTGTCATTTATACCCATGCAACGGTAGATATTAGTGGCACTTCAATGATACTTGCAAGTGTCATTACACCATTATGACTAAAGACTTTCAATGAGACTTTGATGTCATGATAGACATTATTCGTGACACTACCAAACGCCATTAAAAAAAGACTTAGTGGCACTTCAGTAACACTTGTAAGTGCTATTATACCATCAAAGCTAAAGATTTTCAATGACACTTATGTCATGGTAGACACTATTCGTGACGCTATCAAGTGCCATTGAAAAAAAGACTTACAACCTAAAAAATGTCACTATATGCTTTTTTTAAAGGCACTTCTTTATTGAAATGCCACCAGAGCCTTTTATGTTTGTGGCTTTTTGACATTTTTTTAAAACATGCCACCAAATATTATTTTTGTCACATTTTCTAAAACCATGCCAGTAGTATGGTGTTACTAAAGTGTGTTTTTGTTGTAGTGTGTCATGCTTTTAGGGGCGAAATTATAAATTTGATCAATTTAGTGACGTAACCTCAGCCAACTCAATAATCATGTTTTGTCAAAAATCCCAATAATATTATCAATTGGATCAAATTAAATGTTAAAAGTTATGCAATTTTAGGACACTTGTCGATTTTCTAAGATGACAAACAGAAAAAGTTAATAGAAATTTAGATGTAAGGGCCACATTGAAACTAGATTTAAAATGTAGGAAACAAATTGTTCAATTTGAAATTATAGGGACTAAAGTTAAATTTGGATCAAAGTACATGGATAAAAAGTGTAATCAATGTAAAAGAGAAAACAACATCATTTTTCATCCATTTGTTGTATTGAACTATTGTTGGAAATTAGGTTAAGTATTATGTAAATTAAAATCTTAAGGAAGTCTAATGTAATTATGCTAAAATTGTAAAGTTTACTGTATTTTTATCCAAGCTACAGGGACCCAAAAGAAAATTTTAAATCAATTATATTAGAGTTAAATACACAAATGATCCCCAAAGTATGCATCTTGTGTCATTTTCATCTCTAATGTTTCAAATTTGTCGATTTGGTCTCCAATCATTTAATTTTGTCACTAAATGCTCCCTACCTCCATTTCCATCTAGAATTGATTACAGAAGACATTTTGTCCAACCACATTTACATATTAGTAAAATGAGAAACAATAGTCTCCAAAGTATATGATTTGTTTCAATTAGGTCTCCAATATTTTAATTGTGTCAATTTAGTTCCTAACTTATTAATGTTAAGAGGGGAATTTGTGCCGCAATATTTGTGCCGGGCTAAACCAGACCCTTGTTGTTGGCCGGGCTATGGATTGGAAGACTACATGGTTTGGGCCGTGTAGAGTTGAAACCAGTCAAAGATGTTGCTTGGTTTGGCCAGGCAAACTAGGTCTAGATTGCGCGTGGACCGAGCTACGTTTCAGTGGACTTAGGATATGGGTCGAGGTTGGGCTAGCTTGGTGGTCCTCCAATGGTACCCTGAAGGGTGGACTTGACAAGACTATCATAAGAAGACTGGTCAAGCACAATTGGACGTGTGGTGTTGATTGGGCTATCTAGAGTGTCGCGCAACGTTAGCATGGCGGCATGCCACACTAGGTTTGTGCGGCGCTACGCGTTGTTCAGTTGTCTCAAAGAACTAGCAAGGTTAAAGCAGTACATTTGCTCAGTTGAGAGCCGCACAAAGAGTTGTGCCATTTCACTTGATTTGCAGTGATCAGGGTGTAAAGGATAAACATTATCCTGTAGGAAGATGATTCTTAGTGGGACTCTAGGAATAGGAATTAGAGTTCTACTAGGAGTCTCCCTACGAAACTTATAAAAGCTTAATCCTAACCTAATTTTAGGTATTGCAATTTTAGTACTTGAATTCATAGAGTTTTTCCTTCTTGTTGATCCAATTTGCTAACTTAGGAATAAGAGGGGTTTCTGGTACACATCCGTCGACTAGCTCACGTTTTTGTGATTTTAGGCCAAACGACGATGTTTGGAGGAGCGCAAACTTGATTAACAGGATTACACAAGTACTAAATATTTCGTGCTCATACAATTGGCGCTGTCCATGGGAAGAATCCTAGAACAAACCTTTTAATCAAGCTCTCTTCAACAATTTTAATGGCAAACAACAAAGATCTACCTGTTTCCACCATCGATGACCAAACGCCGGAGGCCAACAGAAGGCTTTAAGATTTGCCTCCTACTCCTTCCACCAATGATTTGGAGACACAACAAAAGAAACCCCCACAGGGGCATGCGAGAAAAGCATTGTTTGAGCCCTAGCCACTCCCCAAGCCTAAAAGGGCAAAGACGACGAACTAATGCTCAAGTTTTGAAAGATCGAGTGAGGGAGCAAGAAGAAATATCAGGAAGATAGTGGTGGATATGGAGATTTTGAAGTGCCAAGTGAAGGGCAAATGTGTCACTAGGATGGAAACTTGCGGAAAGCGCACTGGATCCTATCATTCTGGAGGCCAAGATGAGTGTGCCATGCTTGAACCTTCTAAGAGTAGAAGCCTCAGGATAGGTAGCTCTCAGTGAAAGATGTTGAGATCTCGTCGCTCTAGGTCTGAGAGGACGAGGTCAGAAAGATCATACTCCGAAGGGAGCAGCCATTGACTCTCGTGCACTCACCAGAAGTCTTTTCATTATACGGAGTTGCCTAGATTAGAGGACTTGCGGACTATTCTCGATGAAAGGGCACGAAGGAGAAAAGTTGCCCAGGTGCATGACTTCCATAAGGAGTCAACTTTGTAGAGATTGGCTCCTAGGATGCATGGAAGTGTCGAGGTCACAATGCCAATGTCACATCTTACTTACGAACCAGCGGACATAGCGTTGGCGAGGTTGTAAAGTACGTCATTCTCACCAAAGATCGAGAACGCACCTTTCCCAGCAGACTTTGACCAGCCAAAGTTCACAATCTACGATGGGAAGTCTGATCCTTCTATGCATCTTAGACACTTTCGATAAGTTATGGCTATACACAAGAGGAGCGATGCCTTAATGTGCATCATGTTTCCATTAAGCCTAGGGGATTTGGGCTTGACATGGTTTGATTAGTTGCCTAAAGGCAGCATAGCTTCATGGGCGCAACTTGCAGAGGCATTTGTTACTCGATTCAAAACAAACACCAAGATGCTTATGGAGGTTGATCAATTGTTAGCCATTGACATGGGGGAGCAGGAGTCGTGGAAGTCATCTAACAATAGGTATTGGGAGACATTCAATCAAATTGGTGAATGTCTTACCAATCTAGTAATCGCTCTGTACAAGCATGGACTACCAATCGGGCATAAACTAAGAGATTCAATGACCATGATGTCACCTCTAGCCACAGAAGCTCTAATGTAAATGGTTCACCAACGTATAAGGGTAGAAGAAGATGTTGCCCGAGAAAAGGTGAAGTCCGGCACAATAGAGATGCCACAAAAAAAAAGCCTCACCCCAAGTTAACATGGTTGGCAAGAATGGAAAGCCAAGCTACAAGAGTCGTGATAACAACCGGGGTGACCCACCCTTGAGTAGTGAAGAGAACAAAGCAAGGAAGTTCAAGGTTTGCATCACCATCTCTACGATGTTCAATAAGCCCATCTATCGCATCCTAAGCGAAATTCATGATGAGCCATTTATCCGATGGCCAACTAAGTTCGGCGAAGCATAGAAGGGATACGACAAAAGGTACCAATGCCCTTACCATGATGAGAAGGGGAACCAAATTGAGGACTACATGCCGTTGAAACAGCACTTGGAGGAGTTAGTATTGTGAGCTACTTGGACCATTATATTGAGGGTGGAGCTCGGCTAGTCTCCTTCAAGATAAGAACACGCCGGATGGAATACCACTTGCTGGTCCACTTCAAGGTGTGATTAATGTGTTCCATGGGATCATTGAGCCCAAGCGAGTTCATGAGCTCAGAGGAATGATAAAGAAGGCTGAGCACATGAGGAATGTACTCAGTGTTTAGCAAACTTTCAAGAAAGGGAAGACAAAGGCAAGGAACATGATTTTTTTTTTTCCTGTGATAGAGATTTGGCAAGATTATAGAATCCTCATAAGGACGCGCTAGTGGTTACCTTGCGCATCAAGAATTTTGACATCAAGAGGATCTTGATCGACTAGGGTAGCTTGTGTGAGATCATGTACTATGACATGTTTAAGCAGCTGAAGTTGGATGAAAGAGATTTGGCTCCCACCATGTCTCTTTTGGTGGGTTTTAACTTTATGCCTAGATGGCTAGTTGGCAAGATCATTTTACTAGTTAGAGCAGGCTCAGTGGTCAAGTAAGTGGAGTTCTGGATTTTGAAGGTCCCTTCCGCTTATAATATCATTCTTGGTAGAGCATAGTTGCACCCTATGCGAGCCATAACATCAACATACCATTAGGTAGCGCAGTTTCCAAATAAAGCTGGGGTAATTGAAGAGGTCTTAGAAGATCAAATCATATCGAAGTAGTGCTTCTTCACAGTGAATGGCAGTCGCGTTGCCAAGGGATTCGTTCAGATGGTAGAAAAGTAGTAGAACAAGGAGATGTTTGAGGACGTTGGCAAGGAGGCTAGGAAAAAGGTTGTGGAGGAGCTGGTAGAAGTAAGGGTTAATGAAAATGACCCAGAAAAGTTCTTTTTACTAGGCTCATCTTTGTCTAACACTGAAAAAAAGGAAATCGTGGATTTCTTGATCTCAAATATTGAGGTGCTTGCTTGGATACCATGTGATATGCCTAGCATTGATCCCAACTTCATCTGCCATCTACTCAATGTTAACCCCCATGCCTGGCCGGTCATATAGAGAACTCGTAGGTCGACTATACACCACGTGGAAGTGGTGGCCGAAGAGGTGGGGAACCTATTGGAAGTAGGGTCAATTAGAGAAGTCCATTATCCAAAGTGGATCTCAAATACTATTGTTGTACCAAAGAAAAAAGGTAAGTGGAGCATTTGTGTCAATTACAAGATGGTCAACAAAGCGTGCCTAAAGAGCAACTTTCCTTTGCCAAGGATTGATTAGTTAGTGGACCTAACGTGAGGCACAACTGAATTAGCTTTCTAGATGCATGTCGTGAATATCATCAGATCGCTAATATGAACCGGACCAGGAGATCACTTCCTTTATAACTCTAAGGGGGTTATACTATTACAAAGTCATGTCCTTTGGCCTGAAGAATGCACCGGCAACATTTCAAGAATGGTCACCAAAATATTTGCTCCACTGGTAAGCAAAACAATGGAGGCATACATTGATGACATGGTGATCAAGAGAAAAAACAAGTCTGACCATCTCAGCGACCTTGCAAAGATGATCCAAATTTTAAAGACTCATAAGTTGTATTTGAATGTATCTAAGTGTGCATTTGGTGTGGGATCAAGCAAATTCTTAGGTTTCTTAGTGAACAACAACGGAATAGAAGTAGATCATTCCCAAATTAAAGCCATTCAAGAACTGGAGAGACCAAATACTATAAAGGAATTGCAACATTTGACAGGATTAGCGGTCGCGCTGAACAAATTTATAAGTCGGCCTTCAAACTGTTGCAAACCATTCTTCCAAGCATTAAAATCAAAGTTTAGATGGAATAAAAAGTGTGACAATGCTCTAGAAGATTTGAATACCTGGAGAGGAACTATACTTGTACCTTGTAGTCTCTTAACATGTCGTTAGCGTAGTGCTAGTGTGCAGAAAAAATACAACACTTGTCAATCTTTTATGTGAGCAAGACTATGTTAGGCGCTGAAACAAGATACCTTCCATTGGAGAAGCTTGCATTGGCTTTAATGATGGCATCCAGAAAGTTGTTGCACTATTTTCATACGCATACAATTGTGGTCCTGACTGAATTCCCATTGAAAGCTTTGTTTAAAAGGGTGGACTTTTCTGAAAAACATTTAAAATGGGTAGTGAAGTTCGGACAATTTGACATCAAGTTTCAGCCTAGAACAACTATAAAGGCCTAGGCATTAGCAAACTTCGTTGCAAAGTTCTTTCCAAGAAGTCATTTTCTTTGCTCGGTTGATTTGACTAAAGAAACTGAACTTGAGGGGTAAATGTCGCGAGAATAGCGTAACCTTTTGCTGCCTTCCAACTGGTTGAAGCTTCACCTCAGATGGATGAATAGTGGCATAGTCTAATAAATTCAATGATGCACTGTGGGGGAGGGTGAAGAGGTAAATCGAGCAAGAGAGAGCACAATTTGCAATGACATGCTTGAAAGGGAAATGGTAGGGCAACCAAGCAAAGAAATTGGTGAACAAATAGCATTGTTATGATCAGATGAAACGGTTGAAAAAGTAATTGTAGTACTAGATCCAAAAACATCTTTAGATCTATTTGTTTGTTGGAGAAATATAGAAGCTATTTGTAGATGGAGCTTCTAATAAACATGGAGCTAGGCTTGGAATTGTACTTATCTCACCAAATGGTTTGACTGTTGAGCAAGCGATCAGACTTAGATTTCTAGCATCTAATAACGAAGTAGAGTACGAAGCATTTTTTGTCAGTTTGAAATCTGCCTTTTGTATGAAGGCTACCGAGCTAATATTGTACAGTGACTCCCAGTCAGTAATCAACCAAATATCTAGTGATTACGAAGCGAAGAATGATATAATGGCCAAGTATCAAGAGTTGATCAGAACAGAGATCAAGAAGTTTGACGTTGTAAGAATAGAACAAATTGGTAGAGAAGAAAATAGTAAGGCAATTTATTGGCCGGTTTTGCAACCATGTCAGACACATCCATTCCCAACCCTTTGCTGATTTATTTTTTACCAAGGCTAAGCATTGAAGAACCTAAAATAGTAGAAATATTTTGTGTCGAGCTAGGCATTTCATAGATGGGCCCCATTATCATTTTTCTAAAGGACTGGATTTTGCCCGACAACAAGAAGGAATCAAATAAAATCCAAGCAAAATCACAATGGTTTTGCTTTTCCCATTAGGAACACTTTACAAGAAGTCTTTTACCGGTTCATATTTGAAGTGTGTCCATCCTAGAAAAGTTGAAGTTTTCTTGTTTCAAATTAATGAAGGAACACGTGGAAGCCATCAAGGTGGGAGATCATTGACCTACCAAGTTATTTCTCAAGGATATTGGTGGCTATGCACGCAAGCAGAAGTAGAAAAGTATGTCAAAAAATGCAAAAAATGTTAGAAATTTACATATCAAATCTACCAATCGGCCAGGGAACTTCTATCTTTAACTAACCCTTGGACTTTCGCCATGTGGGGTTTGGATATTATGAGACTGCTTCCAACTGCACTAGGGAACATAAAGTTCTTTATCGCAGCAATAGATTACTTCACTAAATGGGTTGAAGCAAAAGCACTTGCATCCATCAAGGAGAAAGACATGAAGAGATTTGTCTAGTAGAACATAATTACTTGGTTTAGAATCCCTAAAGCTCTGATATCAAACAATGGTACCCAATTTGATGGAAAGATCTTCAAAGGTTTTTGTGAAGAGCACGAGATTGAGTTTTACAACTCCACGTTGGCCTATCCTCAGTGCAATGGTTAGGCCGAAGCTTCAGACAAGGTAATCCTGGATGGCCTGAAGAAAATATTAAAGAAAGCAAAAAGAAAATGGGTTAAAAAACTACCCCATATCTTGTGGGCCTACCGAACAACCCCAAGACGATCGACCAGAGAAACGTCATTTGCCTTGGCTTATAGCATGGAGGTTGTCATTTCTTTAGAGATTGGTTTGTCTACTATCAGAAGTGAGAACTTTTATTTAGACTTGAATAGAGAAGCAATAGCCTTGGAATTTAACCTTGTAGAGGAAAGAATGAAGAAAGCTCTGATTCAAATTGTGGCATATCAACAAGAGCTGTCTAGAAAGTATAACAAAATCGTGCATCCAAGGCAATTCAAGATGGGAGACTGGGTTCTATGTAAAGTTATGGGCAACACTTTGGTACTTGGTGATGATAAGTTAGGACCAAACTACGAAAGGCCTTACAAGATTGTGGGGTTAGTTGGAAAAAGGGCATATAACTTAGAAGACATGGATGGCCAAGCTGTTCCAAGCCCATGGAATACTGTCAATTTGAAGTTGTTCTATTTTTAGCTTTTACCCTTTTAATTTTTTAACTTTTCATCAATAAAATAAGTAGCCAACTTTTTATTTACTACTTTGTCATTTTTAGCATGATGTACTTGGATGGAATTATCGAGCAATTTTAGAACGGTCCAAGGGCAACAAATTTTGTTTTACAATTGAGAATCTTTGCCGGGAACTTCTGCTCCGCAAAGTAGATTGGGATATTTGTCTAACTTTGAAAATTTTTGTTAGGCGACTTTTGCTTGGCAAAGTAGGTTGGAGGGTTTTTCTAACTTTGAGAATCTTTGTCGAGCGGCTTTTGTTCAGCAAAGTAGGTTGGAGGGTTTTTCCAACTTTGAAAATTTTTGCTAGGCAGCTTTTGCTGGGCAAAGTAGGTTGGGAGGTTTGTCCAACTTTGAAAATCCTTGCCGAGCAGCTTTTGCTTGGTAAAGTAGGTTGGAAGGTTTGTCCAACATCGAGAATTCAGACCAGGTAAATTATGCTTAGTGGTATAACAAGTTAAAAAAGCAAACAAGTGATTAAACAATACTTGCAAAAAAATTATTTCATTCATGTAAACTGAGGTTATAAAAGAAGGGACCATTAACTCGATTACAACATTTCATTGCCAAAAAAAAAAAACAAACAAAAACAACAACAACAACAAACAAACAAACAAAAGTCAAAAAATATGATCAATTTCTTCATCAGCCATGTTCTCCTGACCAGCTGCAACATTCTCTTGGTTACCGAGCTAGTTTTGCGCGACATCTGCTTCCTTTTCCTTATCATTCTCTAGTGCCAAAGTTTTGAAGATCTTGTTGGCATAATCTTCCATATAGTCCAGCAAGAAGTAGGGGGTGAAATGGTGAATATCTTAGCATCATGGCAATGTTCCAGCTTTTTGCACGCTACCTTCTAGTCGGACTAGAAGAAGATATCCCTGGTGGCATTGATTTGCTTGGCGTAGCTTTCCTCGGCCTCGTTGAAGCCCTTATCTTTTGTAGCCTTTTTCGTAACAGCCTTTTGTTGTTTTAGCTTCTCTAACTCTGTCAACGCAGCATCATTTGTCTTCTTGGCATTGGCCACTTAGCTGAGAAGATATGCTTTGTCAACATTGGCTATCTCTAAGGAGGACTGGGATCGCCCTAGCTCGATTTCAAGCGTTTTTATGTGCTCAATGTTGTCATGAACTTTCTGCCTCAGTTTCACCAGGTGCTCCATAGCCACATGGGATTTTTGAATGGCATGCAATAGAAACAAGAGTTAGTGAAGGAGGTCGAGCAAAAAGTTAAAAATATGATCAATTGAGGAATTACATGGACTTCACCACGGATTTGATACCTCGGGTGTTAGGGACATGTCTGCACTTTTGCATGTCTGCATATAGGAGCAAGGCCTTTGAAAGATTGTAGCCGAGCAAAAGCTCATAGTCCTCGACAATGAAGTTCGCTTTGGTAATAACTTTACATCCGTGTGTCAGGGTTGGTTTCCGGGCTGGGGTAGGGGTGACTTCAAAAACCGGCTAATGAGTGCTTGGCTCGGTTATGAGATCTACAGATGGATCAGATACACATGCCATTTTGCTAGCTCGATGTGATTCTGTGCTGATTGATTGGACCGCGGTGGATGCCAAAGCCAGCACAGTTTTTACACCTTGCCTGGTGGCTTGGGCTAGTAAAATAGTTGAAGTGGTGGCTTTTTCCTTGGAAGAAGCAAGCATTAGATTCTTGATTTTGTTTTGCTTGGCCATGTTTTCTTCCTCGGTCAGACGTATTAAGGGGACGTTTGAGAGAGCTGGATGTAGAGAAGGAGAAGGCTCAGATAAGAAATTTGTTACTTTTCTTTTGCGCAGTGCAGAATAATGTTAGTTCAACTCATAACTTAGGAGGTTTTGGCAGTCGCGCTATTTGCACTTTAGCATGGCCCTGATTGCGTTTTCATTTGGATATGAATATTGAACTTGGTGTTGGTTCAAATCTACAAAAAGAGACAGTAGTTAACTCAGTGCAATGAATACAATAGGTGTTTTGCCCGGTCACTGAACTGGTTGTCTTACCCATTTTGTCTTTGTTGTGGTGTATGTACCAACCGAGCACATTAGTGGTTTCATAGTTACCGATTACCCAGTGGAAGTCGTCATCGTGTAAGTCCTTGTCCGGAGTGCCTATCACTAAATGTTCATGACCCCTTTTGATTTTAAGGTACCAGTAGAACCCGTCATCTGTGTGGTCGATGGTGTATTGGCGAAAAATCTCGACCAGATCGAGGTTTAAGTAACCTATGATTTAGCTTGGCTACTCTGTTTATTATTCTACAAGTGTTTGTGGAGACTTATGTGGGACAAAGTCTACTTTGCCTTAAGAGTTCACAAATTAAAGGTTGAACTGGGAAGCAAAGATCCCACTCAACAATAGATAGCACGGTGAAGGGGCAGACATCTTGGACGGCCCAAGGTAGGATTCTTTCTTTGCTCAATTCGAAATGGACATCAGCCAGAATGTTGTAGTCTTTGCTATTGCTCCCAGCTTAGATACCAATAAGCAATATTGACCCATGGAGCTTGGTTAATTTATTAACTTAAGAGTGGTGATTCGTGTTCTTGTAGCTTAGTTGCATGAGATTTTCCTAGCTATGAGTGAAGTTTGCATGGTCTTTGAGAGCCGCTCAGCATGTTGGTCTGCTTGATCAGGCCTAAGATTCTGTAAGTTGAGAAATTAAGATGTTATTGGTTGATGTGTTATCTCGATTAAGTACACGAGCAAGGTTTTAGCTCGGTGTTTGCAAGCAAGGTTTAGCTCGATCGAATGCTTGGGCAGGGTTTTGGCTCAACCAAATGCCTGAGCAGGGTTTGGGTTCAGTCATACGTCCAAGCAAGCTTGTTAGCTTGGTCTAGTATACAATGAACAGGCTGTTGCTCGGTTTAGGATTTGAGCTAGGTTGTAGCTCGGTTCTCTCTTGACATGTCACGTTAGCACGATGACGTGTGAAGTTAGTTCATAGCTCGGTTTATTTCTCAGATGCTACAAACATGAAGTTTGCTTGGTTTATTTTTTTATTTTGGATTAAAATAAGGTTTTTGGTGAGTTTTGCCCAAATTCTTTGGTGTTTATCTCAAAAATTAGACTGTGTGCTGAGAAACGTAAGATCATGGGTTGCATAGATCCTTAATTCAGTTTAAGGCCTTGTTTTAAGCAAGATTTCAATCGGTAAAAATGCTCCAATGATGATGGTGATTCGATTGCTACAAGAAAAATGCCTTGATATGGGTCTGAAATCCAAGAAGTTTGAAATGCAAGAAGTTTGGAGCTCTAGTTCTTAGGGTTTACACGTGAGAAGAAGATGAATAGTAAGAAATTTGAATTTGTATATATGGCTTATATGTATAAGAGATGAAGGGCGTGAGGATTCAAATTTTTGGGAGTCGTGCGTGACGGCTACACCAATTGCATAGAACCAATGGTGTATGCCACGTGCCCTAGGTATGACGTGATGTTAGTAAAGCCAGTTGTATGGAGCACCAAAATGATTTAGACCGGACAGATAATAGGACCGAAGTAAAATTTATCTCGGTTGGACCAGGTAATCTCAGTCATGCTTTCATAGATGAAATTAAAGAGGATTTGAAAGGGGAATTTGTGCTGCGATATTTGGGCCAGCTAAATCAGACCCTTACTATCAGCCGGGGTATGGATTGGAAGAGTGCATGGTTTGGGCCATGCAGAGTTCTTACTGGTCAAAGATGTTGCTTGGTTTGACCAAGCAAACTAGGTCCAGATTACGCGTGGACCGAGCTACGCTTTAGTGGACTTAGGATTTGGGTTGAGGTTGGGCTAGCTTGGTTATCCCCTAATGGTACTCTGAAAGGTGGACTTGACCGAACTATCATAAGAAGACCGGTCAAGCATAGTTGGGAGCGTGGTGTTGACTGGGCTATCTAGACTATCGCGCAGCATTAGCGTGGTAGTGTGCCACGTTGGGTTTGCACGGTGCTACGCATTGCTCGATTGTCTCAAAGAACTAACAAGGTTAAAGCAGTACGTTTGCTCGGTTGAGAGCCGCGCAAAGAGTTATGTCATATCACTTGGTTTGCAGTGATCAGGGTGTAGAGGATAGACATTATCCTTTAGGAAGATGATTCCTAATGGGACTGTAGAAATGTGAATTAGAGTTCTACTAGGAGTTTGCCATGCGAAACTTATAAAAGCTCAAGCTTAACCTAATTCCAGGTATTGCAATTTTAGTAGTCGAATTCATAGAGTTTTTCTTCTTTGTTGATCCTATTTCATAACTTAGGCATCAGAGGAGTGTTTGGCACACACCTGCCGACTAGGTCGCGTTTCTGTGATTTTAGGCCATACGACGACGTTTGGAAGAACACAAACTTGATTAATAGGATTATACAAGTACCAAATATTTCGTTCTCGTACAAGTGTCATGTGATTTGATAAAAATACCCTTCTATTAACAATTCTAAAAAATATGGAGATAGGGATCATTTAGTGACAAATCTAATAGATTATCGAGCAAATTAATGCATTTAAAATATCAGAGGTCAAAACGAGACATAATAATTTGATTATATTATCGAGTATGTAATACTATCAAATAACTTCTATTTTCAATTTGGGTATAGTTTAATCGGTCTGAGCGTTTCAAATTGATTTAAAATAATAAAAATAAAAGCTACATTAAAACTCAAAAACAATTAGAAATCCAAGCTAAACAACTACTACAAAGGATCAAAATAAAATATAAACTGTGAAATAAAATAGGGTAAATTACAATCATCTCTTTTGAGGTTTCTGACAATTACATTGGTCTCCCTTACTTTTTTTGAAATTATACTGACCTCTCTTGAGATTTACTTTTGATTTGCATATTCTCCTTTTTCGTCAGTTGATCGTTAGTTTGATTAAAGTTATTTATTTATTTATTTTTTTTGGTTTGAAAGTCTAGTGATTAATTGTTAAATTAGCACATGTGGAGATTTCAGTTTAGTTTGTATAACATTTGAAGTGATTATCTGTAAATTAATAATAAAAAAATCAATTAATCATTTTTTAGGTAAACAAATTAGTATGACTTATTGAAATCAAGTGAGAAATACAAGAACTTATATGTATGTAATGCAATTATATATATATAGTCAAACCATGTAAGTATTTAGTTTAATATTACTCAAATAAATACATGTAGTGTCTCAATTTGATTTTTATTAATTTAGATAGTGAGATTCATCAATGTATATTATTTTTTTAAAGACAATTGAACTGTATGAAATCAACTATTGATTAAAAACTATGAAATAACTTTTATTTTATTTATGTAATTAATTTTTTGATTGTTTAATCATTACTTTTGTGGTGATCAAATCCACAAATATCATAACTTGATAGTATTACCCTATATATATTTAAAGTCAAACCATGTGAGTATTCAGAAATAATTTATTTAATACTCCTCAAATAAATATATGTGGTGTCCCAATTTAATTTTCCTTAATTTAGATAGTGAGACTCATCAAATTTATCTTCTTCTTCTTTTTTTTTTCAAGACAATTGAACTTTATGATGTCAAATAATGATTAAATACTCTCACATAACTTTTCTTATATTTACGTAACAAAAATTTTAATTTGTTTCATTATCACTTTTGTCATGACAATAAATTATTTAAGAATACACACCATTTTATGTATACTACTATATATATATATATATATTATAACATTTTTTGTCTTGAGATTCTTAACAATCACACTAGTCTTTTTCGTTTTTCTAAAATTACACTAATCTCTCCCTTGAGTAACTCTTCTATTAACGCCGTTAGTTACGGGAGAAGTCAGTGTGCTTTTGAAATTTGAAAAATGGAGAGGCGATTGTAATTGTTAAGAACCTTAGGTCCAATAAAATACAGTGCCTGTTTGGATGCAAGCAAAGTTTAGAATACAAAAGGGATGGGTGGGTGGGTCCACTTTGGTCATTTCCGCTTTGTAAAAGAAAAAGAAGCTAAGTTTGGGTTGATTTGTCTTGATTCATAAATTCGATGAGGAATTTAAAATGTAAAAGGAAAATTTTTTAATTTATAAACTAAACATAATCTAAAGCAAAACATTATATTAGCTACTTGATTGAAAGACCAAAAAACAATTATGTTAAAACTGTATTTGAATTATAAATTTAGAGAAGAATTTATAAACGAAAAAAAAAATAATTGAAATGTGAATAAAATATAATTTTAAAAAAAAAATGAAATCCAAAATCCGAACACACAATAAAAATAATTACTTTATAAAGTGTATTTAAAGTGGAATATTATCTTTAGTCTCACAAATTTAAAATAATTATACTCATTCTTCAATATTTTAATTTAGATAATACTTTTTCATGTATTTATTAGTTATTTGTTAAAATATAATATTATAATTATCACTTTTACACAAAATGATGTGATGATTTCTTTTTTTTGATCAACAAAAGAAATTTTATTGATGAAGAAAGCAAGATACATGCGAAAACTTACATCAATAAAGAAGGGAAGTGCAAAGAGTATCATAACTAACCTTACGAATCCTAACTAGGTTAGCACCGATAAGAAAGCACAATTATTTGCCAGCACTTAACCCACGATGTTATGATTTCTGTCTTTAACAATGATTGAGTACCTAACATCTCAATTGAGAGTGTTAATTGGACAATTGAGCTAGTACAATTTGTTAATTTGTTGTTGTATTGAGTTTACAAAAGGAATAAAATAAATTATCGAAATAGAAGTTGTGATGGGTCTAATTAAGTTGTCCAATCCAGCATAGTAGAGTGAAAAAGGAGTCCTGAACTCTTGTTCTAAGCCAATAAACCATGACACATCAAAAGAACATTGATCACCTTTTATATATCACAAGCAAAGTAGATTGTAAGGGCAGAATTGGTCACAACTCACAAGCAAAGCAAACAATATTCTTTTTTTTTTTTGAACATGACAATTGACAAGTAAGGCAATAAATATTCGTAAACTGAAATCTTTTCTTATAAAATTTAATTTTCCAATTCAAATTCTCAATTTCATTGTTGGAGGTGAAGACTGAAGAAGAGGCTAGCGGATTGCTTTGCTTATCTTCTTCACTACTGGGCGGGTTTCTAAGCTGTGCTTGCTCTTTCTCATCTATACAAGAGAGACACAGGTACACACTTCGATAACTTTCCTTTCTTCATTTCCTCTTCGAAACTACATTGTAACTGTTTTCATCATATAACCTTGCTTATCCCCATACGCGCGCACGCACACACGATGTAAATTACACTTTTAGAGAAAATATAAGTCTTATAGTTTTGATATAATTATATCGACCTTCATTTTAGTAAGGTTAAAGGGACTGAATCCAATACAAATAGTGTGAAAACACAAGGATAAATTGATCCAAATAGTTTGATCCCTATAATTTGATCTAAATTTCACTTTAATTCCTATAATTTTAAATTGAACAATTTTGTCCCTACACTTTATGTTTAGTTTCAATTTAATTCCTCAGCTAAATTTGGGGTTAAATCAACAACGGCAAATTACATCGCTAGTTCAGGTATTTTGACCCTTATGTCTTTTTGGTAATTGTAATTTCAATTGACTCAATTTTGATTTAAGTTTTTTTATTTTGTCTTAAATTGGTTCATTGATTCCAATTGTTAGTATTTTTTTTATGGATAATGTGTAGATAAGCTGGATGTGTCATGCCTTTAGGATGAGCTTTTTGACTTTTTTTTATTTTTGTGAGAGAAAAAATGAAATGATTATGATTTGGATGTGATATTTTTTCTTATTGACTTTTAGTATATTTTATCTTTTTATGGCTATTTTAGCCCAAACCATTATGCCAAACGAGCACTCAATCCAAAAATTACCTAGAAATTAATCTCTACCACACCTCATATGGGTTTCACATTACACAAATTAATCTCTATCACACAATCACTCACCCAGAATTTTCTGGGTGGATAAGGATGGGTCTCTTGACTTTTCCTATATTATATGTTATACAAAGCTCCCTTTCTTGATTTCCATTTCAATTTTTGTAGAAAAGCTCTTTGTTCTGTTCAATTTTTTACATTTTACCACTAATTGTAACAGAGGTGAGAAATGGCTCTGGGTGTTGTTGCTTCGTTTGGTGAACAATTGGTTGCCCCAGTTAGCGAATTTGGATATCTGATTTTCTATGACAGAAACATTAAGAATCTCAAAAAACAAGTCCAAAAATTGGAAGACAGAAGAGATAGAGTAGTATCAGTTGAATCAAAAAAAATGAATGGGCAAATTATTGAACCTCGTGTTGAGCAGTTGTTGACAAGGGTGGATGAAGTTAGCAAAGAGACCGAAAGATTCCTTCGAGATGAAGACAAAGGGTGGTGTAAAAATTTGAAATCACGATACTCATCGAGCAAGGAAGCTAAGAAGAAGATTCAAGTTGTGGTAGAGCTATATGAAGAATTAGGAGACTTCTCTAGTGCTCCGATGGGGATCGCATCCACATTCATATCCGCCAGAGGTTTCAAGGGTTTTGAATCTAGAAGATTGATTATGAATGAAGTCATGGAGGCACTGACAGATGATAGTATCAATATGATTGGGATATGTGGGATGGCAGGGGTTGGTAAGACAACATTGGTGAAAGAAATTGCCAAGAAAGCAGAAGAAAATAAATTGTTCACTGAAGTTGTGTTGGTAGAATTGCCCCAAAACCCAGACTCGACTGATATTCAAGGTATGATAGCTGCGCTGCTGGGTTTTCGATTCAGTGAAAGAAATTTACCTGACAGAGCAAGGGAGCTACAAAAAAGAATATTGAGTCAGAAAGTCCTTGTAATACTAGATAATGTTTGGAAGACACTTGAACTGAAAGACATTGGAATTCCTTTTGGAGCTGATCACAAGAGTTGCAAAATTGTGCTGACTTCAAGAAGTGCAGATGTATGCAACGACATGCACACTCAAAACAAAATTACAGTTCAAGTCTTACCTGAAGATGAAGCGTGGAATCTCTTCAAAGAGCACGCTGGAATTTCTGACGAAGGTGAAGGTAGCACGAATCATCTACAGTCCACCCAGAAAGCAGTTGCGAGGAAATGTGGAGGTCTGCCTATTGCTATTGTTTCGGTTGGAAAGGCAGTCAAATCGAATGGTACAGATGAGACTTCATGGGATTATGATCTTGAACGAGTGCAGAAGTCTATATGCGAAAACATCGATGGAGTGTTTGAACCTCTGGAGTTGAGTTACAAATATCTACGAAGTGAGGAAGCCGAGAAATGCTTTTTGTTATGTTCCTTGTTTCCAGAAGATTCTAGTATTCCAATTGAAGAACTAGTGACATATGCAGTTGGGCTCAAGTTGCTTCAAGGTGTTACTACAGTGGGCGAAGCAAGAGATAGAGTACACGACTTAGTTGATGGCCTCAGGAAATGGTATTTGTTGATGGATAGTGAAAGAAATGAATGTGTTAAAATGCATGTTGTTGTACGTGATGTTGCTATATCAATTGCATCCAGTAACAAACAGTCGTTGATGGTAAGATTGGAAAACTGGCCAGAGAAAGATCGACACCATTACACTGCAATTTCATTGAGAAGCACTGGTACGTCCCGCCTGCCTGATAATTTGGAACTTCCAAATCTCCAGCTTTTACAGCTAGAGTGTGACCATGAAATACCAGATTGTTTTTACGAAGGGATGAAAGAGCTCAAAGTTGTAGCTTTATCATTTAGTCGCCAAAAGTGCTTTTTTAGTCGCCAAAAGTCGGGTTTTAGGTTTTTCCGACAAATTTTTTTAGTCGCCATGTTGGTCGCTGGAAAACCGTCGCGGAAGGTATTGGCGACTAAACTCACTTTTAGTCGCCAAAAATAAACTCTGTAGCGACCAAAAATTTCGTCGCCAAAGCTCATTTATTTTTTTAAATTATACATTTGGCGACTAAATTTTTAGTCGCCAATAGTAAATTTTTTTTTTTTTATTTATACATTTCCCGACTATTTTTTTCGTCGCCAATACTGAAGCTTTTGGCGACCACCTGTTTTAGTCGCCAAAAGTATATTTTAAAAAAAAAAATATGTTGGATCCCTGTTACTCCCAGGCTTCGAACCTAGGACGCCTTAGCACACAACACTCCAAACTTCTTGCAAACCACGTGCTCCACTATGCCACTCTATCATCTCATTAATATATATGGAATATATATTATTTATATAGTATCCTAACCGCTATTAATAGAAAATAATATATATAAATATAATTTTTTTAATTGAAATATAATTATGTAAAAAATAAATTATTTATTAAAAAAAAAATTTTCTCACTTTTGGCGACTAAATCCAATATTTAGTCGCCAATTCTACAATTTTTAGGCTACTAACTAATTTTTACAGTCGCGAAAAAAAATGTACCGCCTAAAAACACACCTTTTGGCGACTAAACCTGTTTTTAGTCGCCAAAAACGTCCTCTTTTGGCTACTAAACTGAATTTTAGTCGCCAATACTCAGTTTTTAGCTACTAATTTTTTTTTTGTAGCCAAAAAGCTGCACTTTCAGCGACTAATCTGTTTTTTGTCGCCAAAACACCTACAATCGGCGACTAACCTATTTTGTAGTCGCCAAAAGCTGTACTTTTGGCTACTAAATCTCTTTAGTCGCCAAAAACCGTCGCCTTTGGCTACTAAAATTGTTTTAGTCGCTAAAAACCCTGTATTTGGCGACTAAACTTACTTTTAGTCGGTAAAACCCCTATATTTGGCGACTAAAGTCATTTAGTCGCCAAAAGTGATCAAATTTGGCTACTAACTCAATTTTAGTCGCCCATTGGCCTACTTTCAGCGACGAAATTTTAATTTTTGGTCGCCAAAACTGATTTTTGTTGTAGTGAATGTTTGATTAATCTCCAAACCTTGTCACTATATAATTTTGCACAGAGGGATGTTGACATATCTGTAATCGGAGCTCTAAGTAATCTGGAAATTCTCAGCATTACTGGCTTTTCTATGAAGGAGCTGCCGAAAGAAATAGGAAACCTTACTCACTTGAGGTTGATGTATCTGTTGAAAAGTCAAGTGCATAGTATTTCTCCAGGGGTTTTGAAAAGCTTATCAAGACTAGAGGAGTTATACGCTGGCGACAATGTTCTATCGTGGACTCCACTTATAAGCTTATCAGGAACAAAGGATAGAGAAAGCATCACTGAGCTAGCGTCCCTGCCTAGTTTAGTGGCTTTAGATATTCATGTTCAGTTCTTTCGGCCAACAGATTTGGTCTTTGGGAATAATTTAAAAAAATTCAATATAACCATTGGCAGAGGGGAACACAAAAAATACTCTAACCTTTTTATGTTACAAAAGAGGTTGGAATTATGTAATCTTAACGCAAGTTATCTCATAGAGAGTGGGCTTAAGATGTTGTTGAAAAGCTCTCAAATTTTGGAATTATTTGATGTAGCAGGTTTGCAAAGTATTCTCTTTGATTTAGATGAAGGTGGTTTTGAATACTTAACGAACTTGTCAATGGCACATTGTAGAGATTTGGAATACCTCATCTATACTAGTAGCGATGAGGTTGGCGTTGGGGCTCCACGAAAAGCCTTCCCTGTCTTAGAGTCGTTGAATCTCATGAATCTACATAATTTCAAAGGGATTATTCATTTTCATCATCATGGTCATGCCCAACTAGTACAGAAGAAGGGTAGTCCAACTCTCACTCAACTTGATTGCCTCCGCAATCTTAGATTTGTTCAAGTGATGAAATGCAATAAACTTGAAAGTGTGTTCTCACTTTCCATGGCAAGACTTCTCGTGCAATTGCAAACAATCGACATATATGAATGTGAAATGATGGAAGCAGTTGTTTTTAATTCCATTGAAGAAGTTGGAGAACAAGAGATAGAGGCATCAACAGATAAAATCGAGTTTCCTAATTTGAAGGAATTAGTTCTTCGCGATTTGCCAAGTATGACTACTTTTTGCAAAGGCGTGAATGCAATTGAGCTGCCACAGTTGAACAATTTAAAACTCTTCCACATGCCAAAACTCACAAGTCTTTGCGACCGAGATTCAATGACGACCATTCAACCGCTCTTCGACGTCAATATATGCTTCTTTAATTGTTAATAGGCTTTTTGATTTTCTACATATATACATCATTGTGTTGATTATCCACTCATCTAAAGCTTAAATTCTTTAAAAAAAAATGATAATTTTATTATTTGTATACTCAACACTTATCATGTGTGACATAAACTGTTGTGTATATTCAATTGTTGACCACCCATGCATAAAAAGTTAAGTTGTTAGAGAATGGGATAACTTTATAGTGTTATGCTTCTCTCACGTTCAACGTTAAATTTGAGAGAGCTTGAGGGTTTCATGGAACCCACCATCAGTCCTGTTTCAATGATCTGAATAGTTTATTTGTAAGGTCCTTCGTATATATCATCTATGAAAAAAATTTAGTTGATTCTATAATCTTAACTTTTTCATTTTATTGTATTTGTTTAAAAATAAATAAATAGTTGTAGACACCCCATTTTTGACCGACCTTAAGACTCAGATGTCACCAATTGAGCGCTTGGTGATGTTGCATGTTGTGCTCGTTCAGAAGTCTCAGAGTCGCGGCCGTGCGCCCTGCCTCCGGACTCCCGAACTCTCTTCTGTGCCTTGTTTCGGTTTGCGAACCAGACTCGGTTTTCTCTGTTTTCTTTCCTGAGGGAAAGGAGTAGTCCTGTAGGCTATCTCTCGGTGGCCGTGAGCTACATTTTGTGGCCGTAGGCCATTTTGCCCATTTCGGGGCCCGGTTCCCGGTTTTCGGGACCGTCAGGCCGTGTGCCTCGGTTCGGGACCGCCCAACCATCTCCGGTTTCTCCGGTTTTTGGCATGCACCTCTGTTTTATCATTCCGAGGAACACTGGGGCCTTTGATGCCCACTCCGTGGCCGTATGCCACTTTCGGTGCCTGTAGCCGGTTTTCGGGACCCCGAACTGCGTGATTTGGGCCCCGAGCATTCATTTTGCATCAGTTTTCTCTGATTTTTGGCAGGAACCTCTGTTTTGTCATTCCGAGGGACACCGGGGTCGCAGATGCCCACCTCGCTGCTGAACACCACTTCCGGCACCTGCAGCCCATTTTCGAGATCCCGAATTGCCCGGTTTTGGCTCCGAGCGTTCATTTCTCATTAGTTTTTGTTCAAATTTGGAAGGTACCTCTGTTTCAACACCAGGAAGATCACTGGGGGGTGGGAGGCCAGCAATTATCCCAGATAACTAGTTTCGCTCCTCCGGCGCCCGTTTTGCTCACTTCCGGGCCAATGTTGAATGCCCTGGGGGTATTTTCTTCTAACCAAAGCTACATATTTGTGATTAGGGGACATTGGAGGACCCTAAAAGTGCCTGGTCGGCCAGCAATTGTGGAGTTCATTTTTGGGCCTCTCCTTCAAGCTCTATGTTGTGGCTCCTGCTTCAGTGTTGCCAATTTCCGACCTTGGAACCTTGTTCCACACATCTGGGAGGACCCTAAAAGTTAGTGGTCGGCCAGCAATTGTGCATTTCATTTTGGAGCCTCTCCTTCAAGCTCTATGTTGTGGCTCCTGCTTCAGTGTTGCCAATTTCCGACCCTGGGGCTTTATTCTACACATCTGGGAGGACACCATTACAGGGTGGTCGGCCAGAAATTTTCACCTTCATTTTTGGGCCATGGCCGGCCGGCCATGGTGAGTGGCTGGCCGACCAGGTGGGGTGGCCGGCCGGCCACCTTCCAGAAAATCACCTGGCCGGCCAGCTTTCTGCTTTTGGGCTCTTTACAGCTGTCCAGCTGCTTTTTTGAAATATCTCCCCCATCCGGGGGATATTTTGGGAGGGAAAGCTTGGGTGCTTTTCCTTCCCCTTTTACACTCTTTTTGGCCTACTTAAAGGGCTGGACAGCCCCTTTGCTAGGGTTACAAATTTTGTCTAAGAGGGCCCCTCTCCAAAAACTCCCATTTCCATAGCCAAAATTCAAGAAAACCTTCAAGCTTCCTAGCTCAATCCTTCACCAACCCTAAGCTCTACCATCAACAACTCCATTTCAGCAGCAAGGAAGTGATTTTCAGAGGCCAAGAGTCAACAAATTGAAGCCAAGAAGCAACCAAAGTTAGGTCTTCAAAGGTAAACTTCTAATTCCTTTTTTTTAGTATAATTTTGAGTTATTTTTTAGCCCCATTTGCTTTCAGTTTTGGGCTCCGACCCCTACTGATATTGTGCTTATTTTGAGCCCCTCTACAACATTGTAGAAGGGCTCAACCTTGTTTGGCATCTCCTTCATATACTTGCTTCAATGGCATCTTTTATGCTAATATTTTGCATGTAATATCTAGCTTATGAATGATCTGATTTCGAGCATGACATAAACTGTGAGTGGGCCTATTTTGAGTCCCTCTTCAACATTGGAGAAGGGCTCAACCATGTTTGGTGATTCTAGCATGCACTTGCTTTGTATTTCTTCCAATTTACCGTAAAATTGCATGCTTTATTTGGCCTACTTGTGATCTGAGTTGGAGCATGAAACCTATTGATATTGTGCTTATTTTGAGCCCCTCTTCAACATTGAAGAAGGGCTCAACCTGGTTTTCTTGCTCTACATGTCACTTGCCTTGAATTCATGTTCTTTGCCTATCTTGCATGCTTTGTTAGGCTTATTTGGATTCTGATTTCAGCCTTCATCAGGCTTAGAAAGAGGCTTATTTTGGTCTATTCTTCATGTTTTGTTAAGGACCTTAAGCCATTTGGTGAATTTTTTTGGTACTTTATGTTATATTGGCCTTATTTCCCGTAAAATTGCATGTTTGTTTAGGCCATTTTAGCTTCTGTTTTCGGCCTCCATCAGGCTTAGAAAGTGTCTTATTTTGGTCTATTCTTCAAGTTTCATTAAGGGTCCAAGGTTGATTGATGCATGCTTTTGGTACCTTATGTTATAGCCCCTTTTGGCACATTATTTTGCATGCTATGTTTAGCAGATCTACACACTGAATTGGGGGATGTCATCTACTGTAAATATGCATATTTTTGGCTCCTCTTTAATGTTGTAGAACTGTGTTTTTCAGTTTGAGCATTGTAGATACCACTTTCTTTGTAATTCTCCTCTTTTCCCCCATTTTTGCAAGCCATTTTTATCATACTTGTGGTTGTTATTTATCAATGATTTGTACTGGAAAAATGCCATATTTGGGACTTCCTTGCTACTGCTTTTGCTGTCATGTATCAATTTTGCATGTTTAGTGTAGCTGTAGGCCATTTCGGGGGCTTAATATCGCATTTCGGGATGATTTCATGCATTGGTTGTCATTTCGTATCATTTCGGGGCTGTTTTCCCCTTCATTTAGGTGCTGAAATTTGGTTTGCATGCTTGCATATCATTTCCCGTGCCATTTCATGCCTTCGGGCCATGCCTCGGTTTGCGTGCCCGTGGGCACGCACTTCGAGGCACCTCCGTTTTATCCGACGGCATCTGATGTGAGTGTGGCTGAGGTCCACTCATGTGAGTGTAAGCCCAATTTGCATTTCCATCTCATTTTATCATCGCCTCGGTTTGCGTGCCCGTGTGCACGCATTTCGAGGCACTTCAGTTTTATCCGATTTTCCATTTCATCATCGCCTCAGTTTGCGTGCCTGTGGGCACGCATTTCAAGGCACTTCGGTTTTATCCGACTTCTCTTCCCATCATTACCTCGGTTTGCGTGTCCGCGGGCACGCATTTCGAGGCATCTCATTTTTATCATTTCGGCAGCTTGTGTGAGTGTGGCTGAGGCCCTCTCATGTTGGCGTAAGCCCAATTTGCATTCCGTATGCCATTTTATGCATTCCTCGGTTTGCGTGCCCGGGTGCACGCGTTTCGAGGCATCTCTTTTTCATCCGCCGGCATCTGATGTGAGCGTGGCTGAGGTCCACTCATGTTAGTATAAGCCCAATTCGCATTTCTATCTCATTTCATCGTCGCCTCGGTTTGCGTGCCCGTGTGCACGCATTTCGAGGCACTTCGGTTTTATCCGATTTACATCTCACTTTCATAGCATTGTGCATGCTATATCACATGTTAGCTGCATTTCATGCATACCATGCATATTGCACGGGAAACGAGGCGCGTTTTGTACTCCGAGTAACGGAACGGGTCTCAATTCCCAAGTCACCGACACTCCGGATTACCCGTGATGGAGTTAGGTTTTGTTGTAGCATTCATATGCATTCATCCTATATTGAGTTGTGCAATTCGGCTCCTCGGCCATCATGCATCGGTATGCGTGATTGGTGGCACGAGGATCGAGGCATGCATATATTTGTGAAATACATTGCTATGCCCCTTTCCTGCTCTCTGTTGCAGCAAAATCAAGGATCAGCAACTTTTCGGAGTCTGGCACGCATTTCGAGAAACATTGCAAACAGAGGCTAATCGGGGCATCCCAGTGGATTTCAGCGCCAAGGCAGCCCAGCATACATCATTCATCAATAGCAAGGCAGCCCCCTGGCTTGCATGCCAGTTTACAGTTTTTTTTTCAGTTAATTCGTAAATTAATTAGAAATCTGTATTATTCGGACTGTAATATTCGGACTGCATTATTCTTTTATTTCGAACTGTATTATTTATTCGGACCCTCTGCGCGAGGGCACAACTGTAATAAGGGTGTGTGAGTGTGATGTATGTCTTCCAACCCCCATTTCTTTCTCCCTTTTATTTATCTGCTTACAATGGTTAGATATAGGGCATATTTCAATTAGCATACAGCATGACAGCATGTTTGCATCATTCATCTGTTTTGCATGCACCGGGCTCGGCGCATCATACTAACTGCATTTGTATTTCAATTCCAAGTTGAATACATGATAGCTGTTGCATTCCATATGCCATGTTTAGAATAGCCGAGCCTGCTATAATTTGCATTTTTGCATGTGTTGCATTAGGCATTTCTGTATACTTAGGATCATGCATGATTTCTAATTAGCTTCTTTTTTGGCTTGGAGTACTCGGTGAGTTTTATGCTTTAGCATTCTTGCATGCGTGTGAGTGTTGCCATGATAGCATGCTTGCCATGAGGCTATATGCTTATGTGATATAACTGCCTTGAATGCCTGTGGGTGGAGGTTGAGTTATTTGAATTGGGACAATGCATTGACTGTTTGTTTTAAGCCCACTAGATAGTGGCAACACCATGTTTTCTAAGCCCACCCGAGGGTGGCAAAATCTGCATTTTAAGCCTACCTGCGGGTAGCAAATCGTCTTTCAAACAAACATGAAATGTTTTGTTCCAATTCAGACGGCCCAGTCTATACTTGTTTGCTGCGAGCATCACATAGTAACCTAGGCTAATAACCGGAATAAGAACATACAAAGTTTTCAAAAACAGATATCATGGTTAGTAGAGGCCGGTCTTTGACCGGGCGAGCGGGGGTGCTCACGATGTGACCTTCCCCAATCGTACCCAAGTTCCCGAGCCAACTTTTGGTGATGACGGACACGTGGCCTTTGGCACCGAGTTAGGGTTTCCTAAATTTCCCATTTAAAAAATATTTAGGTGGCGACTCTGTTATCTGGCAAAGTAGTCAATGTTTGGCACTTCTTTCAAAAAATCTGTTTTTTTTTCAAAACGATTTGCCAGAGTTGGACTCTTTGGTTCAGATTTAGAACCGCAACAAAATCGAGTCCGAACTGTAGCGAGGTCCCTCGCGGGCTTGTTACAGTTTCTGGCGACTCTGCTGGGGATTTAGAGAACTTGACTCGAACTCATGATATCTGTTTTTGACTACACCTGTGTGTTTCTTTGCATTGCATTTGCATTGGTGCGCCTAGGACACCGTGTTTGCCATATGCCATTCCCGAACGATTTGCCGGAGGCTTGTCTTGTCAAGTCATGTCCATAAGGCTGATCGGCTCTGGGCTCTGACAGCATGGGAACACAAACCCCGGTTTTACCGGGGCACCCTTTTTGACCATTCGACCTAGTGCATATTCGGATCCATAGTGACCATTCCAAGCTAGGACAGGTTGCTTACCCGTTTATAGGTTGTTTGAAGCCGCTGCGTGCGTAGTAAAACCCTAGTTCCTGACAAAATAGGACAGGGAAACCCTACCCCAACATAGGGGTGTTTTGGCTCTCACTTATCTGTTATGTGCCTGCTAGAGTGCGTCTCTACAGGGAATGCATGTATCAGTTGAGTTTGGGCATCAGGCCTGCGGGCATCAGTCAGTATCTGAGAATCAGTTGTCTGCGGATATCGGATTCAGTTTAGAGGAACAGTGATACAGGAACAGTGATCAGTGGTTGAGGACAGTGTATTTCCAGCTTATCAAACTGCGTGTTGTATGCCCGACTGTGTGTTGTGTATATTTAATTTAAGCTGTTATGCTGCCCGTTTTTCTGGTTATTTATTTCCTTTTCGCTTTATTTATCTTTTGCTAGGGCAGTTTGTGGCACAATTGCTTCCGAACCATCAGATATTCCCCAAGCACTTTGGACACGAGGTCGCCGACTTACTCGATCTGAGGATCTAGTTGACGAACATCCGGTGTTCCATTCACTACCCCCGGTTATCAGAAGAAGGCCGAGAAGGCGCAGTCCGTCTGAGCAGAGATCATCAGGGCAGAGGCCTACCCTAGCAGTGAACAATTCGACTGAGGTTGCTATTTCCGCTATAGAGATACACTTGCCAGTTATTCAGATGGAACATCAGGATACATCAGGGATGGAGGCGATGATGCGCCAGATGAATGAAAGCATGAAACAAATGCAGGATGATGCTATCCGCCAAGCGGAATTTTCTAAACAACAGGCCGCTGTCATGGCCCAACAGTCTGAACTGATCACCAGATTACAACAGCAGAATGCAGCATCTGCTTCACACCAAGTTTCTCCTCCACTAGGGACGCATCAGATTCCCCCTCCACCATCGGCTCCACTAACTGAGCAGGCACCCACTGGCCAGAATGCCCCTCCAAATCCTCAGAATATCCAGAACACCCAGAACACCCAGAATGCCCCTCCAAATCCACAGAACACTCCACCAAACTTTCAAAACACTCAAGAGGACACGAGTCTTCCAACGGGGCTGACTCCGCCCCCGCTTCCACCGCAACTGTCTAAGAATCTTGCACCTAATCATCCGGACTCTCCATTTGAGTTCGAGGTGGACCAGACAGCTCTGAAATTGAGCAAATTGGAAAAACTCTTCAAGAAATCACAGGGGGTGAAAGCCATCCCAGATATTGAAGACGGCTACACTGACGTGGCCGTGACGCTGCCGGACAGATTTAAGATGCCGCAGATTGATCGTTTTGACGGATCAGGGGATCCTATGGTCCATCTCCGGCTATTTTCAGACGTATTGAGGCCGATGGGCCTAACCCGACCGCAAAAGCTTTCTTTATTTGGCAGAACTTTGTCGGGGGTTGCGGCCATCTGGTACGCAAAATTGGAAGATGATGTGAAGAGAAATTGGGATGAGCTAGCCGAGGCCTTCGTGGCACAATATTCATATAATACTCAGATCGAGATTACAACACGTGATCTCGAAACGACGAGGCAGGAACAAAAATAGACTTTCTCTGATTTTGTAACTCGGTGGAGAGCGAAGGCATCGATGATGACCTTAAGGCCAACAGATAAAGATCAAATCCGGATGATTGTGCGCAATCTCCAACCTAAGTTAATGCAGAAAATGATTGTACTCCCTTTCCCTACCTTCTCAGATTTACACGAGATGGGGGTACAGATCGAAGATGCAATGAAGCAAGGATTGATCGATCAGGATCGGGAGCAACCCCGAAGAACATTCAACCGTAATAACAATGCGGGCCCGAGTGGCTCCGCCAACACAAGGACTTCAGAGGTCGGTATGGTCACCACCACTCCCCCTCCCCAACCAAGGCCCGCAGCGGCCACACCTTTTTCTGATGCATCTGGGAGCAGTAACCAAGCTTCAAGGTACCAACCCAGAGGCCGACGAACCTTCTCTCCACTACATATGCCTTTGTCCAAAGTCCTTGGGGTTCTAGTCAGAAAGGGGCATCTGAAACCCTTGGAACCGAGGCCCCCTCCAAATCCACTCCCCCCTTCCCACAACCCAGCCAAATATTGCAAATACCACCAGCAGCATGGTCATGATACCGACCAATGTTACAGGCTGCGTCATGAGATTCAAGACCTCATTGACAAAAACATCATTCTACCTCCCGAGCGACCCAACGTCACAACTAACCCACTCCCAGCACATAACCAAGATCCACCCAAAAGAATCAATCTCATCCAAACTGGGGACGTGTCTTACGACCCTAGTATCTACATTACTCCCTCCCACCTACCCAAGCCAAAGGTGATCCTTCCTGATAGCACTGACTTGTGCATGATGGACACCCCCACAACCCAACCTGAGCCAAAGGTGGTGACCACCGAAAATGGAACGGGGCAGGCTTCCGAGGAGAGCAAAACTGTTGAGTCTGGGGTGGAGCAGTCTGAGAGTTTAGCTGGCAGAGCTTATGATCCGAGTGAATATATCTTGTCAATGGGCCAGCCTAAGCTGAGTGTGGGGTTGCCAGAGAAGACTGAACTGTGCATGATCCGGGGGGACAGACCTGAACAAGGGGCAGATGATCTGACTACAATGGAACAGAACTTCGCCAACCTCCAATTTTTCAGCGACCAAGAATCAGGGGATGCATCAATCAACTGGTTTGAATACGGGGAGTCAGCAGAAGTTACTGGGTGGTTAGATGATCAGCCAGACATCGTGGAATTTCAATCAGAGCAAGGCCCGGCAGGGGCGAGAGTACCATTTGTGGCCGGAAGGGCCGAGAATCGAATTGAATTGCCGGAGAGCGCCGGTACGAAGAATTCCGCTCGGGACCAAGACATTTTGAAAACCGAACAGTTGACACTGGAGGAACAAGAAAAGAAATGGGATTCTGAGAGGATCCGAAAAGCAAAGAACCATGAGGAGGTTGAGAATACTGTGAGCACAAAAACTGAACATGCTGTGAGCATGTGGGAGGAAAATGCTGAGAGCGCAAGCAAGCCGGAACCAGACAGGTGCCTGTTAGATGCTAATGGAATGTGGTGGGAAGATGACGATTTGTATCTCGCCCACACAGACGAAGATTGGGCGGGTGGTCAACCAGACAGCACCTGGTACCTCGAAGAGGTGGACCATATGACCAGAAGTGGGCGGTATTTCAAGCCCCCACACCTTGATCAACCCGAAGCATCGGGGAAAGATAAAGAAGCGGAGAAGCAGAGGGAGAAACAAGTTGAAGAAGAGGCTGTACTGAAACAGCTTAAAAAGATACAAGCAGACATCTCCATCTGGGGACTGCTTATGGCTTCGCGGGTACACAGACAGGCTGTCCTATCTGCCATGGACAAGGCCAAACTCTCCATCGAAACTACACCAGAGCAGCTGGTTGGGCTAGTTTTTCCGGGAGGAGGTTCCCCGGCATTGACCTTTTCAGACAAGGAGCTACCGCCTGACGGCGTGGATCATAACAGACCCCTCTACATCTCAGTAGAGTGCAGGGACAAATGGATTCCGGTGGTACTAGTTGATACCGGGTCCGCTATCAATGTATGCCCAGCCAGAACGGCGTATGCAATCGGGTTGAAGCCCGCAGACTTCACACCGACCACTCAAGTAATCAGAGCCTATGACAATACAAGTAGGGATGTCCTAGGGACAGTAAAAATCCAAACCAAGATTGGGCCTGGACAACATGAGGTAGATTTTCATGTCTTGGAGGTCCCTGCATCTTTTAACATGCTTTTGGGGCGACCCTGGTTGCATCAGGTGAAGGCTGTCTCATTTACTCTACATCAAATGGTGAAATACCCCTATGGAAAGGGAGTAGCCATTGTTTTTGGGAATTCATCAATCCATCCTCCTCCAGAGGTATCTACGCCAGTCCTGGAGATCGAACACGGCATGGAAGACATGTTCATATCAGGATTTACTTTGGCTGAGGCCCGGGTGGTGCAAAATATTATGGCTGTGAATGAGGGTGTGTATGTCAGCGCTCAAGTCGTCTACCTCATGAACAAGCTACAACATATCCCTGGGATGGGATTGGGAAGAAGCGGCAGGAAAGGAGTCGCAGCGTTGGCCGAAGTGCCACACAATCCACATACCTTTGGACTGGGTCATCTGCCCACCAAAGAAGATTGGGCAAGGAAATGGAAGGAAATGGCCGGCAGAGCCAGAGCGAAGCAGGCTGGGAAGCCTTTTGATTTGATGCACAGGCCCATCCAGGGTACCCTGAACGGACGCTTCGTCCGAGAGGGGGAAGATTTTCCATTTTGCGGTTTCCCAGAGCCATGGTTCAACGCGGAGAGGAAGCGCGTACCAGGTTTCGAAATCTTCTTCGACCTGCAACTATCCGGGGATGACATTGCCACAGAGCAGACAGACCCAACAACTGAGGTTGAGCAGAACAAAGCAGTGGATCCTGAGGGCATTGAATTTGAAATGGGGGTAGCACTGTCATGTCTCCTCTCTGATCCTCTGATCGACCAAGATTGCTTGGGGGATAACTTTGTGGTTTCCATGATTGGGAATGAAACGGCTGCGAGCCGACCAGCAGCTATCTTGGATGCATCAATCACACCCTCCCTCACCTGGCAATACGAGGAGGGATTTCTATCCAGCAGCACCGGGTCAGGTAGTGAGCCGGAATCTGATTCCACCGAGTCTTGTGAGTCGGAATCAGGTTCCAGCTCGACTGAGTCTGAGTCTGGTACTCCTGGGGATGTCAACCCGGATGCCACGGTTTTGTCCAGGTCGTCTTTTTCTTTCTCATTTGAGTCTATTGTAACCGAGGACGATTTGGATGAACTTAATGAGAATCAGGCAACTGTGGTTTCCGAGTACTTTTCCGTGCCCCTAATTTATTGCATCAATTTGGACTTTCAAAATTTTGATGAAAACGAAGAGGACGAAGTTCCTCCGGTTTTACAACGTTTAATTGAACAGGAGCAGGAGAGGTTTGTTAAACCCCTAGTGGAGGAAATCACTACCGTGAACATTGGTATTGAGGAGGACCCGCGGCTGGTCCAGATCGGGTCCACGTTGTCTTCAGAGGAACGCGAGCGCTTAGTCGCTTTATTAAAAGATTTCAAAGATGTTTTCGCGTGGTCCTACGAAGACATGCCTGGAATCGATCCTGAGATTGTACAGCATCGGATCCCCCTTAACCCCGAGGCCCGACCTATCAAACAGAAGCTCAGAAGGATCCGCCCGGATTGGGCCCTCAAGATCAAAGAAGAGGTCACCAAGCAAATCGACGCAGGCTTCCTGCTGGTATCCGAATACCCGACTTGGTTGGCCAACATTGTGCCGGTGCCGAAGAAAGATGGCAGGATCCGGGTGTGTGTAGACTTCTGGGATTTGAACAGAGTTAGTCCGAAGGACGACTTTCCCCTACCGCACATCGATGAGTTAGTGGACTTCACAGCAGGGCACGCTTTGCTCTCATTCATGGATGGCTTCTCAGGGTATAATCAGATAGTGATGGCACCCGAAGACCGGGAAAAGACTGCATTCACCACCCCGTGGGGGACATACTGCTACCGGGTAATGCCGTTTGGGTTAAAGAACGCTGGAGCTACTTATCAACGGGCCGCGACCACAATACTACATGATATGATCCACAAAGAGGTTGAGGTGTACGTGGACGACATGATTGTCAAGTCCAAGGAAAGAGAGGGCCACTACACCGCCTTGCACAAGTTTTTCCAAAGGATCAGGGAATTTCAGTTGCGGCTAAACCCTCAGAAATGTACATTTGGTGTTACAGCGGGAAAAATGCTGGGGTTTCTGATTACACAAAGGGGCATCGAGGTCAACCCTTCCAAAATCAAGGCCATCTTAGAAATGCCACCACCAAGGACTGAAAAGGAGGTGCGAGGCTTTCTGGGTAAAGTGCAATTCATAAGACGGTTTATTTCAAAACTAACCTTGACTTGTGAACCATTTTTTGGCCTCCTGAAGAAAGGAAAGAAGTTCCAATGGGACGGCCGATGTCAAGCTGCATTTGAGCAGATTAAAGAATATCTACAGAACCCGCCCGTGTTATCACCACCAGAACCAGGGAAACCGTTGATTTTGTATCTGTCAGTGACTGAGACTACAATGGGCTGCATGCTCGCGCAAGAATCAGAAGACAAGGTGGAAAAGGCCATCTACTATCTGAGTAAAAAGATGCTAGAATATGAGACTCGGTATACACCGTTGGAAAAGGCTTGCTTAGCTCTGGTATGGGCTACCAGGAAGCTGCGGCACTACTTGTTAGCTCACTCCGTAATGTTGGTTTCACGTCTCGATCTCATCAAATACCTTTTCGAGAAACCAGCACTTACGGGTAGGCTAGCTCGTTGGTTGCTGTTGCTCTCCGAATTTGATCTCACATACGTCACCCGCAAGTCAGTCAAAGGAAGAGCGGTAGCAGAGTTCCTTGCCGACCATCCGGTTGAGGGGGATGAAGCAGTTGAGTATCTATTCCCAGATGAAGCAATTCTGTATATCGACGATGAAATTTGGACGATGTACTTTGACGGAGCGTCAAATCAACATGGGTATGGGATAGGAGTGTTGCTGATAGCACCCGACAATTCCCGTATCCCTCTAGCCTTCAAACTCCGGTTCAAAGTCTCGAACAACGAAGCAGAATATGAGGCGTGCATTGCTGGTTTAGAAGCAGCCCTAGAACTAGGGGCAAAGCGGCTGGATGTCATTGGGGATTCGAACCTTGTCGTGTCTCAAGCTAAAGGAGACTGGAAAGTAAAAGAGGAAAATATGATGATGTATCACCAAACCCTAGATCTGCTAATTCCTCGGTTTGAAAAGTTAAGTTTTACTCATCTACTAAGAGAGAACAACAAGTTCGCAGACGCTTTAGCAACTCTATCATCTATGATAGACATCCCGTGTGGAGTCCGAATGCGTCCAGTTATTATTGATCAGAAATTTGCACCTGCCTATGAGTCGATTGCAACCATAGATGAAGTTCAGGACGAACACCCTTGGTATCACGATATCTGGAATTTCTTGGAGAAAGAAGCATACCCGCCAGGGGTAAATGCCAAAGACAAAAGGGCAATAAGAAGATTGGCCGTTCAGTTCATCATCTGCGGGGGTAAACTGTATAAAATGGGGCATCTGGGAATGCATAAACTGTGTGTTGATGCAGAAGAATCAAAGCGTCTGATGGAAGCCATCCACGGGGGAGAATGTGGTGCACACATGAATGGGGTAATGTTAGCAAGGAAGATTCTCAGACAAGGTTATTATTGGTCCACCATGGAGGAGGATTGTATTGGTTTTGTCCGGCGATGCCACAAATGTCAGATCCATGCAAACCGCATGAACATCCCGCCGTCGAAGCTATACAATATGACTTCACCATGGCCATTTTCAGTCTGGGGAATTGATGTGATCGGGGCTGTCACGCCAAAGGGGTCGAATGGGCATGAGTTCATCTTGGTAGCGATAGATTATTTCACGAAATGGGTTGAGGCCCAGTCTTATGCAGTGTTGAAGGCTTCGCATGTAGCAAAATTTATCAGGAACAACATCATCTGTCGCTACGGAGTCCCAAATGAAATCGTTTCAGACAATGGTTCCCACTTCAAGAAGGAAGTGATAGACTTGTTGGAAAAATACAATGTGGCTTTTCATAAGTCGTCTACCTATCGGCCGCAAACCAATGGAGCGGTTGAGGCTGCCAACAAGAATATCAAGCGCATACTGCAGAAGATGGTGGAAACCTACCGGGACTGGCCAGATAAGCTGCCGTTTGCTCTATGGGGCTACCGGACTTCAATCAGAACTTCTACAGGGGCGACTCCGTATTCATTAGTCTATGGGATGGAGGCCGTTCTACCAATTGAGATTGAGGTTCCGTCGTTGAGAGTATTGGCCGAGTGCCAAATAGCCGAAGCAGATTGGCAGCAAAACAGATTTGAGGAACTCATGCTTTTTGATGAAAGAAGACTGAAGGCACTGTACCACATTCAAGGCTATCAACGCAGAATCGCCCGGGCTTTTAACAAGAAGGTTAAGTCCAGGAATTTAAAGGAAGGAGATTTGGTGCTCAAGGACAACCGAGCTCCCATCCACGACCCAAGGGGCAAGTTCAGACCCAATTGGACTGGTCCCTACATCATCAAGTCAATCTGGTCAGGTGGGGCTGTGGTTCTGATGGATCTAGATGGCTTAGAGTTTTCTCAACCGATCAACATGGACAAGTTGAAGAAATACTACCCTTGAGAGGCTCGCTAGGCCGAAAACCCGAAAGGGCGACCTAGGCAAAACTCAGAGCACAAAAAATTTGAAATTATAAAAACTGAGCTCGCAAGGTTGAAAACCCGCAAAGGGCAGCCTTGGCAAAAGTTAGAGCGCAAAAGGAGAGTAAAAATACCCGAGCGAACCTAAGCCTGAACTACGTAAGGCTTGATTCCCATTCATGGGATACGTAGGCAGCTTCATCCTGAAGTTCAGCCCCAATCTTTTCCCCGATCAACTTTGTCCATTTTGATCATCTCAGTCATCTCTATTCATCAGCATTTATCGCAATCTCTGGTATAGTGCTATTCAAACTAGGGGCAACTTTCCGTTGCCAGGAAGTGCTGTGGTACCATTCAGACTAGGGGCAACTTTCCAGTTGCTAGGATCTGGGGTTGTGTATCTCAGTGACAGATCTCAGGCGTGTCCAGTTCTGATCCATATCGAAAATAGTTTTGAAAAGTTTTAATAAAAGTTGACTTTGTTCAAATTAATCTTTTCACAACTAAGACCATTTTTGGACCAAAAGCGGAAAATTTTCAGTACCACAACCTTCAATTTCATTGATTTCAAGATAGAGTTCTCTTGCTCTTGCATACAATTGAAGTTGCTTTTCTATTACACTCATAACGAAAACTTGAAAGTACTAATAAAGCAATAAATCTGGGGCATAGCCAAGTCAGGTGTCCCTGCGCCCCCTTCCAGAGCTAGTTGAAGCCTCTGATGCCAGCCTAGGCCCAACCTGTGCTTCCTCGTTGAGCCAATCCCAGCACTCGTCAGACAAAGTGCAACTGAAAATAGGAGCAGGGGCCAGAAGCTCTCTAACTCTCCATGCTGCGGCCTGTCGAGCCAGCTGCGCGCCTCGAACTGGAAATGTAGCCGGATACTCAATCCCCTCCGGAGGGCAAGTCTGATCACGGCCAAACTGGCGCCGAATACGGAATGGGAAATAGAACACACAATGAGTCAAGCCGATCAGTCGAATCCCGACCTGCTGGGACATGCTATAGCTCATTGCCGGGAGATTGAGCCAAGGGCAGCGCCACGCAATGCGATCCGCCGACAAGTTGCACATCCATTCAAACCACCATCCCTCATCAAGGGCGTTGACTAGGCATTGCCGAAAGAAGTAACCACGGGCTGAGTAAGCAGGGCAAGAGTCCACAACTTGCAGTTTATCCATCAACCATATCTGGGGAGGGATGAAAAATGAGAGAATAAAGAATAGAGAGATGTGCGCTGAGAGAAAAGTAAGATGAGGGTTTTGTGAGAAAAACCGAGCCCGAGGGCCGAGTGATGTGAGCAAATATACATGTGAGCTTGGGTGGGAAACATTACCTGTAGCAGTAGTGGACTCCCTGCAAACCTGGTGGTCTCCCGGCAGTGGAAAGCATCCAAGCCCATCAGTGTCTCGGCCAGAGTCATGGCGATACAACTCTTTCCTTCTCTCAAACCTTGGGCGACTTCAATCAAACGGATGCTAGCTCCTCCGGAGCCCGAGACAAACAGAAAATGAGATAGTAGACACAAGCAGAGGGCGTGCTGCCGGAAGCCTTGCCAATAGTGGTTGCTGCGGTCACCGGCATCAGAAAATCGGTAAATCAGGCTCGGGATATCCAACATTCCGTCACTAATCAGAGATCGAGCATCATGCGCGTTGAGACCGCACATCCGCCCTAAGGCTTGGGCATAACTAAAATTGAGCTGGGGCAAGATCTCCTTGCCTCGCTCGGACTCCATCAAGATTTGAAAATCTTCAAAAGTTGGACATACCTCTTGCCCGCCAAAGCTAAAGACGTGCGTCACCGGGTTCCAAAACCTTGCCGCGGCATAGAGGAAAGGAAGATGCAGTGGAGTCCGGCCCAGCGTGAACAGTGCATTCAAGCCAAAACCCCGGAAGTTCAACTTCTCCGAGCCATCTAAAGAAGAAATCCAAGATGTGAGATTTTCTGCGAGAAATGCCTCCATTTTTGTGAGAAATGGTGATGAAATGAATGAGTTCCAAGGGTGGGGCTTTTATAGAGGGGCAAAACACTATGCAAAGGACACGTGTCAAGATTCTAAGGGTTACGAGAAAGGTGGCCGGCCGGCCACCTATTCTAGTAGGCCGGCCACCCTCTGTTTTCCAGATACAAAATGCTTTCGGCCTCGCGTTGGTCCTGTGTTGCCCGCCGGAAGAAAATTTGAGGCACTTTCATGCATTGGGAATGTGGAAGGTCTCCATTTCTATCAGTTTCAGATACATTCCATTATCCAGATTGTCCGTCTGAAGAATGTTTTGTTGTATTTTTGCTTATCGAGTTGTTGTTTTGTTTATCGAGTTGTAAGTTTTGTCGAGCTGTCGCATTTTGTGTTTCGAGTTATTACTTTCTGGTTACACAATTTTGTTGAGTCTCGTTTATTGAGTCGTTAATATTGTTGTATTTTGCTTATCGAGTTGTAAACTTGCTAAGATTCTGTTATTTCTTAGTGAGTCGATTTGTTTTGATTTGTTGTGTCGGTTCACTACCTGACTCGGTAAATACACAAGGCACATTTCCATTCAATTCCATTTTTGTGCAAAATGATGCGATGCGATGTTAGGAGTTTCAAATGCAAACATCTTTTCAAAAGCTGTTTTATTCCATCATGTTTTACAACAAAATAAAGGTACAAGTTTTATAGAAAATAAAACTGCCTAGCAATGTGCAAAGTGCTACAAACTACTAGCTAAAAAGTAAAATAAAGCAGAAAATAACATCAGTGTCCTCGGGAACGGGAATGAGGAGGCCCTCTCATCCTCTTCTGCGGGATAACCTCTGCACCATCATCACCATCCGGATCAGAGCTGTCATCCTCCGGATCCCCCTCAGCCTCGCCTCCACTCCCGGAACCAAGACCGGAGCCTCCCTCCCCAGGAGATGCCTCTGACACACGGTCTGTGACCTCCTCCTCCTCGTCCTCGACAATGGGTGCCCTGCGTCTGCGAGACGACCCAACCCCTCGAGCTCCTCGGTAAGGCCTGGACGGCCCAGCTCCTCGAGATCCTGTACCTCGAGCAGGTCTAGCACCTCGACCTCTCTGAGAAGACCCTGGTGGCCCGCCTCGCGCCGGAGCATATACGGGAGGCATCTGAAAATGAAAAGTGCAATACATCAGTTCAAACATAAAAAGCAGGTGCAAGTACAGTGTGTGAGTGGGGTGTGTGCCAGATGCGTTCTACACAGCCTATCAGTGCAACAGAATGTTTAAAACTAGCATTAACAGAAATATGATAAATACAAGAGAGATGAAGGGTACCTGGAAGCCCATGATGGACATCTGTGCCTCTCTACGCAGAACCATCCCCTCAAGTGAGGCCACCACCCCGAGCATTTGATCTATATACTCCCGAGGTGGCTGCAGACACAAGCTCAAGTCATCAATAAATAAGCAACTGTCAAAATGTCTGTGTGATAAAATGAAAAATGGTAGAACATACCGGTGGTGAGTCAGGATCACTGACATATCTGTGACCAGGCATCGGGGGCTCCATAGGGATCGGAATCGGAGAAGTAGTCCCATACTGCCAACTCGTCAACTCAGTCGGCATATCTGGCCATCCAGGATGATCGAGAGTCGGAGGGATCGGAGGAATCGAACTGCCTCTACCTCTAGATGCACCAGCCCTACTAGAAGAGGGGATGTCTGCAGCACGGGCACGACTCGAAGATGGTGTGCCAGTGGACCTCAGTGGTGGAGCCCGTACTCCTGTCAAGGGGGGCATCAAATATATGCGGCGATAGGTGGCGTAGTTCCCCTCAATAAGATATAATAAAGCATCGCTGCCCTGCATATCCCTAGCGACCTCCTCAGGAGAAAGCCTGTCGGCAGTCCGCATAGTGGCTGGAGGCATAGCAGGAGGATCCTGAGACTCATATCCCCACACTTGGCGCTGAAAGCGTTCCCCCAGGAACCAAGTCCTGCCGACTGGTCCCTCGAGCAGAAACCTATACTGGGAACTAGTCGACCCTCCGGGGTACTGATTCTCGAGATCGTCGCCAAAGACTGCCCAGGGTTGCGAGGTGATCTGCGGATAACCAGTGTACAAATCAATCAGAAATCAAGCAAATATAGAGCAGATCAAAGATGAAATGAAAAGAACTGAGAGTTCTGAAACACCTCTGTCGCCCGAACAGTGTCGAAGTACTGTCGCAGAGAGAAGAGACTCTCTCGAGGCCTCGATAAGTGCTCACCCTCAAACATCAACGAAAATGGAGTCATGGGAGGTCTTGCTACCTCCATCTCCGGAGCTAATGTGGGGAAATATGCATATACCCATAGCTGAGAAAAGCAGTGCGGGATGTGAATACAAAGTGCTAAAGGCAGAATACAGAATACAAAGTGCGCCGTGTGTGCAGTGAATAAGTAATGAGGAGCAAAAGTGTAAATCAAGAGGACAGAATGTACCTCCCAAGCTCTCCAGTATCCGCCAAGTAAGTCCCCCCGCGTACGAGAGACTGCACTCATATAACAATAAAGGGTAGCCAGGCCAGCGCCGCCCCAATCATACTGACCGACCTGTGATAGATCTACCAGAGTGCTCAGTAGATACAACCCGACCATGTTCCCTCTATCGGCAAACAGAGTGGTGCCAAAGAGGAACATAAGGAAACCACGGGCGTACTGCTCAGCCTCCGCAGGAGACTCAGGCTCCATCTGTGGTCGCCGGAAATGGGAAGAGAACCAACTATACCGAACTCTCCCGGTACCTCTGTCTACAGGCGGGCGGGCCCCCAATAGATGCATCCAAGCAGCCTCCCACTCACCCATATCCTCATCGTAGGGAATAGGTCCACCGCCTAAGTCTAGGCCGGTGAGCATAGCGAAGTCCAGTGGGGTCATGGTCATATCCCCGGTCGCGGAAAAATGGAAAGAATTGGTGGTGTCCCACCATCTCTCCGCCAGAGCAGCAAATAATGTCCTACTGATGAGGCAGTGAGATAACCCCCTGCAGAATGGTCCAAATCCTGCGAAGTCAACCAAGTCCCGGACAGCTTCCGGAAGCTCAGCATACCACTCCCTCGCGGCAGTGGAGCCATATCCTCGCACTGTGCGAGAACCAGCCTGCGTTTAGAATGAATGCGTGTATCAGCAAATGAAGTGGAAATGAGCTGTGTGCTAATGAAATGAATGAGCTGTGTGCAAATCAAATCAAACTTCAAATCTGGGCTGCGTGTTCAGTAAATTTGGTATTTGGGCTGCGTGTTCAAATTTCAGAAAATTAGTGGGCTGTGTGTTCACATCAAATTTGGGCTGCGTGTTCAGTAAATCAGAGTTTAGGGCTGTGTGTTCTACTCTTAATCAGTGGGCTGTGTGTTCACATCAAATCTGGGCTGCGTGTTCAGTAAATCAGAGTTTAGGGCTGTGTGTTCTACTCTTAATCAGTGGGCTGTGTGTTCACATCAAATCTGGGCTGCGTGTTCAGTAAATCAGAGTTTAGGGCTGTGTGTTCTACTCTTAATCAGTGGGCTGTGTGTTCACATCAAATCTGGGCTGCGTGTTCAGTAAATCAGAGTTTAGGGCTGTGTGTTCTACTCTTAATCAGTGGGCTGTGTGTTCGCTTCAAATCTGGGCTGTGCGTTCAGTAAATCAGAGTTTAGGGCTGTGTGTTCTACTCTTAATCAGTGGGCTGTGTGTTCACATCAAATCTGGGCTGCGTGTTCAGTAAATCAGAGTTTAGGGCTGTGTGTTCTACTCTTAATCAGTGGGCTGTGTGTTCACATCAAATCTGGGCTGCGTGTTCAGTAAATCAGAGTTTAGGGCTGTGTGTTCTACTCTTAATCAGTGGGCTGTGTGTTCACATCAAATCTGGGCTGCGTGTTCAGTAAATCAGAGTTTAGGGCTGTGTGTTCTACTCTTAATCAGTGGGCTGTGTGTTCGCTTCAAATCTGGGCTGTGCGTTCAGTAAATCAGAGTTTAGGGCTGTGTGTTCTACTCTTAATCAGTGGGCTGTGTGTTCACATCAAATCTGGGCTGTGCGTTCAGTAAATCAGAGTTTAGGGCTGTGTGTTCTACTCTTAATCAGTGGGCTGTGTGTTCGCTTCAAATCTGGGCTGCGTGTTCAGAAAATCTGAGTTTGGGACTGTGTGTGTTCTACTCTCAGTCAGTATGTGCTGTGGGCTCATGTTCAAACTTCGGGCTGTGTGTTCGCTAAATCAATGTTTGAGCCGTGTGTTCAATTTCTAACTAATGCATGCTATACATTCACAATCAGGCGATGTCTTGTGTGTTCGTGAAATTCAATTGTTTAAGTCGCATGCTCAGGATACAGGTACTATGTTGAAAGCTAAACTGTGTGTCTAAGCATGGCAAAGGTACACAATGCACGAAAGATACAGGAAATAAAGTAAAATACCTCTGCATCGTAGGAGAGGTGCCGCTCCGGTTCTCGCAGAAGGAGATCCCCTGGAACCCGATCGTTGAAATCGGTAAAATGACGGAAAGTGGCCCGTGGAAGCCTATGTACCGCTGGGGCATATCGCTCGGGAATAAAAGGGCGAGCCCTCGGGGGCAATGTCATAATGTCGTAATCATCTCCGACACCTGGAAAACCTCTACCGCGAGGGAAATGGCCCGCCATGTCGAGAAATCTGCAAAGAGGAGCAAAAATGAGCGAAACGAGCCAAAATTGGAAAAAGTCAACGAAAGTCAACTCTCGGGAAACGAAAAGTCAACCAAAAGTCAACTCTCGGAAAAATTTTCCAAATAATGAGACAAAATTACCTCAAGTAATGAAAATGAAAAGAGAAGCCCCGAAGTCAAAATTTAGCCGGCTCAAAGTGCTTAAAACTGGAAGATTTCGCAAAAACAACTTGCGTGGGAGGCCGAGGGGCGCGTATAAAATGCAGATCTGAAAGAGAAAATGGCTTAGAGAGCAAGAGGAGAGAATTTCACACTTGGGGGTGTGATTTCGGAGGCAATGGGCAAGCATATATATAGAAATGGCCGAAAAGACCAAAATGCCCCTACTTTGGGCAGGTGGCCGGCCGGCCACCTAACCTGGCTGGCCGGCCATCCACTTTTTCCCCCTGGCCGATGGCCTCTCCTAGGGTAGTGGGCTGGCCGACCATGCTCCCCACCCCCTCCCCTACCTCTCTGCAAATTTTGAGGAAAATCGGAGTTCCCGGGACCTGAAAAAGTTCAAGAAAAGTGCACTTTCTGGCGCCGAATTGCTCCACCGGAACTTCAATTGCAATTATTGACATGTGTCTCATCATTATTCATCAAAATCGGAGTGTATCCTTTTTAAACATGTTGTGACCTCTCCGGGAGGTAAATCAGAGGCCGCGATCAAGTTGCCTTCACCGAAATGCGCGTTTCCCAGCTCGTTGTTGCGCAACAAACAGGCATCCTGATTTGTGCTCGTTTGTCATTATTTGGCTCATAATTTGCATTCTCATGAATGTTTTGCATTGTCATGCGTATCTTCTTGATGTACCATACTTCTATGCTCGAGCATGCATTGTCGCGCGTTATCTTTTCTCGCATTGTGATGCATCCTTTTCGAATCATAGGAATCGCATTGAATATATGTTGTTAGCATATTGTTCTTGTTAGATTTCTCTCTTTGGCAGGCACGATATTGTATGTACGGTTCATTTGAGGCTGGTGCGACCAGACGAATCGCGCAGGTATCGTATCTTCTCCGTGTGAGACGCGACGAGAATTGAATAATTCTCCGCATTCCTAACTGCATGAAATGTAGTTGCTGCTTTGCATTCTTGCTTAAAACTGTTGCATCTATTTGTCAATACTTGCTTCATTACAGCTTGCTGCATTTGCATGATCATCGAGTTACACTTGGCTCCGTGCCTATCATTTTGCATTTTGCCCCCTTTTTCCTGCGGGCACGCCTGCGGGTACTTCTTTGTTTATCTTGTATGATGATCTAAGTCTTCGGCCTTGTCAAAAATGGGTCGTCTCTGGGCTTTGACATTCACTCCCGTCACTTCTTGACTTCCGAGTTCTGTCAAAGAGGGGCAACTGTAGACACCCCATTTTTGACCGACCTTAAGACTCAGATGTCACCAATTGAGCGCTTGGTGATGTTGCATGTTGTGCTCATTCAGAAGTCTCAGAGTCGCGGCCGTGCGCCCTGCCTCCGGACTCCCGAACTCTCTTCTGTGCCTTGTTTCGGTTTGCGAACCAGACTCGGTTTTCTCTGTTTTCTTTCCTGAGGGAAAGGAGTAGTCCTGTAGGCTATCTCTCGGTGGCCGTGAGCTACATTTTGTGGCCGTAGGCCATTTTGCCCATTTCGGGGCCCGGTTCCCGGTTTTCGGGACCGTCAGGCCGTGTGCCTCGGTTCGGGACCGCCCAACCATCTCCGGTTTCTCCGGTTTTTGGCATGCACCTCTGTTTTATCATTCCGAGGAACACTGGGGCCTTTGATGCCCACTCCGTGGCCGTATGCCACTTTCGGTGCCTGTAGCCGGTTTTCGGGACCCCGAACTGCGTGATTTGGGCCCCGAGCATTCATTTTGCATCAGTTTTCTCTGATTTTTGGCAGGAACCTCTGTTTTGTCATTCCGAGGGACACCGGGGTTGCAGATGCCCACCTCGCTGCTGAACACCACTTCCGGCACCTGCAGCCCATTTTCGAGATCCCGAATTGCCCGGTTTTGGCTCCGAGCGTTCATTTCTCATTAGTTTTTGTTCAAATTTGGAAGGTACCTCTGTTTCAACACCAGGAAGATCACTGGGGGGTGGGAGGCCAGCAATTATCCCAGATAACCAGTTTCGCTCCTCCGGCGCCCGTTTTGCTCACTTCCGGGCCAATGTTGAATGCCCTGGGGGTATTTTCTTCTAACCAAAGCTACATATTTGTGATTAGGGGACATTGGAGGACCCTAAAAGTGCCTGGTCGGCCAGCAATTGTGGAGTTCATTTTTGGGCCTCTCCTTCAAGCTCTATGTTGTGGCTCCTGCTTCAGTGTTGCCAATTTCCGACCTTGGAACCTTGTTCCACACATCTGGGAGGACCCTAAAAGTTAGTGGTCGGCCAGCAATTGTGCATTTCATTTTGGAGCCTCTCCTTCAAGCTCTATGTTGTGGCTCCTGCTTCAGTGTTGCCAATTTCCGACCCTGGGGCTTTATTCTACACATCTGGGAGGACACCATTACAGGGTGGTCGGCCAGAAATTTTCACCTTCATTTTTGGGCCATGGCCGGCCGACTATGGTGAGTGGCTGGCCGACCAGGTGGGGTGGCCGGCCGGCCACCTCCCAGAAAATCACCTGGCCGGCCAGCTTTCTGCTTTTGGGCTCTTTACAGCTGTCCAGCTGCTTTTTTGAAATATCTCCCCCATCCGGGGGATATTTTGGGAGGGAAAGCTTGGGTGCTTTTCCCTCCCCTTTTACACTCTTTTTGGCCTACTTAAAGGGCTGGACAGCCCCTTTGCTAGGGTTACAAATTTTGTCTAAGAGGGCCCCTCTCCAAAAACTCCCATTTCCATAGCCAAAATTCAAGAAAACCTTCAAGCTTCCTAGCTCAATCCTTCACCAACCCTAAGCTCTACCATCAACAACTCCATTTCAGCAGCAAGGAAGTGATTTTCAGAGGCCAAGAGTCAACAAATTGAAGCCAAGAAGCAACCAAAGTTAGGTCTTCAAAGGTAAACTTCTAATTCCTTTTTTTTAGTATAATTTTGAGTTATTTTTTAGCCCCATTTGCTTTCAGTTTTGGGCTCCGACCCCTACTGATATTGTGCTTATTTTGAGCCCCTCTACAACATTGTAGAAGGGCTCAACCTTGTTTGGCATCTCCTTCATATACTTGCTTCAATGGCATCTTTTATGCTAATATTTTGCATGTAATATCTAGCTTATGAATGATCTGATTTCGAGCATGACATAAACTGTGAGTGGGCCTATTTTGAGTCCCTCTTCAACATTGGAGAAGGGCTCAACCATGTTTGGTGATTCTAGCATGCACTTGATTTGTATTTCTTCCAATTTACCGTAAAATTGCATGCTTTATTTGGCCTACTTGTGATCTGATTTGGAGAATGAAACCTATTGATATTGTGCTTATTTTGAGCCCCTCTTCAACATTGAAGAAGGGATCAACCTGGTTTTCTTGCTCTACATGTCACTTGCCTTGAATTCATGTTCTTTGCCTATCTTGCATGCTTTGTTAGGCTTATTTGGATTCTGATTTCAGCCTTCATCAGGCTTAGAAAGAGGCTTATTTTGGTCTATTCTTCATGTTTTGTTAAGGACCTTAAGCCATTTGGTGAATGGTTTTGGTACTTTATGTTATATTGGCCTTATTTCCCGTAAAATTGCATGTTTGTTTAGGCCATTTTAGCTTCTGTTTTAGGCCTCCATCAGGCTTAGAAAGTGTCTTGTTTTGGTCTATTATTCAAGTTTCATTAAGGGTCCAAGGTTGATTGATGCATGCTTTTGGTACCTTATGTTATAGCCCCTTTTGGCACATTATTTTGCATGCTATGTTTAGCAGATCTACACACTGAATTGGGGGATTTCATCTACTGTAAATATGCATATTTTTGGCTCCTCTTTAATGTTGTAGAACTGTGTTTTTCAGTTTGAGCATTGTAGATACCACTTGCTTTGTAATTCTCCTCTTTTCCCCCATTTTTGCAAGCCATTTTTATCATACTTGTGGTTGTTATTTATCAATGATTTGTACTGGAAAAATGCCATATTTGGGACTGCCTTGCTACTGCTTTTGCTGTCATGTATCAATTTTGCATGTTTAGTGTAGCTGTAGGCCATTTCGGGGGCTTAATATCGCATTTCGGGATGATTTCATGCATTGGTTGTCATTTCGTATCATTTCGGGGCTGTTTTCCCCTTCATTTAGGTGCTGAAATTTGGTTTGCATGCTTGCATATCATTTCCCGTGCCATTTCATGCCTTCGGGCCATGCCTCGGTTTGCGTGCCCGTGGGCACGCACTTCGAGGCACCTCCGTTTTATCCGACGGCATCTGATGTGAGTGTGGCTGAGGTCCACTCATGTGAGTGTAAGCCCAATTTGCATTTCCATCTCATTTTATCATCGCCTCGGTTTGCGTGCCCGTGTGCACGCATTTCGAGGCACTTCAGTTTTATCCGATTTTCCATTTCATCATCGCCTCGGTTTGCGTGCCTGTGGGCACGCATTTCAAGGCACTTCGGTTTTATCCGACTTCTCTTCCCATCATTACCTCGGTTTACGTGTCCGCGGGCACGCATTTCGAGGCATCTTATTTTTATCATTTCGGCAGCTTGTGTGAGTGTGGCTGAGGCCCTCTCATGTTGGCGTAAGCCCAATTTGCCTTCCGTATGCCATTTTATGCATTCCTCGGTTTGCGTGCCCGGGTGCACGCGTTTCGAGGCATCTCTTTTTCATCCGTCGGCATCTGATGTGAGCGTGGCTGAGGTCCACTCATGTTAGTATAAGCCCAATTCGCATTTCTATCTCATTTCATCGTCGCCTCGGTTTGCGTGCCCGTGTGCACGCATTTCGAGGCACTTCGATTTTATCCGATTTACATCTCACTTTCATAGCATTGTGCATGCTATATCACATGTTAGCTGCATTTCATGCATACCATGCATATTGCACGGGAAACGAGGCGCGTTTTGTACTCCGAGTAACGGAACGGGTCTCAATTCCCAAGTCACCGACACTCCGGATTACCCGTGATGGAGTTAGGTTTTGTTGTAGCATTCATATGCATTCATCCTATATTGAGTTGTGCAATTCGGCTCCTCGGCCATCATGCATCGGTATGCGTGATTGGTGGCACGAGGATCGAGGCATGCATATATTTGTGAAATACATTGCTATGCCCCTTTCCTGCTCTCTGTTGCAGCAAAATCAAGGATCAGCAACTTTTCGGAGTCTGGCACGCATTTCGAGAAACATTGCAAACAGAGGCTAATCGGGGCATCCCAGTGGATTTCAGCGCCAAGGCAGCCCAGCATACATCATTCATCAATAGCAAGGCAGCCCCCTGGCTTGCATGCCAGTTTACAGTTTTTTTTTTCAGTTAATTCGTAAATTAATTAGAAATCTGTATTATTCGGACTGTAATATTCGGACTGCATTATTCTTTTATTTCGAACTGTATTATTTATTCGGACCCTCTGCGCGAGGGCACAACTGTAATAAGGGTGTGTGAGTGTGATGTATGTCTTCCAACCCCCATTTCTTTCTCCCTTTTATTTATCTGCTTACAATGGTTAGATATAGGGCATATTTCAATTAGCATACAGCATGACAGCATGTTTGCATCATTCATCTGTTTTGCATGCACCGGGCTCGGCGCATCATACTAACTGCATTTGTATTTCAATTCCAAGTTGAATACATGATAGCTGTTGCATTCCATATGCCATGTTTAGAATAGCCGAGCCTGCTATAATTTGCATTTTTGCATGTGTTGCATTAGGCATTTCTGTATACTTAGGATCATGCATGATTTCTAATTAGCTTCTTTTTTGGCTTGGAGTACTCGGTGAGTTTTATGCTTTAGCATTCTTGCATGCGTGTGAGTGTTGCCATGATAGCATGCTTGCCATGAGGCTATATGCTTATGTGATATAACTGCCTTGAATGCCTGTGGGTGGAGGTTGAGTTATTTGAATTGGGACAATGCATTGACTGTTTGTTTTAAGCCCACTAGATAGTGGCAACACCATGTTTTCTAAGCCCACCCGAGGGTGGCAAAATCTGCATTTTAGTAAGAAGTTTGTATTAAAAATATATATTTCTTCTACATTATTATACTACGTACCAAGAGAAGAATAAGTGTGTCTTAAGCCTAATTCAAACAAATTGTCTGTCCATAGACTTGCGCTATATTTCTCATAATAAAGGGTTAAATGTAATAATTCTATTAATTGGATTTTCATAAACATTTGAGGGTTGTTTGCTTTAACTCTATTTATGAATATATTATTTGTTTCATTTGTTAGCGAGCTTGATATATATTAATGATCACATTTTTAACAATTTAAACTTTTGAGACTGGTGGTGTGTGAGCATTTAGGTTGAGAGAGATTTTAGTTATTGTTTGCATGAAGAAATTACACATGAAAGAGGGAAAGAACTACCGTGTGTGTGTATATATATATATATATATATGTGTGTGTGTGCAGTGGCGGAGTCAGGAATTTAATATAGGAGGGTACTTATTAATTGTAATCTCAAATTTTTTTTTTCCCAATCAATAACAATAACATAATAATAATTTTTTGAGCTAATGTTAAACATTAAAAATTAATATTCATTACAAAAAAAATTTAATTTTAAACTTTTACAATTGATCCCAACGAGTTTTCATCTTTTGAAATCTTTCCATAATAGCATCATTGTTAATGCCATCAAAAATGTCTCTCTCAATGTAAACAACCAAGTTATCATTCATCCATTCATCACCCATTCGGTTCCGCTACCAATTCTTCACAATATTCATAGCTGAAAATACCATCTCAACAGTAGCAGTTGCAACAGGTAAGATTAATACTAAAGTCAAGAGCAAATACACTAATGGATACACTTTGTCTCTTCCAGTCTCCACCATTTTCTTAGCAAGATCGGCAATTCCATTCAACATTGAGAACTCACTACTGGATAGCATGTCGATAATATATATGTCAAGTTGATCATTAAGTACCATGAGCTCCACTGAAGAAAAATCTTTGGGATAAAATTCAGCAAGATAAATTAACTTTTTCCTGTCAAACTAGAGAAAGAGTTAGATGGATTCAAACATGCCACACAAAGTAACAGCTTAGTGTTCAACTCAGTGAAACAAGCATTTAGTTCTGGAATTTGCATATCCAAAACAGTGTAAAATAACTCAGTGCGATAGTGATGTAAGTTTGTAATTTCTTGAGCATTGCGCCTTTTTCTCCCTCGAGCTATGAACATATTTTCCATTTGGGGAACATCAATTTCATGTTTTTCACAAAAAGACAAAATATCATCAAGTAAAGATGTCCACCCATTCTCCCCCATCTTTTGGAACCGTACTTTAGAAATTTGAACTAAATTCATGGCATTAACAATATCTTGATCTTTCCTTTGTAGTGCTTGCGATAACTCACTTGTAATAGCCAATATCTTTTTCATCAAATGAAAGTTGAATACAAACTCTAATGATTGAATTGAGCCCAACAATACATTTGCTTCTGCTTCTTGTTCTGAATTTTAACCATCCTCCGAAATCATTTCAAGCACATCAATCACTGTTGAAAACATACTAGCCAAGTTGACTAAAGTACCATAGTGTGAACCCCCAATGTGTATCACCAGCACGTTTAAGATTAGTTTCTTGATTTAAGCCTTGCCCACTAGATAACTCTCCAGTATTAAGTGCCCCAGCAACTTTTGCAGCTTGCTTCTCCCTAACAATATCTCGGCAGTTTACATGATGCTCCAACAACATTCACCACATTAGAAACCAAAGTAAAAAGTAAAGCAATTTGATTATGATTCTTTGACACGGCTACAAGTGCCAATTGCAATTGATGAGCAAAACAATGAACATAATATGCACAAGGATTTTCTTTCAGTACAAGTGTTTTAAGACCATTGAACTCACCTTGTATATTACTAGCCCCATCATATCCTTGACCCCGTAATTTGGAAATACTCAATCCAAGTCTGGAGAATAAATTTTCCACAGCTTGTATGAGTGAGAGAGCATTCGTATTAGCAACATGCTAAATACCCAAAAAACGCTCAATCACTTGGCCTTTTTTGTCAACATATCGTATTACAACTGCCATTTGCTCCTTGATTGATATGTCACGGGCTTCATCAATCAAAATAGAAAAAAATGCATCACCAAGATCTCTAATAATCACATTGATAGTTTCAAATGCGGCCACATTTACAATGTGTTTTTGAATATCAGAAGATGTAACGCCCCGAAATAATACAACATGAACTACCCATAATTAATCAACATTTACCCAACAATAACCAGAATCTGCCCATCTTTACATAATTACTAAAGAGTCTTCACAAAGGTTTTACATGCAGGTATACATTCATCAATACAAACATATGAATCTATAGCATGTAAAACATCCATTCTCAAAATAATACAATACCCTTAAGGGTTTGCATCTTCCAAGGCATAAGCCTGGTTACACAAAAATGGTTTCTGCAACCTATACACATTAGCTCTTGGCTCAAAAGAATTAGACAAAATAAAAGAGCTATGTACTCTTCTCAAAAACATCCATGCCCTCAGTTCGGCAAAATCATCACATTTTTACCTGCACCAAATCCCATAGGGGTGAGCACAAAGCCCAGTAGAGAGTTTTTACAAAGTATATACAGTTATGCGTACTCTCTAAAACAATGCAATTGTTAATGCCATGCCATGCATCCTTATAAGAAAGTCCATTTCATGCACATTTAAAAGTTTCTATCTTTCCAACAATTATTTACAATCTCAACATTTTTACCAAAATTTCCAATCATTAATCAATAGGGGTGGTAAATACGACACTGTAATCCCAAGGCTGGTGTCTACAAGTAGACTCTACGAGTACTACCAAACTGTCATTTTTACCGGTATTAACCGGAAGGCTCGACACCTATCCGCGTGATTTTCTGGTCTTTCACCAAGGACACTCAGGCCAACTTATCAAATTCAACTACACCTCCTATTCGGGCTTACTGTGTATTTACCCCATTCACATTTCCATAATTCTCATCACAATATGATCTTTCTCAAAATAAATGTCTTTCCGAAACATGCCAAGGTGCATAATAATAATAAATTGAAATATGATGCAATAATTACTACTCTCAAAATATCTCTACAACAATATCAATCAATCATTTCTCATTTCTTCCCTTTAAGTCATTTCACAAAATACCCAAGAGTCTTCAACACACAATAACAATTTCCCATCATACACCACTCTTTTATGCATAACAATTGGTCATCACAAAAGTATATCATCATGCATTCAACTATAGTCTTTGAAACAAAAACTCTTCATTTAAATGTGCGTACCACAAGATGGTCATTTTTGTTTTCAAAACACTCATGAAGCCTACATTCATCTACTCCTTTTATCACAAAAAGAATAAAAATAGCATAGAAGTTTCCTTCCCTTCCCAAAATCCCCAATTTCTAGGGCTTTTATAAAAAATCTAACATTTATCCACTTCAAGGTGAAAACCAACCCAAATAACATATTGTGAGTCAAATGAAAAGAGAGCCCCTTAGGAAGAACAAAAGATTTGAGATTTTAGAAACCTAATTTGAAAACCCTCTTTCTCTTTCTTCATTTAGTGCAAAATTCAAAACCAACACAACTACTTCATAGCAACTTAAAATCAACATTTTGTAGCAAAACATATATATATATATAACTCTAGAATTCCCTACCTCAAAGTAGAAGTCCAAGGAGAAGGGCTAGACAAAGGTGAAGCTTCCAAAAATAGCAAATCCCACTTCTTCTTGGATGGAAATGAAGATCTTGAAGAGGTCAATCTTTTTGTCTAAGGAAGGGGGGTGAGAAGATCACTAGATCTAGGTCAAATATATATATATATATATAGAGAGAGAGAGAGAGTATCTCTAGAGAGAGAAGCTCTCAACTTAGGGTTTGGATGAAAAAGTTATGTAAAAAGTCGCTTTTACGATCTGATATACGCAAAGTCCGCTCGAGCGGAGAGTTTCACGCTTGAGCATTAGACACAACAACAACAACTCGCTCAAGCGCAAAGTGAACCGCTCGAGCGTGGACTTCACCCGTCCAGTATTTCACAGATTGCAGACAGCCGCTCGAGCGCTAGAAGGGCCGCTCGAGCTCAGACACGCTTGAGCGTAAGAAACGCCGCTCGAGCGTGAAAAACAGTCTTGCAGCACTTTTACAGAGACACCCGATACTGAAAGGTTGCAAACTCCGCTTGAGCACAAGAAGGCCCGCTCGAGCGGAAGATCGAAATTCTGGGCAACAAGATTCTAGATTGAAAGGCAATTAACCTGTTCTAAACACGCTCAAGTCATTCCAAAACTCAAATTCAAGAGGTGTAAGGAAGAAAGACATAACCGGCAGCACCAAACAACAAGATTCGGATCCAGAATACCATGATAGTCGGGTAGAGACTCGGGGTCGCTATAGAAGATGTCAACTTGAGATTTTGTGGAGCATTGCTCAATGCAACCACTTTGACATCTTCATTATGATCAGCAAGAAACTTGAGAAGTTTAAGAAAATTTCCTTGGTTACTTGAATTTTCAGATTCATCATGCCCACGAAATGCAAGTCCTTGTCTTAGAAGAAATTTGACACAATCAACCGATGAATTCAAATGGGTTCGATACTCAATTCGAGCTTGATCATATTATTTGAAAAAAATTGTTTGAATATGTTGGTTTTGGTTTAACAAGTCTTGATATTTACTCGAAGCTTGATTATGAGCACTATTAGCACCTCCAACACGAGTCTGAATTTTTTCTTTTTTCTTCCAATTTGAGAAACCCTCACCAACAAAAGAATCACCACCAGCTTGATCTCCAATATCGGGTTTGAAAAGATAACAACATAAATAAAATCCTGCATCTTTTGCTACGCTGTACTCCAACCAATTATGAAATTCACTAAACCAAGCGTGATTAAATCGCCGAAGTTTTTGTCCAAATGATTTTTGTGGAAAATTATGATCACGAGGTTGACAAGGACCTTTTTGTAGATATGCCCTACGAATTTGGTCTCGATCATTGGCATTATAGTCCATAATTCGAGGCTGTAGTCCTGGATCTGCAAGAAGGTCTACTAAGTTGATTTCTTTGCGACTTTGTTTTGCGGAAGAATAATTATCATCTTCTTTTTGAGGAAGAGATGATTCCAACTTTGATTTTCTTTTGAAATATTTCTCCATGATTGTTTGAAAAAACTAAAAATCAAAATCAAAATTCATAATCAAAATCAAAATCACAAACCCCCACAAATCAAAATCTCCAATTTTAACACAAATCAAAAAATTTTAATTAGTGCAAATCACAACAAATCAAAATTTCTAAGTCTAGCATAAATTATAACAAATCAAAATCCCTAATTTAAATATTAATCACTGCAAATTAATATTTTTAATTTTAGCACAAATCAAATCCCTAATTTTAGCACAAACAACAACAAACCAAAATTCCTAATTTTAATATAAATCAACACCAATTAAGATTCATAATTTTAGTATATCAAAATCTCTTATTTTAACATAAATAATAACAAATAAAAAAAAAATTACAAATCAAAACTTAACAAATAACTATAAACTAATACTCATAATTTTTATTTAAAAGTAAAAAAATAAATAAATAAAGTTACCTGTAAACAATGAAAAGAAGATACCAAAGTTGTAGTATAATCCCAAACCTGTGTTGTGTGATCCTAATTTGGTAAATCGCGAGTTGGTAAATTGTAAAGTAACAAATGGAGACAAAGAAGACAAAGAAAATACGAAGATACTTAACAAGTACTGTGAATAAATAAAGAATTTCATACAATTTTAGAATTTTAGAGTTTTAACCTTGTTGTAATTGGAGTTGTATACACTCACCCAAAAAAAAAAAAAAAAAAGATAAGATTGTGTATCAGTATTTGGTTGGGATTGGGATTTCAAAAAAAATAAAAATAAAAAATAAAAAAAAATAAAAACCAAACGTGGGTGTGGGTGTGTGTGTGTGTGTGTGTTTGTGTGCGTGTGTGTGTGTTGTGTGTCAATGGGCTATGTATTAGGAGAGGGGCACTGCACAGTGTGAAAGCCTGACCCCAAACAAAAAAAAAAAAAAGTTTCAAAAGTCAGGGGGAGGGGAGGGGAGGGGCACATGACCCCCTGAGCCCCATGTCCCTCCGCCTCTGTGTGTGTGTGTGTGAAAAAAAGAACTATTTATATGCAAAGTAATTTTTTGAAAAGGATGAAAAGTTATGGAGAACGAAAAGAATAAGAAAGTAGCAAATGTTGCTAAGGGCTACATATGGTGAAAGGTATTTGTGATTCAATGTGGTAAGTTGTATTGTACATTTGACATGGATGGTTGTGATGGGGTGGATGGTGGATATTGTGGGTTTGTGATCTACTATTCACTATAACATATAAGACTTTTAGAGATTAAATTTTTTGATCTCTAAAAGTGAAAATTTTGTTAGAAAAGATATTTAGGGATCAATTTTTATCGTCGTAAGGATAGTCGCTAAAATGTCGTCCCAAGGCTTTTAACGACAAAATTTTGAAAATGTCACTAATAAATAAACTTTTAGGGAGAAAATAATTTGGTTTCAAAATGATTTATTTTTTGAGACAAAATTTAGTCCCAAAAGAATAATAATTCATCACTAATGTCTAATTTTGTTGCTAAAAATATAATAATAACACTTTTCACAACAAAAATATTTAGCCTCTAAAAAATAATTTTGTTCATAAATTTTAATCTCTAAAACCTTAAATTTTTTGTAGTGATAGTCAAGCTTAAAAGTGGATTTCACAACAAGTTGAAAGAGCAAATAATATATTTCCCACGTGAATTTCAAAGAAAAAAATTTGTTAAACAAAGTAACTGAGATGGATGGAAGGCGTAGATTGTGACATGTAATGAAGTTCATGGTTTAAATTGATGAAATTGAAATCTTAGCGTTTAATTTGAAAAACACGCGAAATTTTGAATTTTTTTTTTATTTTATAATTTGTCGCATAATTTATTATTAGCAAAAAAATGCATAGAAATATGTGAGTTCAATTTTCACAAATTATTTGCACCGAACAAAAATTTTACTTGCACCTGGAAAAATTCACACTTCAAAGTAGGGGTGCGGGGTCACGAATGAAGGGATTGGGGTGGCTAGGATGGGTAGGATTTCGGGGCAGAGAGGGGTAAGAAGGGTGGGGGAGTGACATGGGATGGTGGGGAAGAACGTGGAGGGTAGGGATGGACTAGTAGGAAAAGGTTAAGGAGGAGTTATGAAAGGGTAAGAGAGGAGCTGGTTGTGGCAATTGAGGGATTTTCTATGGTGGTCGGCAAGGAGTGGGGGATTTGCATAGAGGAAAGGAAAGAGGAAGAGTGGTGAAAGAATGGGAGGGGCATTTGGTATCTCCCCAAAGGCAGCTTGGATAATTTTAACCCTTTAACATGTCTTATTAGTGTTTTTTTTTTCTTTTTTTCTTTTTATTTTTACAATCAATAAAAAAAGTAATTATGAATATGAAACTTATTACATAAAACGGACAATCATTGTCCAACAACACATATCTATAAGCTTAACAACCACCATTTAAATTCACAACTTATACAGAAGAATAAAAGAATGAATTGGCTTAATCTCAATTGAGGTTAGCCCATGAATATATAGATCAATATGTAAAATATTAGGAAACTGTACAAGATAGGAAATAACATAGAAAAGGAAATAAAATCAAGGCCTAAACAATGGCCATAACAAAAAAAAGCCCTATTCTAGAATATTCTGTGTACTATATGTCAACATTCCCCCTCAAGCTGGCATGAAGATATTTGATAAACGCAGCTTGGCAATGGATGACTGGAGCAAAGATGGTCCCAAAAACTTGGTAAACATGTCTGCTAACTGCTGTGAATAAGAGACAAAGGATGGACTCACAATACCAGTCTGAACCTTTTCTCTAATGAAATGTATATCGGCCTCAATATGCTTGGTATGCTCGTGAAACACAGAATCAGAGGATAACACAGCTCCGTCAAAACAAAGTGAAACCAAAGAAGCTCACATGTTCCTTGTGCCATAGCTTGATACTCAATCTCTGCAAACAACCTAGACACAACTGCTTGCTTCTTACTTTTCCATGATATAAGATGATCGCCATGGAAAGTACATAAGCTAGATATGGAATGTCAATTAGTTCTAGATCCCGCATAATCAACATCGGTGAAACAAAAGAGTCTAGATTGAAGGCCAGTTGTGAAAAATAGTCACAAGCTAAGAGAAGTCTTCAAATACCTCAAAATATGACGAACTGCGTCAAGATGCTCTGTACGAGGTATATGCATAAATTGACTCACAATACTAACAGCAAATGTCAAGTTAGGTCGAGTGTTGGTCAAATAAATGAGACGCCCCTATAAGACTCTAATACATGCTGGGGTTATCTAACAACTCACCGGACTCTGATGTGAACTTGACATTAGGATCCATAGGAGTAGAAACAGTTTACATCCTAACATACCAGAATCCTTAAGCAAGTCAAGAGTATACTTTCTTTGAGACAAGGAAATTCCCTATTTTGAGCATGCAACCTCAATCCCCCAAAAATACTTGAGACTTCCTAGGTCCTTGATAAGTCTGACCCAAGTTCTCCTTTACTTGACCAATGCTGGTAGAGTCATCACCTGTGAGAATAATGTCATTGTGACAACCACCTCCTTGATTAATTAAGTTAATTATGTGCTTAATGTGCTTAATGTTGATCATGTGATTACATGTTAATTATGGTGCCATGTATTATATGCATCGTAATGTTATTGTGAACAGATATGTATAGATATGAAATGAATCTGTCTGATTCAATAATTTAACCAAGTTAGAATTGAATACTAGGATAAGTAATTAGAGTCTAATTCATAATGGTATAATTAAGTTTAGTCTAATCAGTTAGATTATGTTTATAGCGACCCTAGTTTTGACCCGTCTCTTGTAGTATTTCGGACTCGGGTTTGTATGGTTTTGATGGTGGTTCATGTCTTGTTTCTCTTGTCTTTCCCTTAATGTTGGTTATTAGGTTGTAGTTGTGTGTTTGGAGCAGGTTGGTTGCTTGTTTTTTTCCAAGCCTTTGTTGCCCAGAATTTGGCTTTTCCGCTCAAGCGGGCATTCTTGCGCTCTAGCGGGCTTCACAAATTTTGCTCCACAATCGAGCGGGCATTCAAGAGCTCGAGCAGGGATTGTGTCTGCAAAAAATACTGAGAGAGCGTATTTCATGCTCAAGTGTAGGGTTTCATGCTCGAGCGGGAGTCTGTGTCTTACGCTCGAGCGGAGGTTTCCACGCTTGAGCGAACCGCGCTTTATCAGATCGTGAAAGTGACATTTTAGATCATTTTTTGCTCTCTCTCTCTCTCTCTCTCTCTCTCTCTAAAAGTCTCCAAATTTCTAGATCTTGAGCTTTTCTCTCTAGAAACTCACTTTCTCTCTAAGATTTCATCTAAACCCATTGAGTTCTTGACCCTAGTGTCTTTGAGAATAAGGTAGAGGGCTTCAAGAGCTTCATAGTGATCTAAGTAAAAGTGGGTTTCGTCATTTTTGGAGTTCAACGTTGCTTTGCTCGTCTTCTCTTCTTGAGGTAGGGATTTTCTACACTCTAATATGGTTTTTATCTTAGTTATTTGCTATTATGTATAGATGATGAGATTTGGTTGTGGCTTGGACAAATCTAAGATTTGGGTGTGAAATGAAAAGAAGGGTTTTTGATGTATAAGAGATAAATGAGTATGGGGTTTGAATATAAGATCTTGGTGTACCAAAATAGTTTATTTTGGGTGTTTGGGTCAATATTGGAAAAAGGGGGATTTTTGCCCTAATTTGATAAAATGATTATTTTGTATAAATAATTGGAATTAACATTGAAATGTTGAATTGGATGGTTATTGATATAGGTGGTGAAATTGAATATGTATTATCTCACACCTTTGTAAGTTTTAAATAAATTATTTATCTTGAGATTTAATATATGTCTAGAGATAAATGTATTGGGCTATCGGTGGAGGATAGTCATGATTGTTGTAGAAATTTCATGAGGATTAGGCGATTAATGCTAATCCATTGTTGGTGTCATTGAATATGACTATGTTATAAATACATTGTATATGTATGTTTATTGGGAGGAGAAAGGGGATGTACTCCATATATGATTATGTTTATAAATATAAGCATAAGTATAATTGTTTGGGAGGAGAAAGGGGATGGACTCCATTTAAAGCAAGTTGGCCTAAGTGTCCTAGGTGAAAGACTCGAAATCTCTTATATAAATGGGTGCCGAGTCCTTCAGACGAAATATCCGTAAAATGGCATATTTGAGAAAATATACATGGGTGCCGATTCCCGCGGACAAAATATCTGTAAAAGGGCAGATTGAAGTGTTTATGTGTGTTTTGCATAATTGGAAAACCATTGAGTTGTAGTCTCATTTTGGGTGTTGAAAGATAATGAATTGAACTCATGAATTGAGTAGCATATATGAACTGGAAATGAATTGAAGAAAAATGGAATAAGATTGGTCTTAATGGCATATGAATATGCGGGCCTTGTGGATGCTTCCATATCGGTATTGTTTATGTACGTGGTATTTATACCTTTGCTAAACCTCATAAATTGTGTTAGATTATTTCTACTAGGCTATTGGTTCACCCTATACGGGAATATCATTTTCAGGTGCAGGTGAGATGTTTCCTCCAAGGCAATAGCATGGATGGACTTTCGGGAAGCAATGGCTTCTTATTTATGCCTTATGTGTGTATGTTTGTTATTTGTAAAGCCGAGGGCATAAGATGTAATGAGCGAGACTCAATTTGTGTAACCAAGCAATGACTTGGAAAGATGTAAGTCTACATGGCATTTAATTGGTTGTTAAATAGTGAACTCTGATATATGAAAGTATGTTGTTTCTCATATTTATTCCGCATATGAGTTATCATTATTGTATTATTTTGGGGGCGTTACAATGTTGAGACTTAATTTAATTTGAGTGAAAGTAATATAGTTTAATTTAACTTAATAGGTAATTCAAGAATAATTGGAAAATTTATTATAATCCTAACTTTTACTCATCAAGTTGAATAAAGAAAAGGAACCTGAGAGAGAGAGAGAGAGAGAGAGAGAGAGAGAGAGAGAGAGAGAGAGACCGAGAGAGTTTTGCTGGAGACAAAACTTGAGGGAGTTCTAAAGAGCTCACCAAAGAAGAGAAAAAGAAGGGGAAGAAGTAAGCCAGGAAGAATTTCAACAATTCAAGCCTTCAAGGTAGAAATTCCCTCCTAATTTTATAAAATCAAGCTATGATACTCATGAAATTGTGGAATGTAAGTTGATCTCTAGGAGAAATCATGCCAAATCAGAAGTTTTGCTCATGAAAATAGGAGTTTAGAATATATGTGTCTTATTATGGAAGAATATGATGATTTCAGTCTCACACACAACATGCATGCATAATTTCATGGAAAATTGTTTGAATACACTTGACATCTTGCATGGTTCTTCAATTCAAAATGAAATCTCCATGAATTTGGAGGATTAGAACCCAAACTTGCATGCTTTATGAACATTCATGTTAAATTCAAGAGTTTAATGTCTTACATGAAAATTCAGCTTCAATTGGAAGTTATAAGTCTTGATTAAAGTTAGATATTGTATATTTAACATGTTTTTGAAGAGTTTTGGATGTTAAATTGCATGCAATTGAAATTAGAATTTGCAAAGGATGAGTTTCCAAACAAGAGCAATTTTCGGATTAAAGATTACCCAAAACCGCACGTGCGGCCTGGACCCCTGCACGTGCGGAAAATAGGACATTTTGAAGCTGAGCTACTACTTTAATTGCACGTGCGGGGCCCACGTGCGGTGGTTGTTCCACACGTGCGGCCAGTACCCCCGCACGTGAGGTTTTCAGGTTGGTCCCAGTTTCATTTTTGCTCCATTTTTCTACCTTCCAAGCCTCCGTTTGCATGGTTTTTTAAGTGTTTTTCATGTGGATACGCATCTCATGAACATGAATGAAATAAAAGAACGAATAAGAATAACCGAACAAACAAGTAACAAAGAAACCGAATAAGTATAAGTACCGAATTGAATAGAAATGACTGAATGGCATGAATGTAATTGAGTTGTGTGCTTGAATTTGTTTGTTTACGTCAGAATTCGTATCTTACACATGTAATTCAAGGAGCCCACTATGAGTAACAATGTTGTAAAGCTATGTTCAATTGTAATTATTTTCTGATCAATGAATAACACTGTTTTCTGAAATGTGTTTACTGAATAAATGATTGTCTTAATTTGTGAGTTGTTCTCGTGGCATCCATAGCAACTACTACTACTACTGTTACTATTATTGTTACTATTACTATTACAAAGATCTCTGTCAGTACCAATTCTTGGAACTACTGTTTATTGTATTGATGGCCATCAAATGACTGTTCGGTCTTTAAGACCTACTATACTGTTCTGCTATTAGATGTACCATGTATGACTGATATGATTTCAATCAAGGTATGAGATACTACTTTGTGAATTGAATCATTATTGAAACTGATTGATTTTAAACGACTATAAGGACATCATTCATAACACCTTTACAAAATTGTTATTCAATGGGCCCTAGCTCACTATTTAATATGTATGTAGGTGATCAAGCACTCGATCAGAACACAAATCCCATTTTCTCAAGCCAACTACTGCGACTCACCGCGAGGTTCCGAATCGACACATGTCAAGGCTTTTGGGTGTTTCTAATTTGCCTGCTTGTGACTATGATCATATGTTATGAAGTTTTTGTTTTAGACTTTTGTTTTGACTGTTTTGTTATTGGGATTTAATTCCCTAACTTGTGTTTTAGTTTGTACATAAATGTGACATGGACTTATGTGACTATCTGAATATATCATATAAGGTTTGTTTGTTCATGTAAGTCCGTACAGCTCATTGGATGATAGATTATGTTATTTATTGGCTTCCACTAGTCCATATTATTGTATTACTGTTAAGTAGGCTTTTGGTAATTACGGTTTACTGACCAGTTACGACGCTAAACCTACAAGGGCGGGTTTGGGGCGTGACAGAGTGGTATTAGAGCATGAGTTATACCGCACAGACGCGTCCAAATGAGTTATAGTGATGTCCTAGAAAGTAAAGTATGGCATTGCATGAGCATGTGTAAGTGTGTGTGGATATGTTATATGTATATGTGTTAACATAAAAATGAGAACCATCTTTCCTATGTTTATTATTGTCGTGGTTTATATAGTGCAATGGAGATTACAAGAAATGTAGATGAAACTGAATCATCAGATGCAAGAATTGCACAGTTGGAAAAGAATGGTAGAATTATTAATAAAATCATTGAGACAACAACAACAAAATCAACAACTCCCACCTTCTCATCTGCCACCGGTGCAAGTTGAGCCAAACAACAATGATGATATCATCGCCTTAACACAAAAGTTCAACAAAATGAAGCCACCAATATTCCAAGGAGGTCTTGAGCCATTAAAAGCCGAAGCATGGATCTTAGAAACTGAAAAATTATTTGAAATATTCCTGTGTTCTGAGGCACAAAAAGTGTTATTGGCTACTTTCATGTCACAAGAAGAGGCAAGGCGATGGAGGATGCTCACCCGGGACAACAATGGTTCTATCACTTGGGCTCAGTTTAAAGAGGCATTCTATGACAAATATTTTCCCCAATGTGTTTGGGACCGTAGAGTATCCGAGTTTGAACAGTTTAAGTAGGGTACTATGTTTGTGGCCAAATATGAAGCTAAATTTACAAAGCTTGCTCGGTATATACAACATATGGTAGATATTGACTATAAAAAGGCCAAAAAAATTGAGGGAGGACTCAATGTGGAAATACTTGACCGGGTCAATGTTCTCAAATTAACCAAATATGTGGATGTTCTTGATAGAGCTATCATGTCTAAGGCAAATATTGCAGCTTTAAAGCAGGCCAAAACACCAATGACTGATTAGAAGGGCAAAAGGCAAGGATTTAATTTCAAAAAGGGTAGGAACAACTCACAGAATAAGAAACAGAATATGGGGTTGACGGGTAGTGCCAGTCAACGAAACAATTCTACATTGCCTTGTCCAGAATGTGGTAGACACATCTCATGAACATGGATGAAATGAAAGAACGAATAGAAATAACCGAACAAACGAGTAACGAAGAAACCGAATAAGTATAAGTACCGAACTAAATAGAAATGACTGAATGACATGAATATAATTGAGTTGTGCTTGAATTTGTTTGTTTAGGTTGGTAGTCACATCTTAAGCATGTAATTCAGGGAGCCCACTGTGAGTAACAATGTTGTAAAACTATGTTCAATTGTAAATATTTTCTAATCAATGAACGACACTGTTTTTTGGAATGTGCTTACTGAATGAATGATTGTCCTAATTTGTGAACTATACTCATGGCATCCATAATAACTATTACTACTACTGTTACTGTTACTGTTACCGTTACAGAGATCTCTATTAGTTCCAATTCTTGGAACTACTGTTTACTGTATTGATAGCCATCAAATGACTATTCGGTCTTTAAGATCTATTGTATTGTTCTGCTATTGGATGTACCACGTATGACTAATACCAAAGGCCTATCTAGGTCTTCATTCAACTTTTCTTCTGAGGCTATAACCGAAGATCTGGACCTTTTGAATAAGAATTCTGCGAATTCTGTGTACTTTTCTGTGCCGTTGGTTTATTGTATTGACTAGGATTTTAAGAATTTTAATAAAAACGCAGATGAAGGAATTCCTCTGGTTTTGAAAAGCTTGATTAATCGAGAAGAGGAGAGGTTTGCTAAACCTTGTGCTGATGAAATCATTGCTATTAATGTGGGTACTGAGAAGGATCCGCGTCTGGTCCAGATTGGGTCCACGTTGTCTTCGGAAGAGCGTGAGCGCTTAGTCGCTTTGTTAAAAGATTTCAAAGATATTTTCGCGTGGTCCTACGAAGACATGCTTGGAATCGATCCTGAGATTGTACAGCATCAAATCTCTCTTGACCCTGAGGCTCGACCGATCAAGTAGAAACTGCGTAGAATCCGTCCGGATTGGACGCTAAAAGTGTCATGCCTCAATTTTAATTACTTGGAAACATTACCAAAAGCCTATAAATTAGGTCAATTTTTATTTTTTTATTTTTATTTTTTCATTACAAATATCTATTACCCTTGAGTAATAGAAACATAATTGTACATGTTCTTTCCTATGATGAATACACCAAAAATAATAATACATGCCAAGCTCCCGCTACGGAGTTACAAATAAATAATTACAAACATCAATGTACAAAATTCATTCTTGCACATCTACTATGAATCTACACATAATAGACACGTGAACTTAATCCTCTAACCAATCAATTCGAATTCTTTTCCTATAAGAAAATGAAACAACAAGGGGTGAGCACAATTGCCCAGTAGGAATCTCATAGTTCAAAATCAATAACCATCCTATAGATAGAAATGATCATGCATGCAAGGTGATATCATATAGTAAAATGACGTTTTTGTAATTTCAAAATATCATACGTAGAATACCTTTTTCTCAAAAGTTATTTGAACATTTAAGGAAAACCTTCAGCTGTAAAAATTATCCCTTATTTTCAGAAAGCCATAAATCCTTTTTGGAAAATAAACATGCTTAAGGAACAACATCATTTTAAATTTATTAACCAATTCCAAAATATTCCTCATTTAATTTCCATCTTAACATTTCTCTTTTTATTCCCATTCTCCCCTTTTTCTAGTTACACTTATTATAATGTCATAACCTCAAGTTCAAGTTCCCTTAATACTCCAAAACATCCCACATACATGCTATTCCCGCCAATCTATTCATATTTGTTGTAACTCCTCAATGTAGAAGTTGAAATCCCTTTTATAGTCAATAATTGTTATCCTACACTCAAATATACTTATCTAACAGCTACATCACATCCACGCTTGCATTATCAACTATAATTCAACATATCACAACTACATCATATCCACATGTGTGTTATCAATCCTAATTCAACATATCACAAGGATAATAAACCCTTTTAATTCAATTTCTCAATTAATCACAAAACAAAACTCTTAATTTTTTCTTGTAGATACAAACAACCCGGTGAGTTCCTTATCATTAACCCCTTATCCAATTACCATTTCATTATCCATTCTTTTCAAATAATTTTTATATGCATTCCCATTCCATACTAATTTATACATCAAATGGTAATTTCACAAGTTCATCACAAGTCACATATATCATCACTGACCTCAACACGCTTCACAACATATTCCACCTTTTGCCGACTTGATATGGCGGGATAGCGGGCACTCAATTCATAGCACATTCCACCATTTGTCGGCTATATTACGGCCGTAAGTGAATTCCCAAAAATCATTTCCTCAAAAACTATATCTTTTTCCGAAAACCATTTTCAACTTTTTAAAACCATCCCCCACATTTGCCGGCTATTATACGGCAGGACGTGGACACCCAAAACATTTTCGAAAACCATCTGTTTTTCCATTTTTGCCGGCTACAATACGGCAGGACTGTGTGGACACCCAAAAATCACTTTTCCACTTTCGCCGGCTACAATACGGCAGGACTATGTGGACACCCAAAAACATTTTTCCACATTCGTCCAGCGATAGCCTAGATAGGGCAATTGGGCACCTTGAATTCAAACCACCCCCACATTTACCGGCTATTATACGACACGGTCGTGATTATTGAAAAACCATTTTTTAATTTTTGAAACCATCCCCCACATTTATCAGCTATGATATGGACAGTCGTGGGCATTGAAAAACCATTTTTCAACTCCCCGCGTGGGTACCAACCACAACACAACCCAACACAACTCAACTCAACCCAACACAACTCAAACTCCACACAACACCACTCAACCAACTCAACACAATATAACCCAATACAATTCACATAACACGCAACAAAATTCAACACAACCATTTCAACACAAAGCTCATATCTTTCATACCATTAGTAATTTCTTTTCTCCAAGTTTGGTTTCATATTATAACATAATTTAAAACATCAACATTGAGGGTTCAATCGCAACTTTTACATAAATTTGCAAACTCTTTAAAATTTCAATTAAACTTGCACATGTGTAATTTGACACCTCAATTTCATGATTTTACTATTAATTGAAACAAAACCATTAACCATCTTCATGAGCCAAACTAGGATTTTTAAGAGAAATTAAAGCTTTTCACAAAAACACGTTTTATTTCAATCCTTCTATTACTTTTACACCCAAACTCATGACCCAAGATCATAACGCAACAAGTAAACCCAACTCTCTTCAAACCCTAACCCCCAATCTCATGATTCATCACAATATGCATAAAAATGTGAACTTTTGTGTTTATATAAAGAAAATATCACAAATCTATCTATAAATGAGGATATTGAAAGAGAACTAGAAACCCCTACCTCTTGAAGCCAAGAGATGACGACCCAAAAATCAATCGCAACGAAACCACGAACTAATCGGACCAAAAAGAAGCCCTTGACAAGATCTACAATCTTTCTCAAAGGGCCATGGTGAAAAGATCACTCTAGGTGAGTAGATCTAGAGATTTAAGTGAAAAAGTTAGAGTTTTAGAGAGAGAGAGAGAAGATAACTCACGGTTTGAGAGAAAAAATGAGAGGAAAATAATGAGAGAGAGAAGTGGTTTGGGCCTATTTATAGTAGTAGAAAATAGCCCTAAGGTCAAATAAAATAATAGGCCCAAAACCCCCCAAAGGTAGGGCCCATTCGAACCCAAAATTTTGAAAAAAAAACACGCAAGGGTCGATCCTTCGAGTAAAGGTATCGACCCTTCAAGTAGAAAAGACAATCTGGCAGCAAGTAAGGGGTCGACCCTTAGACAGGAAGGGTCGACACTAATTTCCAGCAAATAACACATAGATTCTGCAATATACAAGAGTCGACCCTTTCCAGACTGGTGTCGACCCTTGTGGACAGCAACAAGAGGCAGGTGTCGACACCACCAAGGCTGGTGTCGACCCTAAATTCTAGCAACACTTCCCAAAACTTCACCAACAGGTAAGGGTCGACCCTTAGGAAGGCTGGTGTCGACCCTAGAATAGAATTTCTAAGTTTCCAAGGAACTTTTGACAAGAACAAGTGCGAACAAACAAACCCAATGAATTTAAATCGGATCATACTCCTCCAAAACCAACATTCAACAATTCCAAAGACTCCCAAAAATGAAAATAATGGATTAAAGGATGCGGGTGTTACAGAAAGTCAAGAAAAAGTTCACCAAGCAGATTGATGAAGGATTCTTGTTAGTATCTGAGTATTCGACTTGGTTGGCCAACATCGTTCCAGTGCCGACGAATGATGGTAGAATTCGGGTGTGTATAGACTTCCGGGACTTGAACAAAGCTAGTCCGAAGGACGACTTTCCTCTGCCCCACATTGATGAGTTGGCGGACTTCATTGCGGGCCATGCATTGTTATCATTTATGGATGGGTTTTTCGGGTACAACCAAATTCTAATGGCGCCCAAAGACAGAGAGAAAACCGAATTCACTACGCCGTGGGGTGCCTACTACTACCGGGTTATGTCGTTTGGGTTGAAAAATGCTAAAGTTACCTATCAGAGGGCTACGACCACCATTCTGCATGACATGATCCACAAAGAGGTCGAAGTGTATGCGGATGACATGATTGTGAAGTCTAAAGAAAAAGAGGGCCACTACACCACCCTGAAGAAATTCTTTCAATGGATCATGGAATATAGATTGAGATTAAATTAGCAGAAATGCACCTTCGGCGTAATAGTAGGAAAAATGCTGGGCTTTTTTATCACAAAAATGGGCATTGAAGTAGATCCTTTCAAAATTAAGGCCATCCTAGAAATGCCACCACCAAGGACTGAAAAGGAGGTGCGAGGCTTTCTGGGTAAAGTGCAATTCATTAGACGGTTTATTTCCAAATTAACCTTGACTTGTGAACCACTATTTGGTCTCCTAAAGAAAGGGAAGAAGTTCCAATGGGATGGTCGATGTCAATTTGCCTTTGAGTAGGTTAAGCAGTACCTCCAAAATCAGCTTGTGTTGTCACTACTGGAGCTGGGGAAGCCTTTGATTCTGTACCTATCAGTAACAGACACGACCATGGGATGCATGCTCGCTCAGGAATCTAAAGATAAGGTGGAAAAAGTCATCTACTACTACTTGAGCAAGAAAATGCTAGATTATGAGACCCGCTATACTCTGTTGGAGAAAGCTTACCTAGCCTTGGTATGGGCTACCAGAAAGTTGAGGCACTACTTGTTAGATCACTCTGTAATCCTGATTTGGAGATTAGATCCTATCAAATAACCAGTGCTTACGGGTAAGCTAGCTCGTTGGTTGTTCTTTCTCTCCAAATTTATGTCACTCGCAAGTCGGTCAAGGGAAGAGCTGTAGCGGAGTTCCTAGTAGACCACCCGGTAGAAAGAGATGAGGCAGTGGAATACTTGTTCCCAGATGAAGCCATTTTGTAAGTTGAGGAGGAAGCTGGACGATATACTTTGACGAAGTATCCAATCAATACGGTTATGGGATAGGTGTGTTGCTAATAGCACCCGAAGACTCCCATATACCTTTAGCCTTCAAACTCCAATTCAAGGTGTCCAACAACGAAGCAGAATATGAAGCGTGTATTATTGGCTTAGAAACTGCCCTAGAACTAGGGGCAATAAGATTGGATGTTATCGAGGACTCGAACTTAGTTGCTTCTCAAGCAAATGGAGACTGGAAAGTCAAAGAAGAGAAGATGAAGGTTTTCCATCAAATCCTAGATGTTCTAATTTCACGGTTTGAAAAGTTGACTTTCACGTATCTACTAAGAGAGAACAATAGGTTCGCTGATAATTGAGCAACTCTATCTTCTATGGTAGACATCCCACTTAGAGTCTGAATGCGTCCGATTATCATCGACTAGAAGTACATGCCGGCTTATGAAACTATTTCCGCGATAGATAAAGTGCAAGACAAAAACCCCTAGTACTATGATATTTGGAACTTCTTAGAAAATGAGATATTTCCACCAAGGGCAAATGTTAAGGACAAATGGGGAATACGACAAATAGCCATCCAATTTATTATCTGCAGAGATAAACTGTATAAAAGAGGTCATCTGGGAATGCATAAGTTGTGTGTGGAAGAAGAGGAATCGAAGCGCCTTATGAAGGCTATCCATGGCGGGAAATGCGGGGCACATATGAACGGTGTGATGTTGGCCCGAAAAATCCTTAGACAAGGTTATTATTGGTCCACCATGGAAGAGGATTGTATTGGTTTTTTACGACGATGCCACAAATGCCAAATTCATGCCAATCATATGAATATTCTGTCATAAAAAATGTACAACATGACTTCGCCATGACCTTTTTCGGTCTGGGGAGTCGATGTTATCGGAGCAGTCATGCCAAAAGGGTCGAATGGGCATGAATATATCTTGGTGGCGATTGATTACTTTACAAAGTGGGTGGAAGCTCAGTCCTATGTAGTGTTGAAGGCATCGCATTAGGCTAAGTTTATCAGAAACAATATCATTTGCCAGTACGGAGTCCCAAGCGAAATCATATCAGATAATGGCTCCCACTTCAAAAAAGAGGTAATAGACTTGTTGGAGAAATACAATGTGACTTTTCATAAGTCATCCACATACCGGCCACAAACTAATGGAGCTGTGGAAGCCTCCAACAAGAACATCAAGAACATCTTGCAGAAGATGGTTGAGACCTACAAGGACTGGCCAGATAAATTACCATTCGCACTCTGGGGCTACAGAACTTCAATCTGGACGTCTACAGGGGCAACTCCTTACTCTCTCGTCTACGAGATGGAAGCTGTTTTTCCAATTGAAATATAAGTCCCGTCACTGTGAGTTATGGCTGAGTGTCAGATAACAGAGGCGGACTAGCAATATAGTAGATTTGAGGAGTTGATGTTATTTGATGAGAGAATGCTAAAAGCATTGTATCATGTTCAAGGCTACCAGTGCAAAATTGCTAGGGCTTTTAACAAGAAAGTTAAGTCCCAGAATCTCAAAAAGGGAGATATGGTGCTGAAAGACAACCGAGCTCCCATTCATGATCCTAGGGGCAAGTTCAGACCTAATTGGACTAGTCCTTACATCATCAAAGCTATTTGGTTGGGTGGAGCGATTATTCTCATGGACTTAGATGTCCTAGAATTTTCACAACCGATAAACACGAACAAGTTGAAGAAATACTATCTCTGAGAGGCTCGCTAGGCCAAAACCCGAAAGGGGCGACCTAGGCAAAAATTAGAACATGAAAAATTAGAAATAAAAAAAAAAAACTGAGCTCGCAAGGTTGAAAACCCTAAAGGGCGACTTTGGCAAAAGTTAGAGTGCAAAAGGAAAGTGTTAATACTTGAGTGAACTTGAACCGAACTACGTAAGGCCTTATTTCCATCTTTGGGATACGTAGGCAACTTTATCATGAAGTTTGGCCGTAATCACCTCCAACTCAACTGTCATGTCTATGTGTCTGATCAAGTCATCTTTATTTGTTCTTTATGTGAGAGTTTGGTTGTGATCTTCATTCTGGGAAGAAGAACTGATTACAATGCAGAGTAGTGTTGTTCAACCAAGGGGCAATTTATGATCTTTTGATTTGGGATTGTATATCTTGAGGATTGATTCCGTGCGTGTCAGGTGGCGATCCTTTTTGAAAATGGTTTTGGAAAGTTTTAATAAAAGTTGATTTGGTTCAAAATTTTACTTTTTACAACTTAGACCATTTTTTGACCAAAAGCAAAATTTTTAGCGCTCACAATTTTAATTCCATTGATTTCAACACAAATACATTCTCCAATTCTCCGTTACAAATCAAAGTTGCTTTTATTACATCATAAAACTTGAAAAGAAAGGTCAAAGCAATAAGCTAGGGGCATAGGTGAGTCAGGCGCTCCTGCGTCCTCTGCTCATGCTTGTGGAAGCTTCTAAAGCCAAAGTAGGCCCGACTTGTGCCTCATCCTCGAGCCAAGCCAAGCACTCGCCAGAAAGGGCATAACTGAAACTAGGGGCAGGGGCCAGAAGCTCTCTCGTCCTCCAAGCAGCAAGGTACCTAGCCAAGTGTGAACCACGGACTGGAAATGAAGCTGGATATTCTATCCTCTCCTCTAGGCAGGTCTGATCATGCCCGAACTGGCGTTTGAACCGGAAGGGGAAATAGAACACGCAATGCGTGAGGCCAATCAACTATATGCCAGGTTGTAGAGCCATGTTGTAACTCATCTCGGTCAGATTAAGCTAGGGGCAGCGCCAAGCTATGTCAACCGCAGACCTGCTGCACATCCAGTTACACTACCATCCCTCGTTGGGAAAATCCACTAGCCGGTGGTGGAAGAAATAAGCTCGAGCTGAGTACTCGGGGCAAGAGTCCACTACCTTCAGTTTATCCATAAGCCATACTTGGGAAAGGACGAAAAATAAGAGATTAAAGAATAGAGAGATGTATGTTAAGAGAAAAGTAAGAAAAAGGCTTTGAGAGAAAATAGAGCATGAGTGCCAAATGATGTGAGAAACACATATAAGAAAATGATGGGAAACAATACCTGAAGAAGTAGTGGACTCCCCGTAAATCTGGTGGTCTCTCACTGCTGAAAAGCATCTTAACCCATCAGGGTCTACCTAGGGCCAAACCAATGTAGCTTTTACCTTATTTCAGACATTGGGCCACTTGGATCAACCGAATGCTGGACCCGCCGAAACTAGAGGCAAGAAGGAAATGTGCAAGCATACATAACATACTGTCGAAAACCTCGCCAAGGAGGTCTCCTCTATCACCTATGTTGGAAAATCGATGAATCAAACTGGGTATGTCTAGCTCTCTGTTATGGGCCAAAGATCGAGCTTCATGCAAAGTGAGCCCACACATCCGTCCCAAAGCTTGGGCATGGCCAAAACGGGGTTGAGACATGATTTCCTCATCGCGCTAGGATTCCATCAGTGCCTAAAATTCTTCAAGAGTCAGGCACATTTTTGGTGCTTCGAAGCGAAATACATGCGTAATCGGGTCCCAGCATCAGGCTGCGACATGGAGGAACGGAAAGCAAAGTGGAGTACGGCTCAACGAAAAAAGTGCATTTATGCCGAAACCCCAGAAATTTACCTTTTTTGTGCCGTCTAAAATAGCTATCCAATCCATGAACTTCTCAGCAAGGAATATCTCCATTTGTGGAAAAAATCGCAACTAAAATGAAGGTCTGGAGAAGAAATCACGAAGCAGAACCGTTTGTAGAAGATAAGGCTGTAGTGGAAGTCAACAATCTGGAGGTTATTCACACTAGTGGCTGGCAGGTTACTCTGGTGGCCGGCAGACCTCCCCTTCTGGCCGGCAATTCCTATCTCTAGTCGGCAGCTCCTATCTCTGGCCTACCGTCCACCTGTGTGCTGGGCAGTGTTGGCAGCATGTGTTTTGTCTTGATCTTTGAGTGCTTTAAGGTCTTGTTTTGAGTCTTTTGGTTTTAGCAAGTGTGTTTATTTGTTTACGAGTTGTTATTGCTTTGTTTATCGAGTTGTATTTTGCATTTTGGTTGTTAGTCGGCTTATTACCCGATTAAGAATATTGTTTCAATCAAGTGCTCTCTTGGCAAATTCAATTCTATGTCCATTTCATGCAAATATGGTGCTCATGATGTAAAAATAACAACTTTTTTAATAAAAACTGCGAGATTTTATTTTGATCATGGTTTTTTACAAAAGATGAGTACAAGTTTCCAAAGCAAATAAAATCTATCTGAGTCTGTACATGTGCTAATGCGACCAACCCAAAAGAAACTAAGCAAAAAGCACAAAAACAATCAGCGCCAGTCACCTCAGGCTTGAGAGGCCCTTTTCATCATCTTCCTTAGAGGAGACTCGAGAGCACTATCTCTATCAGCACCGTTGTCAGAATCAGACTCTAAACCAGAGCCGGTATCATCTCCGCTCCCTACCTCAGAGGTCGCCTCAGCGTCACCTCCGCTCTCAGACCCCGAGCCAACATCATCATCTTCACTCTCGAATGACTCAAAGTGTCAACTCACTGCCTCCTTGGAGTCACTAGTCACAGCATCATCGTCGCTCAAAATGGGCTCTAAGGGATTGCTCTGGCCTTTGGTACCCCTATCCCTGCCTCGACTACGGCGCACATCTTGGCTTACGTGCCAGGGCCTGCCTCTCTCTCCTCCCTACTGCTGGAGGAGGTACTGTCGGTGCTGGTGCTGCTGCCGGTGCTGGTGTCCTCGGCATGGATGGAATCTAAAAAAAAAAAAAAAAATAGTTGTCAACATATCAGCTACAGTATGTGCATCAGATATAGGCATAGTATGCATACTAAGTGTCATGCAGAAATCAGATACAGTATGAGTATAGTGCATGACTACATTGTGCCAATGTAGTGTATCGGTGCAGTTTGGGAAAGACTACAGTTGAAATGTTGATGTATCAGTGGAAATATAATAGAGTGATGCACAACAGAGTTAGTAAGGAAATGCATATTGAACTGAAAGAAATTACCTGGATACTATAGAGACCAAGCAGCACCTCCCTCTTTTGCACCATGCCCATCAAAGAAGCCACCAGCTCGAGGAGGCTCCTTATATACTCTATAGGTGCCTACAAGTGCGTTTGGATGATCAATATTTGGAATAAACATATCTGAAATGGAAATATGGGGTGTAAATTATAAATTATGGTCAATACCTGGGATGTGTCTCGAACTCTGACATACTCGTGTCCTGCCTCTGCCGGCTCGATCGAAATCTGATAAGCAGTTCCAGTCAGCCGCCAACATGTGAGCACAGTGGGAAGCTCCGGCCAACGGATAGTCTGCTCAACGGGGGGAGCCCCTCTAGTATGGGCCCTGGTCGCCCAAGTTACCTCACCCGCCACAGGAGCTCCTGCTCCCCCGCCCGCATGAGCACTCGTCAGAAGAGACATAAGGTGAGTCTGAATAAATGTCGTGTAATCGCCCTTCCCTCTGAAGAAGTCAACGTCTAAGCCTACCATGAACTGTATGACCGCGTCAACTGGTAGGCTATCCGTTGTCCTCATAGACGCTGGGGATGGCATTGGAACGACTGGATCAAGCGAGTCCACAGTCTGGCGTATGAATCTCTCACTGAAAACCAAGCCCAACAGACTGGGCCCTCCAGCAAAATCCAGAAGCGCAATGTGTCCTAAGCTCCCTCATACTAATCTCTCACCCCGGCCAACATCGTCACCCAAGGCTGCCACGCGATCTGCAAATAGTGAATGTACAGATTGTTAGTCACTGTTAATTGCCAAAGTATGAATCAGAGCAGTATTAAAGCAAAAATGACTGTGAGTTTCGAGTCACCTTGGCAACAACCACTGCATCGAAGTAATGGCGGAAGAAGGCCAAAGTCTCACGACTCCGGCGTCGAAACTGACCATCGTATCGTCTCGAATAGGGAAGAGCGAGCTCCTCCATAGGCTCTGGAACGAGGGCTGGAAAATATGCGTAAACCCATAGCTGCAAGGAAAGCACAGTGATATGATCAGAGCATCAACAGATATAGAAAATGCAAAGTAGAAAGCACAACAGTATGAACAGATATAGAAAGTGGAAAGCAAAAAGCACAGGTGTTGAACAGATATAAAGCAGAAAATGTGAAGTAGAAATTACAAGTCCAAAGGGAGAACTGAAATGCATGTCTCCCAGGCTCGCCAGTAGCCTCCGATCCGCTCTCTCCTCATGCGGGAGGTAGAGCTTATGTAGTCGTAAAGGGTGACGAAGCCAGCTCTGCGCTAGTGATATAATCGCACCCGGGGCAAGGTCACCAGGGTGCTCAGCAAGTATAAACCCACGATGTTCCACCTATTTGAAAACAAGCTGGTACCGAGGAGGAACATCAGGAAGTACCGAGCGTACTGCTCCATCTCCTCCAGTGTCTCGGACTCACTCCCGCGGAACTGCTCAGCAAACCAACTGTATCTCACCATAGCTGGTCGATATAGAGGCGGGCACGCTCCTAACAAGTGGACCCAAGCAACCTCTCACTTGCCCATGTCTGTGTCAAAAGAGATCGGATCACCTCCTACTCCTAAGCATGTGATCATGGCAAAGTTATAGGGAGTCATCGTCATCACCCCGGCAGTAGAGATGTGGAAAGAATTAGTGGTGTCCCACCACCTCTCCACCAATGCTCCGAGAAGGGGCTGGCTCGCTATGACGCGTGATAGTCCTAAGCAGAAAAGGTCGGAGCCAGCTTCATCAATAATATCTCAGACCTCGGCAGGGAGCTCATTGTACCAGTTCATCGCCATCGTCACGGAACTCTCCTTGTGGCAAAGAAGAAGAGTGAATCTGGCAGTGATGAAAGAGCAAGCAGATGAAAGGCAGTGCAAGAAATGCAATTAAAGGATAGACAAGAATGCATGAAAACAGAGTTCATACCTCAGTAGTGCTGGAAGAAATGTAGCAATCTGGCTCCCTCAGCAGGAGGTCCTTTGGTACACCATGAGCGAAATCGCTGAAACGCCTGATCTTTCTGGACGGTAATATGTGTGTGCGGGGATGATATGTCGCCGGATCGAAGGGCCGCACTCTCGGTGGTAACGGCTCTGGCTCGAACTCTGGCGTGAACTCCGTCTCAAGGTCAGCCTTAATGTCCTCAGTCGCCCCATTGGCCTCGGCAACTACTAGCTCCTCTACTTCGGCTATAAGTGGAAACACAGGCAGAACCTTGGGAGGAGCTCCGTCGTGAGGCATATTGTCTGCCATCTAGAAAATGGGTGAAAAGTAAGTGAAAAGTGAAGAAAAATGGAGAAAAGAGGGTAAACTTGGAAAAAGTAAACCTTAGGAGAGAGAAAATGAGAGGAAAAGTCAAAACCCGGGAAAGTTCACAAAACCTGAGAGGAACTTGAAGGGAACAAGCCTAAAGTGGTAAAATCCAAGAAAAATTGATGAAATCAAAATCTGATCGGTTTAAAATGTAGAGAATCAAGAATGTTTTACGAAAAAAGTTTGCGTGGGGTGTTGGAAAACGCGTACAAAGCACGGATCTAGAGAGAGAAAGTACCTAGAGAGGGAGGAGAAGTGATTTCGGCCTTGTGGGTGTGAGGAAATGAAGTGTGTTGATCTATACCTAAAGACCCAAGCCAAAAAGACTAATTTGCCCCGAAACTGCCACGGGTGGCTAGTAGGCCACTATTGGTGGCCGACAGGCCACATCCATCAATGGCAGGCCTAGACGGAGGCCGACAGGTGGCTGGCGCCTTCTCTTGGTGGCCAGCGAGTGGCCGATGGCCCTCTGTGTCCTGATGTTGTTTCGTGCTTTTGTTTCTCGAGAAGTGTATGGAAGGTTCACTATTGGGTCCAGATTGTTTCATAGGGAGCTCGAAACCGCGTTCCGGTGCGTAAGTGTGCCCTACTTGCCAATATGAACCAGGTGTTTCCTTTTTGAGCATGTTGCAATGCCTCCGACAGGTAAATCGAAAGTTGCCACCGAATATCGTTTTTGTTTTGTCAAAGTACAACTGTTGCATAGAACATGCATTTTCATATACACTTATATCACATTTGTGCCTTGCATCGCTCATGATTTATGCATAGAATGTGTACTCGTATATGCTTTCAATTTTGCATAGAATATGCTCTTGTTTCTTGCATAGAACATGCTTTCAATTAACATCATACATCGGATGTGCATCTATCGCACACGTCCACTTTGTGCATTTATCGCACTTCTTTACTTTGTGCATCTATCGCACATGCTCATTCCTCTTTGCATCTTTTGTTGTTTATCTCGAGATGTGTGAAGCATGAGCCCCGAGCGGTTTCTCTTGTTTCTCAGGACGCGTGAAGCGCGACCGTGGGCGTGTTTTATCTCGGGACGCGTGAAGCGCAAGCTCGAGCAGTTTCTCTTTTTTCTCAAGATGTGTAAAGCGCGACCCTAGACGTGTTTTATCTTAGGACGCGTGAAGCGCGACCCTAGGCATGTTTTATCTCGGGACGCACGAAGTGCAAGCCCGAGCAATTTCTCTTGTTTCTTAGGATACGTAAAGCGCGAGCCCGAGCGATTTCTCTTGTTTCTTAGGATGTGTGAAGCGCGGCCTTGGGCGTGTTTTATCTTAGGATGCATGAAATGCGAGCCTGAGCAGTTTCTCTTGTATCTCAGGACGCGTGAAACGCGACCATAGACGGGTTTTTTCTTGAGACACTTAAAGCACGGCCCCAAGCGGTTTTCATCTCAAGACGCATGAAACGCGACCCCGAGCGATTTTCGTTTCTTAGTTTCTCAAGATGCGTGAAACATAGCTCTGAGTGGTGTTTTCTTTTCTTGTCCCGCGTTTTGGCACGGTTAGAGTGTGTTTTAGATCTTTTTGCATGGAACCTGTGTCGGCTTTAAGCTTGAAACTACTCATTCATATGTTGTTATCATGTTATTGCTTATCGCATCATCTTGGATGATCATGAGCTTTCAAAATAGCCGGCTTCGCGAAGCTTATGAGTCCAGCTTTCAAAGTTTTCTTCATGCATATCATTTACATCTTGCCCCATAACTACGTTGGTTTGATTTTTTCCAAAGGGATACGTAGGTAGCTTGCGAGCGTAACTATTTATTTCTGTCTTGATTGTTTGTCCAAGTCTTACGGCCTTGTCAAAATGGGTTGTCTTCGGGCTTTGACATTCACTCACGTCATTTCATGACTTCGAGTTTTTTCAAAGAGGAGAAACTATAGACACCCCATTTTGACCGCCCTTACGACTTGGACGTCATCGCTTGCACACCCATGATGAGTGTATATGCTTGATAAGTGCTCGAAGTCCTCAGCGGAATGCTACAACTTTGAGCCTTTTAAACCCTGCACACCTGTTGTCTTATTTTTGGACCAAGCCCAGAGATTTTCAAGCCTACAACTCCTTATAGCCTGCCAGCCTCTTTTATTGGCTGCCGGCCATTGCTTCTGGTTGTCGGCCACAAGTGTGTTTTGCAGATATTTTTCTTCTAGCTGTGCTAACTATAAGCACAGATACATGCACCTTCTTACACGTGTATGTATTGATATTTCTAAGGGAGTTGCATGGTTTTCTATAAATTGGAGGCCTCCCTTTCCATTTTCAAGGTTGGAATTTTTAGAGCAAAAATTCTCTCTCTCTTTCTACAATTCTCTCTCTCTATTGAAATTTCCTAGCTTTTTGCAAGCTTTTGCCTATACACTCTAAACCAAACCGCTCCATCTTTGAGCTGAGGTACCTTTGAGCCTATTTTAAGCTCTTGAGGGTGTGTAAGCCTTGTGTTGTTGCCTAGAATTGGTTCTTCTCTTCAAGAGGTATAAAGCTTTGCTTCTCTACTTGCTTTAATCACTCTTTTTCTTGCTGTTTTCCCACTGTTTTTGGGCTGTATAAACTCTGTTTTTTTTTGCTGAAACTTGTGGTTTAAGGCCAACAAGGGTTGAGGGGTGGTTCACCCTTCTTTACACCTTGCTTTCAAAGCCTTTATCCTTATGTTTCCCACCTTTACACTATCTTTTTTTGAGCTTTTAAACACTGATTTTCAGAGTTATTTCAGTGGCCAAAATCATGTTTTGAAGTCCAAAATTGGAGGGGGTTAGCCTCCCCTCCTTGTGTTTTGTTTACTAGCATAGCATGTTCTATGTTTTAGCTTATTATTTTAGCTCTTTTTGTCTTAATTGCAGCATATTTTAGGACTTATTTAGCACTATTTTAGGACTATTTTTAAGTGTTAATTGCATTTAAGCCTTGTATTGCATGCTTGTAGTGCAATTGTCCTCATAGGTTTGGTGATTTAGGCCTTAGCCACCATCCTATTTGAGTTGATAGTGTTTATTTCATGGCTTTCCATACTTGTGATCACTCTTAATCACTTCTGTAACTTCCCTCCTTTCTTGGCTTTTACTTTGCTTTGAGAGTTTTTTCAAACTTATTGTTCTTTTAAGCTTGAGATTGAGGTTGTCATGCTTAATGGTTTAATCCCTTTTAGGGGTTTATTATTAATAGCATGACATCTCTTTCATACCTTAAGCCAACTCTTGGTTTGACACTTCTCTCCTTTAGAAGACTTAAACTCACTTTTGGACTTAATTGATTAAAGAATTGAAAGATAACTAAAATAGAATAATAAAATTGGTGATTAAAAATGATGCAAGATAATCATTTGGTTTGGGTTCAATCAGACGTTAATTGAACCCTTGAGTCTAGAGGCGTTTTATACTCATTTGTGATGTAAACGGCTCAAGATTCATTGTCAACTACTTCCCCTGATCATTCATGATAGGGAGGTGGTTTTGAGAGTCTTGTTTTGTTGCATTTATTAAACCTGCACCCTTTGGTTCATAAGCCATCATGCAATAAAATTGCATCAATTGATGGTTTGTGAATCAAGTTTATCACTCCTTTGAACTGTTTAATGATAAGGAGGGGTACGTTGTGCAAACAACCCTTGAGAATGCCTTATGCTTGCTCTGTTTGCCTTCTGTTGCAGCAGGGAAAATCAGTCATCAGTGGCCGGCAAGCCACCTTCGGTGGACGACAAGCCATCATTGGTGGACGGCATGCCACCACTTCTAGCCTGTCGGCCACCTGTGCAAAATCGAACAGTGTACTTTTGAAGCAGAACATAATTGGTTTTGAGGTGGAAATTAGTGCAAGTGTTCTACTGTGCAACAGAGGCATTTGGCAGCAGAAATAGTGGATTTTTCAGGTGGGAATCCACGCATGCATGAGCATTCCTTGTTTCTCGAGGCAGAGTAATTAGAATAGCTAGCTTAGCACTCTTTTCATGTCGTATTCATGTAAATAAGTAGTTAGTTAATTTGTTGTAATAATTAGTTAGCTAGAATAGTTAATTAATTTGTTATAATAATTAGTTAAGTAATTTAGCTAAATTATTCGTTTGGGTTTGTAATAGTTAATTAATTATCTTAGCTTTAATTAGTTAGCTAGTTAGTTCATTTAGACCCTCCTATGTGAGGGAAAGCAAAACTTGTAATAAGGTGTACGTCTTCTAACCCCACGTCTTTCTCCCTTTTATTTATTACCTTATGATGGTTAGTTTAGGGCATAATGTTTTGTTTAGCATTCTCCATGTTTGCATCCACTTGTTTTGCATGCACCGAGACTCGGTTCATCATTCTAACTTGCATTGTTAGTTTAATGTTTCTTTGAATACGTGCTTAGACCGCAAGCTATCAAATTGTTTCATATGCCATATTAGTAACCAGGCCTATTTAGATTGCATATCACATGTGTTGCATTAGCCATATTGTATCCGTAGCATCATGCATCTTTCTAACTTTATCATCTTTTTTGGCTTGGAGTACTAGGTGAGCCTTCACTCGCTTTAGCATATTGCATTGTATGTGATTGTTGCCACATCAAAGCATACTTACCATGAGGCTAATTGCTTAAATAATAAACTGCTTGAATACCTATGGATGAAGGCTAATTGCTTGAATTGGAATAATTTGAGTAATATTCATATGCGATCACTTTTTCAAGTGGTACATATTCAAAACAATTTTCAAAAGAAAACATGAGATCAAGTGTTTCAATCATTGCAAATTAGTCTATACTTGTGTGTGTGCACATCACATAGTAAAGTGAGCCTAAATAATCGGAACAATAATATATAATGTACATAAGTTTCATATCATGATTAGTAGAGGCCGATCTTTGATCGGGCGAGCAGGGATGCTCAATTCATGACCTTTCCCTCTCGTACCTATGTTCCCGAGCTGAGACAATCTTGGTGATGACGGACACATGGCCTTTGGCACGAGTCATAGGTTTTCTAAATTTCTCCAAAAAATATTTAGGTGGTGACTCTGTATCTGGTAAAGCAGTCCATTTTTGGCATTTTGATTCAAAATCGATTTTTTAAAAGATTTGCTGGATTTGGACTCTTTGGTGTTTATCTATTTCACATTACACTTGTGGAATCAGATTCAGAACCGCGGGAGTCCGATACTATAGGGCTTATTCGTCTTCCGAGAGGGGGCACGGAAAGTCAAGCTATGCCCACCTTCGAACTTTCGTGCTTTGCTATCCTCGTCTGCTACAAATGCTGGTGGAAATTTAGACAACTTCATAAACTTAGCTTCATATTCTGCAACTATCTTATTCCCTTGCTCCAACTTCGAAAATTCCCTCTGTTTTTGTAAATGAACACTCCTAGGGAAGCATTTCTCATTGAATGCATTCTTAAACGTTTCCCATGTATATGGGTTGGCATCATGCTCATGTATACGCTTCTCCATTTGCCACCAATCATTAGATATCCCTTGTAGCATAAACGCATCATAGGTCACCTTCTGATCATCCGTACATTCAAAAACCGAAAACAACTTTTCCATTTCTGTTAACCATTTTTTAGCCTCCAAAGGTTTTGTGGCTCCCTCAAATGCCAAAGCTATCTTCTTCAACTCAGTAATGTTACAACGTAGCCTCGGTTGTGGCCCAACTCCGGGCTGCAATCGTTGTTGTTGCTCCATAATTTTGGTCAAGTTATTCGCTATGGTGGTTTGTTGTTGGACCACCCCGGCCAAAGTTTGAAGCACTTGAACCATCTCATCTGGATTGGGGATTACAGCTTGTTTTTGTTGTCCTAACTCTTGCCTCTGATTTCCTCTAACCGCTTGAGAACCACTACCATTATTAGTCACATTCCCTCGCCGGTTGTTATTACCAGTCTGTCGATTTGTTTGATCCTGGCGTGTATTCCTAGCCATATTTGCCAATGTCTCCTCATGTTCCATTATAATCTATATGCATCAATAATAAAACATCATCTTATTCTGTTCTCAAATCCCCTATAACATATAAATAAAATTAACAATATGCCAAATTATAAGCATTCCCAATCCTACATCTACTCAATCTCACCATTATTCTATACTAGCCTTTAAAGTTACAACTTGCCTCTAATACCACAAAATTGTCACGCCCCAAGTCTTGTGACAACGCCACACTCTCATCTAAGTGAGCATACAAGGCTAAGAGTCCAATCAAATAAACTAACAATATAAAATACTCAAATTAAATCTTTAATTATCATAATGCTGAAATCCATAAACAATCCTTATCATCTGAAATTGTCCACCAAGTCCACTAATATAATCCATTAACAAAATAGTAATCCAAGTAACTTAAATCATAGGCTTACTCTCAGCACTTCCACAAGTAAAAACCCGCACAGCTTTACTCCTCAAAATCCAAAAAAAATAAAATAAGGTTAAGCTAGAGAGCCCAGCAAATAACCAACCATCACTGCTAGCTGGATCAAGTATACAAAAAAAATTAGTCGATAACCAATAAATATATTTTTGCTACAATTCAATAAATAAACAATTGTTTTGTAAGATGGTTTCATAACTGAAAATAAACAGTGTAACAATACATTTTAATTGAAAAGACAATGAGATAATTTGAAGAAATTTCGTTGTTCAAATCGATGGTTCGATATTTAGACGGTTCAATGATTTGATTCACAAAACTCAAGTCTTGGTGACTATGGTCACTTAGCCTGTGACAAGGCCCAAAACCACACATAGGCCAGTGGTAAAGCCCCCCAAAAAATGAGTTTTTGTGCCAATAAATAACCCCCATTGGCTGGGGTCCAAATCATAGTCAGACTAGAGTAACGTTTAGAATTCAAACAATACACAACTTTTAAATAAAATATTCGATATTTTTAGAATAAACATTTGGTACAATTTTCAGAATAGTTTCACAAAATATTCAAATAATTTTCATAATAATATCCGATGCTGTTTTATATTTGACCCATATTTTATTTTAAGATAACATGAAGGCTATAAATAAATATTTATAATTTCAAACAATTCAATAGGAATAAAATTGAACCAACAGTGATAGAGAGTTACTTACCTCAAACAACTAAAATAACATTTCCCAAGCTAATCTCCAATTACCAAGATCTACATGAATCTCACAAACCTAATAAAATATTACCCCACATAAATAATTATTATTTGCACCCATCATTCCTTTCTTTGTAACAACAATAAAATAAATTAATCCCATAGTCTACCAGGAACTCCCATACTTCAACATCAAAACAGAGCTATCACAATTTCGAAAATTCTCAACTTATATTATTCTATTGTTGCTTATATACATGTATAAATTTGTAACTTCTTGCAGTCAATCTTGTATCCCACAAACACACCACCATTAAACTTAACACGTCATATATCAATCCCAAAATACAAACCATCCAAACGGAATGCAAAATACACAATAAAGTCCAACAAAAGCGACACCGCTAGCATAGACTACATCAATATATTTATTTAATCATATATGTCCATACAAATCATCCATCGATATATTAAAACAAAATTTATAGATAGGAATATAATAAAATAAATTACCTCTAAGAGATGAATAGATCAAAATTACCCTTCTATGAATTATTATTTCTCTCATAGATGGATATATTATTTCTCTCTTCGTGTTTTTTTTTTTTTTTTTTTTTTTTTTTTTTTGGGTCTTTCAAACCCTGCGGTAGCCTTAAAAAAATCCTCCTGAGCCCTTTGCTTTTTTTCCTCCTGGACTTGAAGCAAAACATTGGCTTATTAACCTAGTTTCTCAAAATTGCAAAATTATCCATCTAAGTTATAGAAATAAAAATGTCATCTTATAACTAATTTCTTGATATTACTAAATGACTCATACAAATTAGTTTAATTTCTAATCCATCGAAAAAATAATTCTACACATAAATTGGGTTTTACATAATATGATTTTAAAAATAAATTGTTACATTTTTATAAGACAAATGTAATCCAATAAAATGGTTGCTGATATCTAATCCGTATAATTTTTTGTATAAATAATGTAGTGAACACACTATATAAAATAAATAATTTAAGTCATTGGCTTGGCCTAAAGTAAGCCCACAGTTTCATTAATTGGACCCTAGGCCGAAAATGAAATACACATGTGTAGACACTCCATTTTTGACCATCCTCAAGACTTGGATGTCACCGTTGGAACACTCGGTGATCATCCATGTTCGTGTTCGTTTTGAGTTCCCAGAGGCCTGGGCTGCGCGCCTTGCCTCAGGATCTTTCAACTCGTTTGTTTTGTGTTTGGTTTTGCACCAAATACTTGTGCTTTTGCTTTGAAGGGCAGGGAATGGCTTGTTGGCCATCCCCACACCCCACCGGCCTTCCCTTTGCTTCACCGGCCATTCATTGTTGCCACCGGCCATGGTTTCTTGATACCAATGGCTGGTCGGCACTTTATGTGGCCGGCCAGCACTTTGTTTGGCCGGGTGATCTTTTTTGCTGGCCGGTGTGACCCTTTTGCACCCTTCAGGCATGGCACATGCCAGCTGTGCCAGCTGGAATGCACCAACACTCTTCCCCGTGCATAGTGTGGCTATTTTGCCCCTTTTGCACCCTTTTGGTCAAAGCTTCTTGAGGAAACTTGACCCTTTGTCAAAGCTTCCTCAAGAAGCTTAGCCAGCTGTCTTAGCTTCCTCTAGAAGCCTTGACCCCCTTGCCCCCTTTGCCCCTTTTTCATTTAGCTTATTTGAGAAGCTTCAAGCTTTCTCTTGTCCTAAATAAGGCCCTCTCCTCCTCCATTGTCAAGGGTTGAACAACTCCAGACCTAGAATACATATATATATATCTGATATATCATCCTCTCTCTCTATATCTCCCTCTCTCTCATCCTTAGTGTGTGTTTGGGAGCCTAAAAGTGTGTTTTGGCCTTAGTTTTGCACTAAGACACACACCATCACACCTGACTTCGACCTTGAGGGGTTTAGAGGGTTTATTCCTTGAGTTTTTGGACTGGTTTTGATCAAAAGAAGAGGGCTGCGTTGACTATTCATCAAGGGTTCTTCAAGGGTAATCTCTTTATTTTAGATTCCCCAATTTTGCAACAGTTTTTTACCTATCTTGCATGTTGATTTGAGCTTTGTGTATAACTAGAAAAAGTCTTATTTTTGCATTCTTGAGATCTTTCATTAAGGTTGTTTTGGCATTTGGGGTCGACCTCCCCCTCTTAGCTTCATTTTGGCCTCTTTTGGTACTCTTTTGTGAAGCTTCGGTCAACCTTATGTGTTAGCCTTCTCACCACTGAAATCCAGTGGATTTTCAGTGGTGAGGAAGGAGGTTTGAGGTTTTGAATAGGGGAGGCACACCCCTTTCCCCTTTGTGTTTCATTTTTGTATATTCTCTGCTCATATGGTAGCATACATGCTTAGTTGTTTATGACTCCATTTTAGAGGCTTTTTGGGTGTTTTGGGTTATATTATATCTCTGTCCCATGTGGGTTTGTTGACCCTTAGCATGTATTTTGTACTTGCTTTGTATTCCTTCATTTTGCCTAGAAATGTATCATGACTTTTGATCACTATGCTCTCATATTTTGACTTTACTTTGTGAAGTTCTTGGCCATATTTTGTCATGCATAAGGTCTGTTGGCCACTGATTTGGTCTTGTTTAGCATGTTTGATATAGTTGCTTTGTATTTTGGATTGTGAGCCTTGAGTATATGGGTCACTAACATGCCTAGCTTAGCCTATTATCATCATTTGGCATCAGTTGAGATCATATTTCAGTCCATGTAATGTGGTCTTACATTGTCCTTTGTGTCTCTTTCAATGCTTTGAAGTGTTGTGATTTCATGCCTTGAAGTGTGCATTATAAATGCCTATGTGTTTGGGTCATTTGGGGTGCCATGTGTGGGTTTTAGGGGCTTATTCTCACATGCTATGGCACTGATTTTGTTGGTCTAAATGTCCATGTTTGTCTTCCTTTAGGCGTGCTTGAGTTGGCTTTTATACCTTAGTCTTGGGCTCATTGGTTGGCATGTATGTCTGCTACGATCGGTACCTTTACTTTGGCATCTTTAGCCACTGTTTTTGGGATGGGCTGAGGTCTCCCTCTTTGTGGTCTACATCCACCTTTGCATGAGCATTTTGCATTACATTAGAAGCATATTTGCATTGTACCTTACTTGCATGTTAGTTTAATGTTGAGCCATCTCACATACTTGCTGCATATTTGACATGCTTTGTGCCTTAGTTTCATTTGCATGTTTGAGCCATGCTTATATACTTGCATTGCATTGTTTGGCTTGGGGTGTCAAGCCAAACTTGAGAGGTGAGAAGTGTTCATACTACAAGTGATGTAGCACGTCTCAACTCTCGCTCGCCGAGGCCCTTGACTTTGACATGATGGGGTCTTGGTATTCATTTGTGTGTTGCATGCATTTTCATTGAATTGCAACCTTGGCCTCTTTGGCCATCATGCATCAAAACGCACAATTGATGGCCCGAGGATCGAGGGCCATGCTCCCTTGAGTCCATTGCATGATAGGAAGTGTGGCCATGCTTACATTTGCTTGAAATTCCATGCCATACACTGTATGTCCTTTGTTGCTGTCAAAAACCAGTTTCTGCAGGAAGTTTTGGCCGGTCGGCTAAATTCAGTGCTAGCCGGCCATTAATTTTGGCCGTTAGTAAAAAAAGATGGCTGGTGGTTCCTCCCTTTGGCCGGTAGTATTTGTGCTAGGCCGGTGGCATTCCCCAACATCCATAGAGCATGTCCCGAGACTTTTGCAGTCTTCAGAGAAGCAGGGCAGTGTAAACAGAGGCAGCAGTGGCATGGTACGGGTTTTCCAGGCGAGACGGACTCGAGCATGCATCATTCGCGCATTTCGAGACAGGGCTGCGGCCTCCTTTTTTCTATTTATTTGCATATTCAATTTGTTAATCGAGTTAGAAATTTTGTAATAATTAGTTAGCTAGGGTAGTTGATTCATTTATTCGGACTGTAATATTTATTCGGACCCTCCGAGCGAGGGCAAATCTGTAATAAGTGTGCGTGAGTGTGTGTATGTCTTCCAACCCCACGTCTTTATTCCCTTTTATTTACCTGCTTATGATGGTAGACTAGGGCATGTTTAAATTAGCATACAGTATGATAGCATGTTTACATCCATTCATCTGTTTTGCATGCATCGGGCTCGTTGCATCATTCTAACTGCATCTATATTTCAATTCCAAATTGAATACATGTTATCTGTTGCACTTCACATGCCATGTTTAGGATAGCCGAGCCTGCCTAGATTGCATCTTTGCATGTGTTGCATTAGCTATTTTAAAACATGAACTAGGATCATGCATATGATTACTAACTAGTTTTCTGTTTTGGCTCGGAGTACTAGGTGAGCATTTATGCTTTAGCATACCGCATGCGTGTGAGTGTTACCATAATAGCATGATTACCATGAGGCTAGCTGCTTATGTGTTATAACTGCTTGAATGCCTGTGGGTGGAGGTTGAGTTGTTTAAATTGGAACAATGCATTGAACGCGAGTTTTAAGCCCACTAGATAGTAGCAAAACCATCTTTTCCAAAAAAGCCCACCCCGAGGGTGGCAAAACCTGCATTTTAGCCTACTTATGAGTAGCAAACCATTTTCAAAATAAACATGAAATGTTTTGTTCCAATTTAGGGGATTTGGTCTATACTTGTTTGCTGTGCGCATAACACAGTAATTCTAGGCTAATAACCGGAACAAGAACACATAACGTTTTCAAAATAGGATATCATGGTTAGTAGAGGCCGATCTTCGGATCGGGCGAGAAGGGGTGCTCATAGCTGACCTTCCCCAATCGTACCCAAGTTCCCGAACCGAGGCAACTTTGGTGATGACGGACACGTGGCCTTTGGCACCGAGTCAGGGTTTCCTAAATTCCCCTATAAAAAATATTTAGGTGGCGACTCTGTATTTGGCAAAGCAGTCCATGATTGGCACTTCTTTTCAAAAAATCTGTTTTCTTTAAAACGATTTGCCGGATTTGGACTCTTTGGTTCAGATTAAGAACCGTGACAAAACGAGTCCGAACTGTGGTAGCATAAGTCCCTCGGGGCGCGTCCACAGTTTTTGGCGACTCTGCTGGGGACTTTGGAGAGCTTGACTCGAACTGGCGATATCCTGTTTTGATTTCACTTATGTGTTTCTTTGCATTGCATGTGCATTGGTGCGCCTAGGACACCGTGTTGGCCATCTGCTATTCCTGAGCGGTTTGCCGGAGGCTTGACTTTGTCAAAGCATGCCATAAGGCTAACCGGTTGCGGGCTCTGCCAGTATGGGAACACAAACCCCGGTTTTACCGGGGCACCCCTTTTGACCGTTCGACCTAGTGCATATTCGGAATCCATAGTGACCATTCCAAACTAGGACAGGTTGCTTGCCCAATGTTAGGTTGTTTGAAAACCGCTGCGTGCGTAGTAAAACCCTAGCTCCTGACAAAATAGGATAGGGAAACCCTACCCCAACATAGGGGGTGTTTTGGCTCTCTTTTACATGCTATGTGTTTTTAGAATATGTCTCTACAGGGGAATGCATGTATCAGGTTTGCAAGTCTGGGTATCAAGCCTGCGGGCATCGGCATTTGGGAAATCAGTTTTACGTAAGGGGTATCAGTTTTTGGGCAGTTTGGAAACAGTGATCAGTGGTTAAGAAATAGTACATTCAGCTTATTGGCAATTTATTATACCCAGCTGTGTGTTATGTTTATTTTATGCTGTTACGCTGTCCGATTGTCTGTTTATTTATACGCTTTATTTATCTTTTACTAGGTAGTTGAGCACAATTGCTTCTGACCCAGTAGATATTCCCCAAGCAATCTGGACTAGAGGCCGTCGACTTCATCGATCTGAGGATCTGATAGACGGACAACCAGTGTACTACTCTCTACCCCCGGTTACTAGACAAAGGACGGCTAGGTAGAGGGCATCAATTCAGCAGTCAGTACAGAGGGCTTTGTCTACCCCACCTGTGTACAGTAGGGATCAGGGTTCTATTTCACCTACAGAGAGGGAATATATACCGGTAATTCAGCCAGATCAGAACGATATGGCCAGCTTAGAGGAGATGGTGCGCTAGCTTCAAGAGAGCATGAAAATGATGCAGCAGGATGCTGTCCGATAGGCAGAGTTTGCCAAACAGCAGGCCACGGTTATGAATGAACAAGAGAGTTAATCGTGAGGTTACAATAGCAAAACGGAGCATCTGCAAGAGAGCAAGTTCCTCCCCCGCCAGGAGTTCCAACCCTCGGGGAGACAGCTAATGTTCAGAATGATACGGATATTCCCACAGGACCACCTCCACCCCTGATCCTACCCCAAATCCAACCCCAGTTATCCAAAACACCCACTAACCTGCCGGACTCTCCCTTTGAGTTCGAGACGGATCCCACAGCGCTGAAGTTGAGCAAGCTTGAAAAGCTGTTCAAGAGATCCCAGGGAGTCAAGACCATCCCTGACATTGAAGATGGATATACTGACGCAGTCATGACGCTACCTGACAGATTCAAAATGCCTCACATCGATTGGTTTGATGTGTCTGGGGACCCCATGGTGCACCTAAGATTGTTTTCGGACGTTTTAAGGCCAATGGGCCTCACTAGACTGCAGAAGCTGTCTCTATTTGGCCGGACCCTGTCGGGTGTGGCGGCCATATGGTATGCCAAATTAGAAGATGACGTCAAGAGAAAGCGGGACGAGATGGCTGAGGCCTTCATCGCGCAATACTCATATAATACACAAATCGAGGTTACGACCCGTGATCTCGAGACAACGAGGCAAGAGCCCAAAGAGAGCTTCTCAGAATTCGTGACCAGATGGCGGGCTAAGGCTTCGATAATGACCTTAAGGCCCACGGATAAAGATCAGATTCGGATGATTGTGCGCAATCTTCAGCCGAAGTTAATGCAGAAGATGATTGTACTCCCCTTTCCTACCTTTTCCGATTTACATGAAATGGGGGTACAGATCGAGGATGCACTGAAGCAAGGCTTAATTGATAATGACCGGGAGCAACCCCGAAGAACTTTCAATCGTAACACTAATGCAGGCCCGGGCGGCGCTACAACTACCAGGACCTCCGAAGTGAGTATGGTCACCACCAACCCCCCTTCAAGAACCATGGCAACCACACCATTTTCCGGTGCGTCCGGAAGCCATCCACCCATCCACAAACAGCCAAATACCCACCCAAAAATACAAGAACCTTCGTTCCGCTGTATATGCCCTGTCCAAAGCTTTGGGGGTTTTAATCAGAAAAGGGCACTTGACGCCCCTAGAGCCGCGGCCATTACCGGAAAAACTTCCCCCTACCCATAATCCAGCCAAGTATTGCGCATTTCACCAACAGCACGGTCATGATACCGACCTGTGTTACCAATTACGTCATGAGATTCAAGATCTCATCAACAACGGGGTGATTATGCCTCCCGAGAAACCCAATGTTACAACCAACCCTCTCCCTACACACAACTAAGCTCCACCTCCCAAAAGAATTAACTGTGTCCAGACTGGGGTCGTGTCTTACGATCTTAGCATCTATATTACTCCTTCCCATCTACCTAAGCTGGAGGTGCTCCTTCCCGACTGCACTGACTTTTTGTGCATGCTGGACATCTCTACAACCCAACCTGAGCCAGTGGTGGTGGCTGTTGAAGAGGGTACAGGGGAGTTTGCGAAGGAGGATAGAACTGTTGAGTCGGGGATTAAGCAGTCTGGGAATTTTGCTGGGGAAGCCTACGATCCGAGTGATTACATCCTGTCAGCAGGCCAGCCTGAACCAAGTATAGAATTGCCAGAGAGAGAGGAACTGTGTATGATCCGGGGGGATAGATTTGAGCAGGGGACAGATGATCTAACGGTTGTGGAAGAGGACCTTGCCAATCTCCGGTTTTACAGTGACCAAAACCCAGGGGACTCAGCGATCAACTGGTTCGATTACGAGGGATCGGCAGAGGCTATCGGGTGGTTGGATGATCAACCAGATATCGTCGAAGAATTCCAACCCGAACAGGGCCCAGCAGGGGCAAGAAGGTCAGTGACGGCGGAGGAGTCAGAGAACAGAGTACATTGCCGGAGAGCGCCGGTACGAAGAACTTCGCTCAGGATTGGAGCATCTTGACTGCAGGGATTATCGAACAGCCGGCTGTATTAACACAGTCAGAACAGGAAAGATTTGAAGATTCTGAGAGAATCAGGAAGGCTAAGGCTCATGTGAGGACTGAAACCGCTACGAGCACAGAAACAGAGGGTGCTGCGAGCATAGGGATATAAGGTACTGCAAGTATGAGAATAGTCATGCCAGAGCCGGACAGGTGTTTGTCAGCTGCAAATGGAATGTGGTGGGAAGACAACGATTTATGTCTCGCCCACACGGACGAAGATTGGGGAAACAACCAACCCGACGACACCTGGTATATTGGAGAAGTCGACCATATGACAAGGAGCGGGCCGTACTTCAAACCCCCGCACCTGGATCAACCAGAGGCTTCGGGGAAAGACAGGGAGGCTGAGAAACAGAAGGAGAAACAACTTGAAGAGGAGGCTGTGCTCAAACAGTTGAAAAAGATACAAGCAGATATCTCCATCTGGGGACTGCTTATGGCATCATGAGTACACAGACAGGCTGTCCTATCAACCATGAACAAAGCCAAGCTTTCGATAGAAACCATGCCAGAACAGCTAGTGGGATTAGTCTTTCCGGGAGGGGCTACCCCGACGCTGACTTTTTCCGACAAGGAATTGCCACCTGAGGGGGCAAACCATAACAAGCCACTCTACATCTCTGTGGAATGTAAGAATAAATGGATACCGGTGGTTCTTGTTGATACCGGATCCGCCATCAACGTCTGTCCGTAAGAACAACATATGTGGTCGGTTTGAAAACCGCAGATTTTGTACCAACGGCCCAGGTAATTCGGGCATACGACAACACGAGTAGAGAAGTCTTGGGGACAGTGAAAATTCAGACTAAAGTGGGGCCGGGACAGCATGAGATAGATTTCCATGTCTTAGAGGTTCCAGCAACCTTCAACCTGCTTTTGAGACGGCCGTGGCTACATCAGGTAAAGGCGGTGTCCTCCACCTTACATCAAATGGTGAAATACCCCTATGGGAAGAGTAGCCATTGTTTTTGGAAATTCATCGATTCATTCACCACCGGAGGTATCTACGTCTGTTCTAGAAATTGAGCACGGTATGGAGGACGTGTTCATATCAGGCTTTACTCTGGCTGAGGCTCGGGTTGTACAGAACATCATGGCTACTAACGAAGGGATTATATGTCAGTGCTCAGGCAGTATACCTCATGAATAAGCTCCAACACATCCCCGGGATGGGATTGGGAAAGAGTGGCCGGAAGGGCGTCGCAACATTGGCCGAAGTGCCACACAACCCCCATACCTTTGGCTTGGGTTATCTGCCCACCAAAGAGGATTGGGTAAGAAAGGAGAAGGAAATGGCCGGAAGAGCCAGAGCGAAACAAATGGGGAAACCTTTCGAGTTGATGCATCGGCCCATCTGGGGTACCCTAAACGGACGCTTCGTCCGGGAGGGGGAGGACTTTCCATTTTTCGGTTTTCCAGAGCCGTGGCTAAACGCGGAGAAGAAGCGTGTACCGGGGTTCGAGATTTTCTTTGACCTACAGTTACCCCGAGAATGATGTTGCCAGCGAACAGATAGGTCTGACGGTTGAGATTGAGTAGAACAAGGCAATGGAGTCTGAAGACACTGAACTTGAAATGGGGGTAGCACTGGCATGTCTACTTTCAGATCCTTTGATCGACCAGCTGTGCTTGGGGGACAACTTCTCGGTGTCCATGATCGGGAATGAAACGGCTGCGAGCCTACCATCAACTATTTTGGATGCATCGGTCGCACCCTCCCTCACCTGGCAATACGAGGAGGGATTTTTGTCGAGCAGCACCGAGTCAGGTAGTGAACCGGAATCTGATTCCATCGAGTCTTGTGAGTCGGAATCAGGTTCCAGCTCAACTGAGTCTGAGTCCAGTATTCCTGGGGGTGATAACCCGGATGCCACAGTCCTGTCCAGGTCGTCTTTTTCTTTCTCTTTCGAGTCTGTTGTAACAGAAGAATCGGACGGTTTGGAAGTACATAATGAGAATGATATGGATGTGGTTTCTGAGTACTTTTCTGTGCCTTTGATATATTGCTTGAATCAGGACTTTCAAAATTTTGATAAAAACGACGAGGAAGAAATTCCTCCGGTTTGACAACGATTAATTGATCAAGAGCAGGAAAGATTTGTTAAACCTTTAGTTGATGAAATCACTACTGTGAATATTGGTACTTAGAAGGACCCGCGGCTGGTCCAGATCGGGTCCACGTTGTCTTCAGAGGAATGCGAGCGCTTAGTCGCTTTATTAAAAGATTTCAAAGATGTTTTCGCGTGGTCCTACGAAGACTTGCCTGGGATTGATCCTGAGATTGTACAGCACCGGATCCCTCTTGACCTCGAGGCCTGACCTGTGAAACAGAAACTTAGAAGGATCCGCCTTGACTGGGCCATCAAGATTAAGGAAGAAGTTACCAAGCAGATTGACACAGGCTTCCTGTTGGTATCCGAATACCCGACTTGGTTAGCCAACATTGTTCCAGTGCCGAAGAAAGATGGCAGAATCCGAGTATGCGTGGATTTCAGGGATTTAAACAGAGCTAGTCCGAAGGACGACTTCCCCTTGCCACATATTGATGAGTTGGTGGAGTTTACAGTGGGGCACGCCTTGCTTTCGTTTATGGATGGCTTCTCAGGTTACAATCAGATAGTGATGGCACCTGAAGACCGGGAAAAGACTGCCTTCACCACCCCGTGGGGGACATACTGCTACAGAGTGATGCCGTTTGGGTTGAAGAACGCTGGAGCTACTTATCAACGGGCCGCGACCACGATATTGCATGACATGATCCACAAAAAGGTTGAGGTGTATGTGGACGACATGATTGTCAAGTCCAAAGATAGAGAGGGCCACTACACCGCCTTGCAAAAGTTCTTTCAAAGGATCAAAGAATTCTGGTTACGGCTGAATCCTCAAAAGTGTACGTTCGGTGTTACAGCGGGAAAAATGCTGGGGTTTCTAATAACACAAAGGGGCATCGAAGTCGACCCTTCCAAAATCAAGGCCATCCTAGAAATGCCCCCACCAAGGACTGAAAAGGAGGTGCGAGGCTTTCTAGGTAAAGTGCAATTCATAAGACGGTTTATCTCAAAATTAACCTTGACTTGTGAACCACTTTTTGGTCTCCTGAAGAAAGGCAAGAAATTCCAATGGGACGGCCGATGCCAAGCTGCTTTTGAACAGATCAAGAAATACTTACAGAACCCACCCGTGTTGTCACCACCAGAGCCGGGGAAACCATTGATATTGTACCTTTCAGTAACTGAGACTACGATGGGCTGTATGCTCGCACAAGAATTAGAGGACAAAGTGGAGAGAGCCATCTACTATCTAAGCAAGAAAATGCTAGAGTATGAGACTCGCTACACACCGTTGGAGAAGGCTTGCTTAGCTTTGGTATGGGCTACCAGGAAGCTGCGGCACTACCTGTTAGCTCACTCCGTAATGTTGGTTTCACGACTCGATCCCATCAAATATCTTTTCGAGAAACCAGCACTTACGGGTAGGCTAGCTCGTTGGTTGCTTTTGCTCTCTGAATTCGATTTGAAATATGTAACGCGCAAGTCAGTCAAGGGAAGAGCAGTAACAGAATTCTTAGCCGACCATCCAGTGGAAGGAGGTGAAGCGGTCGAGTACTTATTCCCAGACGAAGCCATTTTGCACATCGACGATGAAACTTGGACGATGTACTTTGATGGAGCGTCAAATCAGTACGGGTATGGGATAGGAGTGTTGCTGATAGCACCTGACAAGTCCCGTATCCCTCTAGCCTTCAAACTCCGGTTCAAAGTCTCGAACAACGAAGCAGAATATGAGGCATGCATTGCCGGTCTAGAAGCAGCCCTGGAACTAGGGGCAAGACAGTTGGACGTCATCGGGGACTCGAACCTTGTTGTGTCTCAAGCAAAAGGAGACTGGAAAGTTAAGGAAGAAAAGATGATGATGTATCAACAGACCTTGGATTTGTTAATTCCTCGGTTTGAGAAGCTAAACTTTGCTCATCTACTACGAGAGAACAACAGGTTCGCAGATTCTTTAGCAACTCTATCTTCCATGATAGACATTCCGTTCGGAGTCCGGATGCGTCCAGTCATCATTGACCAGAAATTTGCACCAGCCTATGAGTCGATTGCCGCTATAGATGAGGTCCAGGACGAAAACCCCTGGTATCACGACATTTGGAATTTCTTAGAAAAGGAAGCATACCTGCCAGGGGTAAATGCCAAGGATAAAAGGGCAATCAGAAGAATGGTTGTTCAGTTCATCATCTGTGGGGGTAAACTATATAAGAGAGGTCATCTGGGAATGCATAAGCTGTGTGTTGATACCGAAGAATCAAAACGTCTAATGGAAGCCATCCATGGAGGGGAATGCGGTGCGCACATGAATGGAGTAATGCTGGCACGGAAGATCCTCAGACAGGGTTACTACTGGTCCACCATGGAGGAGGATTGTATCGGTTTTGTTCGGCGATGCCACAAATGTCAGATTCATGCAAATCGCATGAACATCCCGCCGTCAAAGCTGTACAATATGACTTCGCCATGGCCATTTTCAGTTTGGGGAATTGATGTGATCGGGGCTGTCACTCCGAAGGGGTCGAATGGGCATGAGTTCATCCTGGTCGCGATAGATTATTTCACGAAGTGGGTCGAGGCCCAATCCTATGCGGTGTTGAAGGCTTCACACGTTGCAAAGTTTATCAGAAACAACATCATCTGTCGCTACGGAGTCCCAAACGAGATAATTTCAGATAACGGTTCCCACTTCAAGAAGAAAGTGATTGACTTGTTGGAAAAATACAACGTGGCTTTTCATAAGTCATCCACATATCGGCCGCAAACCAATGGAGCGGTTGAGGCCGCCAACAAGAACATCAAACACATATTGCAGAAGATGGTGGAAACCTACCGGGACTGGCCAGATAAGCTGCCATTTGCTCTGTAGGGCTACCGGACTTCAATCAGAACTTCTACTGGGGCGACTCTGTATTCATTGGTTTATGGGATGGAGGCTGTTCTACCTATCGAAATTGAGGTTCCGTCTTTGCGAATATTGGCTGAATGTCAAATAGCCGAAGCAGATTGGCAGCAGAGCAGGTTTGAGGAACTCATGCTATTTGATGAGAGAAGACTGAAGGCACTGCACCATGTTCAAGGTTACCAGCGCAGAATTGCCCGGGCTTTCAACAAGAAAGTTAAGTCCAGGCATTTAAAGGAAGGAGATTTGGTGCTCAAGGACAACCGAGCTCCCATCCACGACCGAAGGGGCAAGTTCAGACCCAATTGGACTGGTCCCTACATCATTAAGTCTATCTGGTCAGGTGGAGCTGTGGTTCTGATGGATCTAGATGACTTGGAGTTCTCACAACCAATCAATATGGACAAGTTGAAGAAATATTACCCTCGAGAGGCTCGCTAGGCCGAAAACCCGAAAGGGCGACCTAGGCAAAACTCAGAGCACGAAAAATTTGAAATTACAAAAACTGAGCTCGCAAGGTTGAAAACCCGCAAAGAGCGGCCTTGGCAAAAGTTAGAGCGTAAAAGGAGAGTGAAAATACCCGAGTGAACCCGAGCCTGAACTACGTAAGGCTTGATTCCCGTCTTCGGGATACGTAGGCAATTTCATCCTGAAGTTCAGCCATAAACCTTTCCCCGATCAACTTTGTCCATTTGATCAGCTCGGTCATCTTTGTCTATTCAGCATTCAAGAATTCGATTGAAATCTCTAGTGCAGTGCTATTCAGACTAGGGGCAACTTTTCGTTGCCATGCAGTGCCGCGGTACCATTCAAACTAGGGGCAATTTTCTAGTTGTTGGGATCTGGGGTTGTGCATATCGGTGGCAAATCTCAGGCGTGTTCAGTTCTGATCCATACCAAAAATAGTTTTGAAAAGTTTTAATAAAAGTCGACTTTGTTCAAAGTAATCTTTTTACAACTAAGACCATTTCTGGACCAAAACGGGAAATTTTCAGTACCACAACCTTCAATTTCATTGATTTCAATACAGGGTTCTCCTACTCTTGCATACAAATTGAAGTTGCTTTTTATTACATTCATAAGGAAAACTTGAAAGTACTAATAAAGCAATAAATCCAGGGCATAGATAAGTCAGATGTTCCTGTGCCCCCTCCCAGAGCTGCTCGAAGCCTCTGATGCCAAGCTGGGCCCAATCTCTGCCTCTTCATTAAGCCAATCCAAGCACTCATCAGACAAAGTGCAACTAAAAGTGGGAGCGGGGGCCAGGAGCTCTCTAGTTCTCCATGTTGTTGCATACCAGGCGAGCTGTGCGCCTCGGATCGGGAATGCAGCTGGATATTCTATCTCTTCTGGTGGACAAGTCTGGTCATGACCGAACTGACGCCGGATCCGAAATAGAAAATAGAAGACACAGTGAGTCAAGCCAATCAGCTGAATCCCAGGTTGGCGAGTCATGCTGTAGCTCATTGCCGGTAGATGAAGCCAAGGACATCGCCAAGCAATGCCGTCGGTAGATAAATGGCACATCCAGTCGAACCACCAACCCTCATCGAGGGCATCGACTAGGCGTTGCCTGAAGAAGTAACCATGGGCTGAGTATGTTGGGCAAGAGTCCACAACCTGCAACTTGTCCATCAACCACATCTGGGAAGGGATGAAAAATGAGAGAATAAAGAATAGAGAGGTGTACGATGAGAGAAAAGTAAGAAAAGGGTTTTGAGAGAAAACCGAGCTTGAGAGCCGAGTGATGTGAGCAATACATATGAGAGATTGGGTGGGAAACTTTACCTGCAGTAGTAGTGGACTCCCCGCAAATTTGGTCGCTTCACGATGATAGAAAGCATCCAAGCCCATCAACGTCTCAGCCAGAGTCATGGCGGTGCAACTCTTATCCTCCTTCAAACTTTGGGCACTCCAGAACACAAGGCAAGTAAGAAATGAGATAGCATACACAAACAAAGTGTGTGTTGCCGAAAACCTTGCCAATGACGGTCGCCGCGATCACCGGCACCAGAAAAACGGCAAATCAAACTCGGAATATCCAGCAATCTGTCACAAATCAGAGATCGAGCATCAGATATTGAGAGCCCGCACATTTGTCCTAAGGCTTGGGCATGGCCAAAACGGAGTTGGGGCAGGATCTCTTCATTACGCTCGGACTCCATTAAAGCTTGAAAATCTTCAAAGGTGGGACATACCTCTTGCCCCGCCGAAACTAAAAACATGTGTCACCGGATTCCAAAACCTTGCCGCGGCATGGAGAAACGGAAAGTGCAGCGGTGTACGACCCAAAGTAAATAGTGCATTTATGCCGAAACCCCAGAAATTCAGCTTTTCCCAGCCATCCAAGTTGTTAATCCAAGACGAGAGATTCTGGGCAAGAAATCCCTCCATTTTGAGCAAAGCAGTGTTGAACTGAGTAGAACTATGAAGCTAAGGCCTTTTTAATGAGATAAGGTGTGAGTGGAGGACAGATGTCAAAGTTCTGGTGGTCCCAGAAATTTATGGCCGGCCGGCCAAATGCAGTGCCGACCGGCCACCACTTGTGGCCGGTGACAAGTTCTCATGGCCGGCGACCTTTATCTCTGGCCGGTAGTCCCCCTCTTGGTTTTCTGAGCTGTTTATGCCAAGGAATGGGGAATTCCACCACCTCCAATACCCTCTGGTGACCAATTCTTGTGGAGTCACGCATATTTGCTTATCGAGTTGTTGTATCTTTGCTTATTGAGTTGTATGTCACTCTCGTCAAGTCTCTAATTTGCTTATCGAGTTGTGCTCACACTTGGTTGGTTATGTCGAGACTCTCTGTTTTTCTTATCGAGTTGTAAATTGGTTCACTACCTAATTATTACGATGTGAATGCTCCATTTTTCAAACGAATTTCATTCACATTGTTATGTGATTCCATGCGATGCGATGCATGAAACGTGCAAACGTAACATCTAGCAGTTTCATTTCCGTCATATGTTTTGCGAAAATACACAGTTTTGAAAAATGATAACAAACCCTGCCTGAGGCAGTGCAATGTGCTTAAACTACCAGTAAAAAGGAAAGTAAAGCAATAAGAGAATAGGGCAGCAAAGTACCAGAGTTGATACCAGTAGCCCATCCCTTGAGGTCAATACATCTCTCGCACCTTTGTTTGGATCCGTTGTTTGGTGTGGCACCTCAAGTTTCTCAAGGCTGCGCAAGGAAGTACACCTTTGAAACATCCGTAGACCTCCGAGTTGACCTCAAGTTGTGTCTGCTATGGGCGATGCTCCACGCATGTGAGGAATCCCCCCCATATCCTTTTCATATCTTGTGAACTCCGCAAAGCACTTCAATTATGTTGCATTGCAGTACTTTGCGTTTCAATATCATGAATGATTTATCTTCTTATACACATTGCGTGCATGCGTGCATTGCTTTACTTATATGTGTTCAATTTCTGTCCTTTATACACATTGCGTGCATGCGTGCATTGCTTTACTTATATGTGTTCAATTTTTGTCCTTTATACACATTGCGTGCATGCGTGCATTGCTTTACTTATATGTGTTCAATTTCTGTCCTTGTGTTCAATTTCTGTCCCTTATACACATTGCGTGCATGCGTGCATTGCTTTACTTATATGTGTTCAATTTCTGTCCCTTATACACATTGCGTGCATGCGTGCATTGCTTTACTTATATGTGTTCAATTTCTGTCCTTTATACACATTGCGTGCATGCGTGCATTGCTTTACTTATATGTGTTCAATTTCTTCTCACACACATTGCGTACAGGCGTGCATTGCTTTACTTATATGTGTTCAAATTCCTTTCATACACATTGCGTGCATACGTGCATCACTTTACTTACATATACTCCAATTTCTGCACACACATTGTGCACGTTGTCGCGTGTTCTTCACTTACATGAATTGGCGCCTTCGCAGCATTGTTATGCTTCCCACTTGCTTTGCGTTGTCGTGCATTTTCAATTGCATTGTCATGCGTGTTGCTACCGACATCGTACCTGTTAAGTTTGCTTTCTTTTCAGGCACGATAATGCATGTACGGTTCATTTGAGACTAGTGCAACCAGACGAACCGCACAGGTATTGTATCCTCCGCGTGAGACGTTTTGAGAATTACATAATTTTCTTACATCCTTTCTGCATTGTAGTGTAGTTTGGTGTTTGATTGCTTAGAACCGCCGCATTGTATGTGCTTCGTTACAGCTTTCTTTGCATGATCATAAGTTATGTTCGGCTTTGTACATTGTCTTGCATTTTGTCCCTACCTTCAGGCGCATACCTTGTTTGTCTTGCATGCTTTGTCTAAGCTTCGGCCTTGCCAAAAATGGGTCGTCTCTAGGCTTTGACAATCACTCCCGTCATTGTTATGACTTTCAAGTTCTGTCAAAGAGGGGTAACTGTAGACACCCCATTTTTGATCGTCCTCAAGACTTGGACGTCACCGTTGGAACACTCGGTGATCATCTATGTTCGTGTTCGTTTTGAGTTCCCAGAGGCCTCGGCTGCGCGCCTTGCCTCAGGATCTCTCAACTCGTTTATTTTGTGTTTGGTTTTGCACCAAATACTTGTGCTTTTGCTTTGAGGGGCAGGGAATGGCTTGTTGGCCATCCCCACACCCCACCGGCCTTCTCTTTGCTTCACCGGCCATTCATTGTTGCCACCGGCCATGGTTTTTTGATACCAATGGCCGGTCGGCACTTTATGTGGCCGGCCGGCACTTTGTTTGGTCGGTGACCTTTTTTGTTGGCCGGTGTGACCCTTTTGCACCCTTCAGGCATGGTGCATGCCAGCTGTGCCAGCTGGAATGCACTAACACTCTTCCCCATGCACAGTGTGGCTATTTTTGCCCCTTTTGCACCCTTTTGGTCAAAGCTTCTTGAGGAAGCTTGACCCTTTGTCAAAACTTCCTCAAGAAGCTTAGCCAGCTGTCTTAGCTTCCTCTAGAAGCCTTGACCCCCCTTGCCCCCTTTGCCCCTTTTTCATTTAGCTTCTTTGAGAAGCTTCAAGCTTTCTCTTGGCCTATATAAGGCCCTCTCCTCCTCCATTGTCAAGGATTGAACAACTCCAGACCTAGAATACATATATATATATCTGATATATCATCCTCTCTCTCTATATCTCCCTCTCTCTCATCCTTAGTGTGTGTTTGGGAGCCTAAAAGTGTGTTTTGGCCTTAGTTTTGCACTAAGACACACACTATCACACCTTACTTCGACCTTGAGGGGTTTAGAGGGTTTATTCTTGAGTTTTTGGACTGGTTTTGATCAAAAGAAGAGGACTGCGTTGACTGTTCATCAAGGGTTCTTCAAGGGTAATCTCTTTACTTTAGATTCCCCAATTTTGCAACAGTTTTTTACCTATCTTGCATGTTGATTTGAGCTTTGTGTATAACTAGAAAAAGTCTTATTTTTGCATGCTTGAGATCTTTCATTAAGGTTGTTTTGGCATTTGGGGTCGACCTCCTCCTCTTAGCTTCATTTTGGCCTCTTTTGGTACTCTTTTGTTAAGCTTCGGTCAACCTTATGTGTTAGCCTTCTCACCACTGAAATCCAGTGGATTTTCAGTGGTGAGGAAGGAGGTTTGAGGTTTTGAATAGGGGAGGGACACTCGTTTCCCCTTTGTGTTTCATTTTTGTATATTCTTGGCTCATATGGTAGCATACATGCTTAGTTGTTTATGACTCCATTTTAGAGGCTTTTTGGGTGTTTTGGGTTATATTATATCTCTGTCCCATGTGGGTTTGTTGACCCTTAGCATGTATTTTGTACTTGCTTTGTATTCCTTCATTTTGCCTAGAAATGTATCATGACTTTTGATCACTATGCTCTCATATTTTGACTTTACTTTGTGAAGTTCTTGGCCATATTTTGTCATGCATAAGGTCTGTTGGCCACTGATTTGGTCTTGTTTAGCATGTTTGATATAGTTGCTTTGTATTTTGGATTGTGAGCCTTGAGTATATGGGTCACTAACATGCCTAGCTTAGCCTATTATCATCATTTGGCATCAGTTGAGATCATATTTCAGTCCATGTAATGTGGTCTTACATTGTCCTTTGTGTCTCTTTCAATGCTTTGAAGTGTTGTGATTTCATGCCTTGAAGTGTGCATTATAAATGCCTATGTGTTTGGGTCATTTGGGGTGCCATGTGTGGGTTTTAGGGGCTTATTCTCACATGCTATGGCACTAATTTTGTTGGTCTAAATGTCCATGTTTGTCTTCCTTTAGGCGTGCTTGAGTTGGCTTTTATACCTTAGTCTTGGACTCGTTGGTTGGCATGTATGTCTCCTATGATCGGTACCTTTACTTTGGCATCTTTAGCCACTGTTTTTGGGATGGGCTGAGGTCTCCCTCTTTGTGGTCTACATCCACCTTTGCATGAGCATGTTGCATTACATTAGAAGCATATTTGCATTGTACCTTACTTGCATGTTAGTTTAATGTTGAGCCATCTCACATACTTGCTGCATATTTGACATGCTTTGTGCCTTAGTTTCATTTGCATGTTTGAGCCATGCTTATATACTTGCATTGCATTGTTTGGCTTGGGGTGTCAAGCCAAACTTGAGGGGTGAGAAGTGTTCATACTACAAGTGATGTAGCACGTCTCAACTCTCGCTCGCCGAGGCTCTTGACTTTGACATGATGGGGTCTTGGTATTCATTTGTGTGTTGCATGCATTTTCATTGAATTGCAACCTTGGCCTCTTTGGCCATCATGCATCAAAACACACAATTGATGGCCCGAGGATCGAGGGCCATGCTCCCTTGAGTCCATTTCATGATAGGAAGTGTGGCCATGCTTACATTTGCTTGAAATTCCATGCCATACACTGTCTGTCCTTTGTTGCTGTCAAAAACCAGTTTCTGCAGGAAGTTTTGGCCGGTCGGCTAAATTCAGTGCCAGCCGGCCATTAATTTTGGCCGTTAGTAAAAAAAGATGGCCGGTGGTTCCTCGTTTTGGCCGGTAGTATTTGTGCTAGGCCGGTGGCATTCCCCAACATCCATAGAGCATGTCCCGAGACTTTTGCAGTCTTCAGAGAAGCAGGGCAGTGTAAACAGAGGCAGCAGTGGCATGGTACGGGTTTTCCAAGCGAGACGGACTCGAGCATGCATCATTCACGCATTTCGAGACAGGGCTGCGGCCTCCTTCTTTCTATTTATTTGCATATTCAATTTGTTAATCGAGTTAGAAATTTTGTAATAATTAGTTAGCTAGGGTAGTTGATTCATTTATTCGGACTGTAATATTTATTCGGACCCTCCGAGCGAGGGCAAATCTGTAATAAGTGTGCGTGAGTGTGTGTATGTCTTCCAACCCCACGTCTTTATTCCCTTTTATTTACCTGCTTATGATGGTAGACTAGGGCATGTTTAAATTAGCATACAGTATGATAGCATGTTTGCATTCATTCATCTGTTTTGCACGCATCGGGCTCGGTGCATCATTCTAACTGCATCTATATTTCAATTCCAAATTGAATATATGTTATCTGTTGCACTTCACATGCCATGTTTAGGATAGCCGAGCCTACCTAGATTGTATCTTTGCATGTGTTGCATTAGCCATTTTAAAACATGAACTAGGATCATGCATATGACTACTAACTAGTTTCTGTTTTGGCTCGGAGTACTAGGTAAGCATTTATGCTTTAGCATACCGCATGCGTGTGAGTGTTGCCATAATAGCATGATTACCATGAGGCTAGCTGCTTATGTGTTATAATTGCTTGAATGCCTGTGGGTGGAGGTTGAGTTGTTTAAATTGGAACAATGCATTGAACGCGAGTTTTAAGCCCACTAGATAGTGGCAAAACCATCTTTTCCAAAAAAGCCCACCCGAGGGTGGCAAAACCTGCATTTTAGCCTACTTACGAGTAGCAAACCATTTTCAAAATAAACATAAAATGTTTTGTTCCAATTTAGGCGATTTGGTCTATACTTGTTTGCTGTGCGCATAACACAGTAATTCTAGGCTAATAACCGGAACAAGAACACATAACGTTTTCAAAATAGGATATCATGGTTAGTAGAGGCCGATCTTCGGATCGGGCGAGAGGGGGTGCTCATAGCTGACCTTCCCCAATCGTACCCAAGTTCCCGAACCGAGGCAACTTTGGTGATGACGGACACATGGCCTTTGGCACCGAGTCAGGGTTTCCTAAATTCCCCCATAAAAAATATTTAGGTGGCGACTCTGTATCTGGCAAAGCAGTCCATGATTGGCACTTCTTTTCAAAAAATCTGTTTTCTCAAAACGATTTGCCGGATTTGGACTCTTTGGTTCAGATTAAGAACCGTGACAAAACGAGTCCGAACTGTGGTAGCATAAGTCCCTCGGGGCGCGTCCACAACATGCAAACATCTGTGTATTCTATGTTTGAAATTTTATGCATTTCCAAGCTTTTTCATTAGACCCTGCATCCTCCATATTAAGTATGTGAAAAAAAATATAAAAATGCATGAAAATATATAAAATATGTATTAAAATTTTTTAAAAAAATTTAATCCTTAACCAATGCCCATTGAACAGTGATTAGTACTACCCAGAAAGAAATTGTATAGAAACATATAAAAAATAAATAAAATTTCAATTTTTTAATATTATCTCTACATTAAAAAAAAGTTTAGCGTGATCAGCATGGCTTAAAACACTATTGATTATGTTCTATTTTTTTTGTAATACACTACTGTATCACTTTGTAATATATATATATATATGTTCTATTTTTTTTGGAAAAGAGAAAAAGAGAAAGAGAGAGAGCTATGGGTGAGGCTGCTGAAGTGATCCCCTCAATTTCTCTTACAAATGAGGTATTGAGTTTGGATAGACAGAGCGAAGAATGGATAGTGATGATTCGAAAGGTGAGAGAAGCTTGCGAAGCATATGGTTGCTTTATGCTTGATTTTGAGAACATCCCATTAAAGCTTCAACAACTAGTGTTCAAGACCACCGCCGAGATGTTCAATCTCCCAGTGGAGACCAAGTTGCAGTACAAAAACCTACTTCTCAGCAACCCATTTATCCTTCTCTACGAGAGCTTTGGAGTCCATTGTGAAGAAGAGGTTCGAGCTTTCGTGAAGCTTATATGGCCTCAAGGCAATCCTCAATTCTGGTAACTCATACTTACGCTCAATTTGGGATACAACAATGATTCATAATTTCTTAGACTTTTTTTATAAAATAATCATTCCTTTAAAATGTAAAAGATGATTATATTTGTAATGTATTTTTTTATTATTTTTTTAGTTTAATCAAACATGTAAATAAAGAGAATTGAGAAGATATTCAATCTTGATATTTTTCCTTATTATTAAAGTAGGAGCTACAGCAATGCTTTTATACAAGTGATACAATATTAACCTCAGCTTAACCAGACTTATAACTACCTAACCAACTTCAGTTAACTGTTCCAACAATATAACAGCTTTTGATTTAATACCTCTAACAAACTAACTAATTACACACGTGCAGATTCAGCATTCAGTAGTGAACAGTGCAGGTTAAGCTTCTTGAACTGCTGCTTGGTCTTGAGGCTTAGCAGCAGCAGCAGAGTCTTTATTAGTCCTCTTCAAACTGATAGGACTGAGAAGTACTAAGAGTTTGCTTTGAAGATATTGAAAGCGAGCCACTGAGAGAGGTTTAGTAAAGATATTAGCGATTTGATCAGAAGTAGGAATATATGCAATGTGAAGAGACTTGGCAGCAACCTTTTCGCGAACAAAATGATAGTCCACCTCAATATGCTTTGTACGGGCATGAAAAACAGGATTATGAGCCATAGCAATGGCAGAAAGGTTATCACACCATAGAGTAGGAGCAAGGTCAGAAACATGAAGCTCATTGAGAAGCATAACAAGCCAACAGAGTTCGGCTGAAGTTTGAGCTAAAGCTCTGTATTCAGCTTCTGAGGAAGATCTGGACACAGTAGACTGCTTTTTAGCAGTCCAAGAACTGAGATTGGGACCAAGGTAAATACAGTATCCAGTTATAGATCTTCTGTCAAGAGTACTACCAGCCCAATCTGAATCAGAGTAGGCATTAAGAAGAAGAGGACCACGAGAGAAATGTAGTCCATGAGTCAAAGTACCTTTCACATATTTGAGCAATCGTTTCACAGCAGCAAAGTGATAATTTAAGGGAGATTGCATGAATTGACAAGCAGTGTTGACTGCAAAAGCCAAATCTGGTCGAGTGATAGTAAGATATTGAAGAGCACCTACCAAGCTTCGATAAAGAGAAGGTTGAGAAAAGAAGAGGACATCTTCAGGAGAAAAAGTGGAGCATTTAGCAGCCATAGGAGAGGAATAAGGTTTGCAATTTTGCATACCACCCTTGGCCAGAATGTCTGAGGCATATTTGGATTGAGAAAGAACATAACCTGAGGAAGACTGGATGACAGAAATGCCTAGAAAGTAATTAACAAAACCAAGTTCCTTCATGGAGAATGTATTATGCATTTGCTGAATGAGAGTATAAATGTAATGAGGATCACTACCTGTGAGGAGATATCATCTACATAGATGAGAAGAATAGTGATGGAAGTGGAGGTCTTGTGAACAAACAATGAAGAATCACAGTGACTGGTAACAAAATTTTGAGAAAGAAGAAAGGTAGAAAATGTAGAAAACCAAGCTCTAGGAGCTTGTTTTGAACCATAGAGAGCTTTATGTATCTTGCAGACAAGAGAAGGTTGAGTGGAATGAATGAAACCTTGTGGTTGAGTCATGTACACCTCTCCCTCTAGAACACCATGTAAGAAGGCATTTGAAATATCAAGTTGTTTAATGGACCAGTTATAATGAAGAGCAAGATAGAGAAGAACTCTGATAGTGGGCTGCTTGGCCACAGGACTAAAGGTTTCAAAATAGTCCACGCCCTCTGTTTAAAGAAAACCTTTGGCTACTAATCAAGCCTTGTGTCTGGCTATGGTGCCATCTGAATTTTTCTTAATTCTGTAAACCCATTTGCACCCTATAGCTTGTTTATCAGGAGGAAGAGGCACCAAGAACCAAGTGCATTGTCTTTGGAGAGCTGCATACTCATCTAACATAGCATGTTGCCAAGCAGGTGAAGCAGCAACCCCTTGGTAAGTTTGAGGTTCAACATCAGCAGTAGAGGTAGGAGGAGAGACAACAGTGAAACAAGTAAGATTTTTAGCTTTAGATCTTGTAAGCATAGGATGAGGATTAGTGGGAAGACAAGGAAGATTAATCACTATAGAAGAGATAGGAATTTGAGATGTAGAAAGAGGAATGGATGAGTTAGAAGGAGGTGAAACAGAGTTAAGCAGAGGCAGAACAGATGACTTTTGCTGAACAGAAACAGGTGGGGAATGAGGCAGTACAGGTGACTGTAGATCAGATAACCGCTGATAGAAAAAACAAGGAATTTGCTACTGCTGAGAAACAGATATAGGAGCAGAAGAAGTTGAAGGTAAAGTAGAGGTATTAGGAAATTCTGAAGCATAAGAAGAATGAACGTTAGAAGACAGTGAAGCAGACTGCTGGTCTGGAGAAGCATGCCAAAAGAAATCAATCAGAGAAGGAGAGACTGAAGAAGTTGGCTGAGATGATGACTGAAAAGGAAATGATAATTCATCAAAGACAACATGTCTAGAAATATACATTCTCTCAGTTTTAGGGTCAAGACATTTATATCCTTTGATAGAAGGTTGATAACCAATAAACACACAAGGAATAGACTTGGTTTGAAGTTTATGTGATGTATAAGGCTTAAGCCAAGGATAGCATCTACAACCAAAAGTCCTCAACAGCTGGTAATCAGGCTTTTATTTGAATAAAACTTCATAAGGAGTGAGATTATTCAACTTAAGAGTAGGATGCCTATTAACAAGAAAAACAGCTGTAGCAAGAGCATCAAACCAATAAACCAAAGGCAAAGAAGAGTGATGCAGAGAGTGATAGTGGTTTCTATGAGATGCCTATGCTTTCTCTTCGCAACACCATTTTGTGAGGGAGTGTGAGGACAAGACAATTGATGTTCAATCCCTTTTTGTTTAAGAAAATCCTGAAAACCATTACTGAGATATTCACCCCCGTTATCACTCCTTAAAATTTGAAGTTTAGTGACAAACTGAGTTTCAACAAAAGCTTTGAATTCAAGAAACTTAGCAAACACTTCACTTTTATAATGAAGAGGAAAAAGCCAAGTAAATTTGCTAAAATCATCAATGAAGAGAACATAGTATTTAAAACTAGAAACAGATGCTGAAAAGGGGCCCTATACATCAGAATGAATAAGAGCTAAAGGTTTATTTACAGTAGCATTAGACAAAGAAAAAGGCAACCTATGGCTCTTGGAAACACAACAATGTTCACAAAGTGGAGAGCCTTTATTTCCTAAAACATAAGACTTAGGAACTAAGTTGTGATGAGTTAAGATGTGATGCAACTTCTTGGAAGAAGGATGTCCAAGTTGAAAATGCCAACTTGGATGTAGTGGTAGGAGATGCAGTAGCAGTAGAACAAGATAGGCAGACATGAGAAGAAGAATCAACAGTAGAAGATGAAGACACAGCAGTAGGTGAAAAGGATGACACAGCACCAGGTGGAGATGAGATGAGAGGGTAAAGTCCTTGAGAATATAGGCCTTTATATAGAATCTGCTGTGTAGCCTTGTCTTGAATGAAAAAGGAATGTTCATCAAAGGTAACAGTACAATGGTTATCTTTAGTCAGTTGATGAACTGAAAGCAAATTGGAAGAAAGAGTAGGAACATGAAGCATTTTGGTAAGATGAAAGGGAAATGAAGGTGTAGGAAGAAGGCCTTTACCAATATGAGCAATAGGAAGAGTGGATCCATCACCAATGGCTACTTGCTCCTATCCTTGATAAGGTTGATAGAAAGAGAGATGATTAAGATCATTAGTCACATGATTAGTAGCTCCAGAGTCTAAAAACCAGTTGACATCTGTGTTAGAGGATGGAGCAGATGCTATATATGCTTTAGAGGGATTTGAATTGTGTGAGATCTCAGAACTAGTAGAGTGATCATTCTGAAAAGCTGTATCCAACCTATGCCAACAGTCTATGGCAGTGTGATTAGACTTGCCACAGATTTGACAGATCACTGAGGAAGTAGATGAATTGCTTGCAGGAGCATAACTGCTGCTGTTGTTGCTATTGCTTGCAGAAGCATAGCTTCTGCTGTTGCTATTGCTGTTGTAGCTATTATAGCCTTGTCTGCCCCTTTGAAAAGTGCTGAAGTTACCTCTCTGACCTCCTTGAAACCTGCCTCTATCTCTACCTCTGAAAGTACCTCTGCCTCCTATAATGTCCTCTATGACCTCCTCTGTTAGAAAAATGACCTCCATGGGTGTTGTAAGCAAAAAATCCTGGAGTTTTAGCAGCTTGCACATACTTAAAAGAAGCTTCTACATGAATAGATTCAGAACAAAGGAGAGAGCACAGTTGCTCTAAAGAAATAGGACTTGATCTAGCACATACAATAGTCTTCAAAAGCTTTATATTCATCAGGCAAAACCATTCAAAATCAGAAGAATAAGATCTTCATCCTCAACAGGTGAAGACACTAAAGCAAGTTGATCAGCTATCACTTTGAATTGATTCAAATATTCTTCCATTGTAACTCATTTCTTAGTAATCTTACCCAATTTAGTCTTTAACTGATGTATATGAGACCTAGAAAGAGAAGTAAATCTTGGGGCCAGAGTACTCCAGACTTCATGACTTGATTGACAATGAATTACAGATGTGAAAATAGAGGGAGATAGTGTAGTAGTGATACAGCTCAGCAGATGTACATCAATAGTATTCCATAGAGCATAAGTTGGATTCAAGACTTCAAGATTTTGTGAATCAAGCATAGTGGATGAAGGACACACCTCAGATCCATCAACATAACCGAGAAGATTTGTTGCCTTCAAAATGTTTGAAGCTGATTCTTTCCACACTATGTAATTTGAAGAATCAAGTTTTGTAGTGACAAATGCACTGAGATTTGAGATTAACAAAGTCAGATTTTAAGGTAATGATACAGAGACAGAGGAAGAAGAAGATGAAACTACAGCAATGGTAGAAGCCATTGATGAACTTTTCAGATGCTCGTGAGAGTCTAAATGCTCTGATACCATAAAGAGAATTGAGAAGATATTCAATCTTGATATTTTTCCTTATTATTAAAAGTAGGAGCTACAGCAATGCTTTTATACAAGTGATACAATATTAACCTCAGCTTAACCAGACTTATAACTACCTAACCAACTTCAGTTAACTGTTCTAAACAATATAACAGCTTTTGATTTAATATCTCTAACAAACTAACTAATTACACACGTGCAGATTCTGCATTCAGCAGTGGACAGTGCAGGTTGAGCTTCTTGAACTGCTGCTTGGTCTTGAGGCTTGAACTGCAGCAGCAGAGTCTTTATCAGTAAATAAATATTTTGATAGAATAATTATTTTCTTCCAATGAACCAATCATTGCATCAAAATATTTATTCTCATATTTGATTGACTAATAAAATAATAATAAAATATATTACAAATAAAATTATCATTTATCATTTTAAAAGATCATCATTTTATATGAGAATTTAAAAAATAAACTCATTTATGTGAATAAGATATAACCCACAATCTTACTTTTTCTTATTAAATTTATTGAAAAGTCCGCGATAAATGGGGGTAAAAGTAGACCTACTAATTTTGGATACTTTAATTTTTTGATAGCGAGGTTATCAACTCCATAACTGCAAAGGTGCATGAACTAAACCTCCTATTATTGAGAATGATTTTCGAGAGCTTTGGGATAGAAGAGTACTACAAGGAGAAAGCACTAGATGAGAACATTGTTGGCAAATTTCGCTCCATGAAGTATAGACTCCCTAAAGAGAATGAAGATCCTCTTGGTCTCCCAATTCACGTTGACAAATCCATCATAACCATTTTATGTCAAAATTCAGTGCAAGGTCTTGAGGTTCTCACTAAAGAAGGAAAATGGATTAAACTTAACATTCCTAAGGGAGCCTTGGTAGTCATCGTTGGCGATGCGCTCCAGGTTTGTGCTTCTACTCTTTTATCTTTTCGATTTTTGTGAAAAATGAATAATGTTAGTTAGTATCATAGAGTCAATCATACCCCATTAAACGTTTTTACTCTTTGATGTAGACCCATAAATACCGGTTTCAATAATTTAAAACCTCCCTAAAGCCACATTAGTTATGGCATCAATACATGTAAATCAAAGTTATAAATGCATTCGATATTTTTTTTTCTCTCTCTCTCTCTATCTTCTGTTTAATTATTACATGTGCAAATATTTTTGTGTTTTCACAAGGAATAATTTTTTATTTATTTATTTATTTTTTTAAATTTAGTGATGCAACTATATGTAGGCTTGGACTAATAGAAGAGTTGAAGCAGTGGTTTGCATTTTACCACTATGATATGGGAGACAAAATTCAAATGAAATTGCTAGATAAAGATATTATTATTTTAAAAAAATAAATAAATAACCTAATTTCGTGTAAATCTCTAACGGAAATGTTAATTATAACAACATATTATTTTGAGATAGTTAACCATTGAGTTTTAAAATTCAATGGAATAAAGTGTAAATGAGTCATAATTTAGCTACTTAAAAGTTTATTTTAAAAAATATTCAAAAAACTTATTTGAGGTGGGAATTCATTTTAAATGTAAGTTTTTCTACTGAAATTAAGCCTTCACCACACATTATAATTCAAGTTAAATATTTTGACAATTTTTTTTTTGGAATCGTACCTTTGGTGTTTAAAAAAATGAAAGTGTATTGAAATTTGATTGATAGCTTTATATATAAGAAGGAAAAGTAGCTTGAAAGATAGAATCATCATTTCTACTTTATAAAGAAACTAAAGTTGAAGCATTATGTTTGGTTACTTTATAAAAGAAATGAAGGTAGGATAAGACTTAATTATTTGTTTTTATATTGAGAGAAGTTTTTTTCCTCCCAGAAGTATGGGGTGGAATTGAATTGACTAGAGAGAAAGTTAAGTACTGTAGGATAGAGTTTTAGAATTATAATTTAATAATAGAGTTATATTTTGAGTTTGTAAGTTTTGAAATTATGATTTGAAAAAAGAAAATTTGTTTGGTTATGAATTTGAAAAGAGTTTTGAATTGAGTTTTGAATTTTTGATGTGACATATAAAATGAGAAAAATTGTTTGGTTATGAATTTTGAAAAGAGTTTTCAAAACTTAATTGAAAAACTTATAACTCATAACTAAACACATAATTTAAAACTCTATTGAAAATTTTATTCAAAACTCAACCAAACTCTTTTTAAAATTCAATTCAAAAAAATAATTTGTCATTTTGGTCTTAAAAAAAAATTTGTATATTTAAAAAATATCGAAAACAAATATAATTTTTTTTTTTCAAATAACAGGTGGCGATTGACAATTACAAAAAAATAAATAAATAAAATAAAATTATACTGTTTCGTTAAACTAACCGGACATCCGGGAGGATGTCCGGACAGACAACCTGGTAAATTAAAAATTTTAAAATTATCTAATTTACCAAATATATTTTTAAAATGTATTTTAAAATTGATTTAAAATCATAATTTCAAAAGTCAAACCAAATAAAACATTCAAATATAAGAATAAAAACTTGATTAGAAACTCACAACATACATTATTGAAGAGCAAGGGCCACGTTGCACAAGCCACGCGGTACACGAGCACCCATCTGTTTCGACATTTTCCTTCTCTCTCTCGCTCCATCCATACATTATTGAAGTGATAATATTTTAGTGGTTCAAAAAAAAAAAAAAGTGATAATATTTTAGTGGTATCATTTCTTATAGGCAATTACATTTAGGAAAAATATATAAATTTATATAAGTATATTAATTTATTAGTAAGATTAAAACTTTAAGAATTAATGCAAATGATTTGGAGAGAGAAATAAACACTATAACATTTTCTAAGTTCAGTGGCATTTGAAAGTGTCACAAAACTTTTTTTCAAGTGACATTTTTTAGTCTCATGATGTTTTGAACAAGTGTCATTTATATTTATATCACGATAGATGCGAGTGATACTTTAGTGATACTTGTAAGTGTCATTATACCATGAAAGCTAAAGAGTTTTACTAACACTTTGATGTTATGTTAGACTTTATTGTGACAATATCAATCGTCATTAAACAAGAGTTATAATCTAAAAAATGACACTACATGCTTTTTTAATGGCATTTCTTATGTGACAATTGATATTTTTAACAACTCTTATAAATGCCACTTAACCAGTTTTTAGTAGCGCGTCAAACTGTCAGTGTTTCACTATTCATTTATGCCATAAATAGAGATAAATGTCATTAGAGTTTATTCTAGTGATACTTTGCAAAATTACTACCACTATTAAGAAATGGCACTAAAACAAAAAAACAAAAAACAAAAAAATATATATTATTTACAACATCACTAATCATTTTTTGTAAGCTAAAAAAATATAATTTCCTTTAGGAAATGATAATGCAACTCGTGAAACTAACAAAATACAATAAAAAGCAACCAATTGTCATTTAACTAAAATATTCCAAACCAAAAATATTACAACTCAAGAGCCTCATTTACCTTGAACAATTGTATGCATGTCAATCCCATTTGATTCCCCTTTCCCAAAAATAAATAAATTAATTAATTAATAATAAAAAATATCCACAAAAAAATGTCCAGCATTTCTAGTGAAGTGCCACAATATTTAAAAAGTGATTAATTAAAATAAATAATATATATGAAAAATTACTTGTTAAAAAATATATTTTTTAATTAGTTATTTTAGCTATGGGTTTGGAACCTCTGTAGTCCGCCATGGGACTGAAGGGTGTTGTTGGACAGTGGTGCGCTCTGATCCAAACCTATCTCAACAATTCAAACTATTTAATGTGTAGAGCACGTCAAGTAATCATTGCAAAAAATTATATTGATCAGATATCGATAGTCACTTGATTATGTCACATTTCTATCACAATTTTTCTTGAAAATCAGAATTGACGTTGACAAGAATGTGATTTGATTAAATGTCTATCGATATCCAATCAATGTGATTTTTTACAAGGATGATATACATAGTGGGCTCTATACATTGAATGGTTTGGATCATCGATATGTCCCCGGATCAGAGCCCACCACAGCCCAATAGCACCCTCCAGTCTGATGGCAAACTGAAGAGGTGCAAGATCCTTTAGCTAACATTTTGAAGATGATCTAAGAGTATATCCAATGTATGCATTATAGTTTGTACACAAGTACAACTAGAACTCAATTTTGTATGTTAAGTTTTAATCACTTTAATAACTACATGTTAGAAAATAGTTTTTATACAAACAATTTATTTGCCAATTTTGAACTAAAATTAGAGTGAGTCCTACATGTTCGTTGTGACCGGTTTAAGGTACAACCTTCGTTAGAAGTACATGAAATAGACAAGATTTCCTTCTAATACATTAAATGAGGGGGGGGGGGGGGGTGGGGGGTGGGGGGGTGGGGGGGGGGGTTATACTTAAAGGGATATTGTAATCTCAACTCAACGATCTAAATTGTTTATTTTATAGAACTTGTAAAGTATATATATCAAAAATTAAATTGATAAGATATTAATAGTCACACGATCCGAGTATATTTATTTATTTTTAAAATAGACAATCAATATGATTTAAAAATAAACTATTACATTTTTATAAGATAAATGTGATCCAATAAAGTAGTTGCTGGTATCTAATCCTTGTAATTTTTTTTATATAAAAAATCTATTTAACACTCCATATAAAATAAATAATTTTGGTCATTGACTTGGCCTAAAATCGGCCCACAGTTTCATTCATTGGACCCTAGGCCGAAAACAAAATACACATGCTGAAGTGGGTAAAAATTAATCAAGTCTTGGTGCTAGGCCCAATGCCATACTCACTCCAAGGTGGAGCTAGGTCGGACCTCAGCCCTGTGGCCAACACTTGCTCCGAAGCAAGACAATCATAGGAGTTCGGCCCAATGTACGAGCATCACTCCAAGGTGGGCCGAGCAACATGGTTGACCTTCTGGATGGACAGAACCACTCCGAAGTGGGTTGAGCAGCATGTTGGACCTTCTAGTTGGACAACTGTTCTAGAGCAGACCAACTTAGAGAAGGCCAATTCACTGAAAATCTTTCTTGGGCTCACAAGAGACAAACAACTCTGCTCCTCTCCCTCTGTATGAACAGAACGTGGGAGACATGGAGATGCAGAGAGACAAGGTGCATATATGACAGACCTGCATCCGAATGGCAGGCGGAGTGGTTGTCCTCCTCCAATGAGAGATGTCCGCTAATGAGACAAACAAAACAGACCTGCACCCGAGTGTCAGGCGGAGTGGTCGTCCTCCTCCAATAGGAGACGACCACGAATAAGACACATTGGACAGATGGCGGAGAGAGAAGGACTTCAACGACAAACAACCTTCTCCTATAAAAGGTGAACATTATTCACTCTGAAGGGATCGGAAAATCCACACATTTAACACATACACACCCTTTGTATTCTCTTTTCTTCTTCTTCCTAAGTCCCTGACCTTACCATCGGAGGGGTTTCCGACCAAACCCCGGTCGGGCAGCCTCACCGTTTGTTATTCTGTGCAGATCTTCAATTCCCAAAGCACGCTGTTCATCCACGAAGTTCAACCCTTCTTCATAGTGCGGAAATCACCCCCGCACAATTGGCGCCGTCTGTGGGAAAACCACTGCTTGCTTCGTAACGAACTCTGGCGATGGGAATTGAAGATACACCCCACTCTGGGCTAGCAGAGAGGACTCCAATGACGGAGAGAACCAAAGATAAGGGTCTGGCATTCCCTCCAGCGCACGATGACCTTATGGACCACGACGATCAGACACCCATTGTGGCGGAGCGACGCCAGGTCATTGTCGTTCAGACGTCTCAACGTCTTTTTGTTGAGAAAGACCACCGTGACCGCGTCATCGACTCAATGGGTTTGGAGATCACGGTAGGGCTTGGACCCACATCTCTTGCCATAGAAGGCATGAAGACCCTGCAGACCTTAACGAATAGACCACCGATGTAGTAGAGCAACGTCATGTCATCGTCGGCGAGTCACCCCAACATAGCTCCCTTGATAGAGACAACCGCGACCAAAGGAAGAGAGTACCACACTATTCTATGACAAGCTCTGATGAGGGGAACGAAAGAGATACCTTTGTTGCCACTGTGGGGAAGGACTCTATTGATAGAGAAGACAAAGGATAACAAATTAACACTTTGAAGAGTACCGGAAAACCAGATCTGCACTAATGGATATAGAGAGACCAGATCTGCACCGACAGATGAAGTCCAGACACGGCGTACACCACTGTACTATTGTTTAGTCGTTCTAATGCCTCATTCTAAAGGACTCCGATGAAAGAGATGATGATCGATAAAGGACTATATTTTATGAAAGTGTTGGAGGACCAGATCTGCATCGAAGAACAAAGTTCAAATACGATGGAACACCACCGCATCATTGCTACTGACTCATCTCAGCATCTAGACGGAAGGACTCCAATATTGGAGAAGACGAATGATAAAGAACCAATAATCCTAACAGTGTCAGAATACTGGATTTGTATCGATGAATGAAGTCTAGATGTGGCAAAGCGCCACCGAATCCCTACTATTCAGTTGTCCCACCGACTAGACGGAAGAACTCCAACGATGGAGAAGACGAATGACAAAGGATAGATGCTCCTGAGTCTTCTGAAAGATGAGATTTGTATTGACGAACAAAGTTTAGATGTGGTGAAGCTCTACCATATCCTCGAAATTGAGTTGTTCCACCTATTGGAAGGAAAGACTCCATTGATGGAGAAAACGACAAACAAGGGTATGGTACAACCAAAACATAAGTTTGGGTTAATCCCAGCCGACTACATTGATGTGGGCCTAACAAAGGTCTAGGCTGATCCTAGCCAACCACCTTAGTGTGGGCCTAACAAAGGTCTGGGCTGATCCCAGTCGACCACCTTGACGTGGGCCTAACAATGGTCTGGATCGATCCCAGCTGACCACCTTTGTGTGGGCCTAACAAAGGTCTGGGCTGATCCCAGTCGACCACCTTGACGTGGGCCTAACAAAGGTCTGGGCTGATCCCAGTCGACCACCTTGACGTGGGCCTAACAAAGGTCTGGACCGATCCCAGTCGACCACCTTGACTTGGGCCTAACAAAGGTCTGGACTGATCCCAGTCGACCACCTTGACGTGGGCCTAACAAAGGTCTGGACCGATCCCAGCCGACCACCTTAGTGTGGACCTAACAAAGGTCTAGGTTGATCCTAGTTGACCACTTCGATGTGGGGCCGAACAAAGGCCACTCCGATATAGGCCGAATAGAAGCTAGGTTGAACCTAACTATCCACCCCGAAATGCGACGAACAAAGGCCACTCTGAAGTGTGCCAAACAGAAGTTAGATTCGAAGCTAGTCCTTCACTATGAGGTAGGTTGAATAGAGGCTGCCCAACGTAGGCCAAAAAGAAGATAGGTTCAACCTAGCCGTCTACTCCAAAGTGTGCCGAACAAATGCCACTCTGAAGTGGACCGAACAAGAGCTAGGTTAAACTGAGCCCTCTACAATGAAGTCTGAACAGAAGCTAGGTCGAAGCTTGCTCTCCACTCCAAAGTGGGATAAACAGAAGCGTAACCGAGTCAAGTAACGGCCGAACAATAATGATCGATTGGGGGCAAGACAACTAATTCAATTAAGGCCAAACGGGAAATCTTGCAAGGTTTCCCTATTATTACTCGACTGGAAGAGCAACTCAATTTTTCAAAGGCATAAGGCGAAGTCTAGCCGAACAACAAACAATGTAGGGCTACATCCTTGTTGCTCGGCTGGGGGCAAACAACATAAACATGAAAAAATTGAAAGTTCGAGTTACAAGTCCAACACTTGGCAAATTTCGAAGATACTTTATTAACTTAAAGTTTCATTACAAAAGGACCTCAGCCTAACGAAGGTGATACGAAGTGGAAGAGCTACAAGAGGGATAAACAACAGAGGTTGGTTGGACGCTCAACGACCACTTCGAAGTGGGCCGAGCAACAAAAGTTAGTCGGACGTCCAATGCTTGGACAGAACAACAGAGGTTGGTTGGATGCCCAACGCCCACTTTGAAGCGCGCCAAGCAATGGAGGTTGGTTGGACTCTGAACGTCTACTTCGAAGTAGGCCAAGCATCAAAAGTTAGTCAAACGCCTAACGCTTGGGCCGAGCAATAGAAGTTAGTTAGACGCCTAAAGCTTGGGCCGAGCAACAGAAGTTAATTGGACGCCCAACACCCATTCTGAAGTGGGCCGAGCAACGGAAGTTGGTCAGACGCCCAATGCTCACTCTCAAGTAGACCGAGCAACAAAAGTTGGTCGGACGCCCAATGCTTGGGCCGAGCAATAGAAGTTGGAATGAAGTAGACCGAGCAACAAAAGTTGGTCGGACGCCCAATGCCTGGGCCGAGCAATAGAAGTTGGTCAGACGCCCAACGCTCCGACCGAGCAACAACGGTTGATTGGATGCCCAACGCCTACTCTTAAGCGCGCCGAGCAATGGATGTTAATTGGACGCCCAACACCCATTCCGAAGTGGGCCAAGCAACGAAAGTTGGCCGGACACCTAATGCTCACTTTGAAGTGGACCGAGCAACAAAAGTTGGTTGGACGCCCAATGCCTAGGCCGAGCAATAGAAGTTGGTTGGACGCCCGACGCTTGGGCCAAGCAACAAAAGTTGATCGGACGCCCAACGCCTGGGCTAAGCAGCAGAAGTTGGTCAGACGCCCAACGCTTGGGCCGAGCAACAAAAGTTGGTCGGACACCCAACGACTGGGCCGAGCAGCAGAAGTTGGTCAGACACCCAATGCCTAGGCCGAGCAACAGAGGTTGGTTGGACGCCCAACACCCACTCTGAAACACGCCGAGCAACGAAGGTTGATTGGATACCCAATACCCATTCCGATGTAGGCTGAGCAATGAAGGTTGGTCGGACACTCAATGCTCACTCCGAAATGGACCAAGCAACAGTGGCTGATTAGACGCCTAACATCCACTCCAAAATGGACCGAGCAAAAGAAGTAGGTCAAAACTAGCTAAGCAAAACCAAGTTTCATAGCTCGAGTAAACAACCAAAAGATTGACAACAAACAAAGTTGGAAGTGCAACATTCTACCAAATAAATACACTACAAACAACAAGCAAAGGTCGAATGAGTGTAGTGCCCGACGAGAGTCAATATTATCGAAGTCGATACCAAGACTATAATGACTATGTGCTAGACAACTCTCAAGATAAGAGGTGCTAAGGTTGACAGTAGCTTGGTGCTAGAGAAACCGAATTAAAAAATGCAAACTCGCAACGCCAAAGCTGCTAGGGCCGACCAAGCAACTCGGTGTTGAAAAACAAAAACTATACAAACAAGCTGCTATGGCTGACTAACTAAGTGACGGACAATTCTTAAGCTGAAGGTAAAATGACCGACCAATATATGAAGAAACGCGTTGAACAAATAGACGTGCTAATCATGTCCAAACAAGAAAATGGTGCATGATCCGCATGACCGAGCAATGTTAGCGAGCTATGCTTCGAGACCGAACAGAGTGGAGGGGCAGGACTTGGCTGACCAAGCATTGAGACCAACGCCAATTTATCTCCTACAAGTAGGACCGAGCAAAAAGAGCGAATATGTCTTTCAAATTAGAACAAAGCTGTGATAAAGCACACTTGGCCTGCTTTGAAGCGTCGCTGTGTTGCTCGGCCCAGTCGACGAACACTGCAAAAATATATATATATACTATTCTGCATATATATTTTTTCAAGTCAAGCAACGACGCTCAGCTAACTGAAAGAGCACCAAGCTAGACAATTATGAGGCTAGTGAAGATACAAATTTAGTTTGGAGGCATAACTGAGCTACGAAATATTGGGCAGACGCAAACGTTGGACCGAACAATAATTTTGAATCCAACTCACGAAGCTCAAATTAAGTTGTGATCAACCAAACTTCGAAGTTTGTGACAGAATTGGCTTCCGCTTCGCCAAACGTAAGCGCAAGCCAGGGGGCAAATGAAGTGGGTAAAAATTAATCAAGTCTTGGTGCTAGGCCCAATGCCATACTCACTCCAAGGTGGAGCTAGGTCGGACCTCAGCCCTGTGGCCAACACTTGCTCCGAAGCAAGACAATCATAGGAGTTCGGCCCAATGTACGAGCATCACTCCAAGGTGGGCCGAGCAACATGGTTGACCTTCTGGATGGACAGAACCACTCCGAAGTGGGTTGAGCAGCATGTTGGACCTTCTAGTTGGACAACTGTTCTAGAGCAGACCAACTTAGAGAAGGCCAATTCACTGAAAATCTTTCTTGGGCTCACAAGAGACAAACAACTCTGCTCCTCTCCCTCTGTATGAACAGAACGTGGAGACATGGAGATGCAGAGAGACAAGGTGCATATATGACAGACCTGCATCCGAATGGCAGGCGGAGTGGTTGTCCTCCTCCAATGAGAGATGTCCGCTAATGAGACAAACAAAACAGACCTGCACCCGAGTGTCAGGCGGAGTGGTCGTCCTCCTCCAATAGGAGACGACCACGAATAAGACACATTGGACAGATGGCGGAGAGAGAAGGACTTCAACGACAAACAACCTTCTCCTATAAAAGGTGAACATTATTCACTCTGAAGGGATCGGAAAATCCACACATTTAACACATACACACCCTTTGTATTCTCTTTTCTTCTTCTTCCTAAGTCCCTGACCTTACCATCGGAGGGGTTTCCGACCAAACCCCGGTCGGGCAGCCTCACCGTTTGTTATTCTGTGCAGATCTTCAATTCCCAAAGCACGCTGTTCATCCACGAAGTTCAACCCTTCTTCATAGTGCGGAAATCACCCCCGCACACATGCAAACACGTCACATCTATATATTCTATGTTTGAAATTTTATGTGTTTCTAAACTTTTTTCATCAGACCCTGCATCATCCATATTAAGTATGTGAAAAAAATATCAAAATGCATGAAAATATATAAAAATATGTAGTAAATTTTTTTTTTTTAAATTTAATCCTTCACCAATGCCCATTGAAAGGTGATTAATATTTACCAAAAAGAAATTGTATAGAAACATATAAAAAAATAAATAAAATTTCAATTTTTTAATATTATCTCTACATTAAAAACAACTTTCGCGTGATCCACGTGTTCTATTTTTTGTGTAATACACTACTGTATCACTTTGTAATATATATATATATATATATGTTCTACTTTTTTTTGGAAAAGAGAAAAAGACAGATATGGGTGAGGCCGTTGAAATGATGCCCTCAATTTCTCTTACAAATGAGGTATTGAGTTTGGATAGACAGAGCGAAGAATGGAAAGCAATGATTCGAAAGGTGAGAGAGGCCTGCGAAGCATATGGTTCCTTTATGCTTGACTATGAGAACATCCCATTAGAGCTTCAACAACTACTGTTCAAGACCACCGCCGAGATGTTCGATCTCCCAGTGGAGACCAAGTTACAGTACAAAAAACCTAGTCCTAAAGATGGTGGTTACGTTCTCAGCAACCCATTTATCCCTCTCTACGAGAGCTTTGGAGTCCATTGTGAAGAAGAGGTTCGAGCTTTCGGGAAGCTTATGTGGCCTCAAGGCAATCCTCAGTTCTGGTAACTCATACTTATGCTCAATTTGGAATACAACAATCTTACTTTTTCTTATTAAATTTATTGAAAAGTCCGCGATAAATGGGGGTAAAAGTAGACCTACTAATTTTTGGATACTTTAATTTTTTGATAGCGAGGTTATCAACTCCATAACTGCAAAGGTGCATGAACTAAACCTCCTATTATTGAGAATGATTTTCGAGAGCTTTGGGATAGAAGAGTACTACAAGGAGAAAGCACTAGATGAGAACATTGTTGGCATATTTCGTTCCATGAAGTACAGACTCCCTAAAGAGAATGAAGATCCTCTTGGTCTCCCAATTCACGTTGACAAATCCATCATAACCATTTTATGTCAAAATTCAGTGCAAGGTCTTGAGGTTCTCACTAAAGAAGGAAAATGGATTAAACTTAACATTCCTAAGGGAGCCTTGGTAGTCATCGTTGGCGATGCGCTCCAGGTGTGTGCTTCTACTCTTTTATCTTTTCGATTTTTGTGAAAAATGAATAATGTTAGTTAGTATCATAGAGTCAATCATACCCCATTAAACATTTTTACTCTTTGATTTAGACTCATAAATACCGGTTTCAATAATTTAAAACCTCCCTAAAGCCACATTAGTTATGGCATCAATACAAGTAGATCAAAGTTATAAATGCATTCGATATTTTTTTTTCCCTCTCTCTATCTTCTGTTTAATTATTACATGTGCACATATTTTTGTGTTTTCACAAGGAATAATTTTTTTATTTTTTTTTAATTTAATGATGCAACTATATATAGGCTTGGACCAACGGAAGAGTTGAAGCAGTGAAACACAGGGTGGTGATGAGCGGCGACAAAGAGAGGCTTTCGTGCGCATTCGCTTCTATTCCAAAGGATGGAGTGAGAGTTGAGATACCTCCACAGCTGGTAGACGAAGAACATCCTCTGCGCTACCGATCATTTGTTTATTCTGATTATCATGCCAAATACGTTACCAGTACTAGGTTGGATGCGCTCGAGAGTTTTGCCGGTATTTGATGATCTGTGGCACTGAGGTTTCTCCTATTTGGCTTTCTAGTGTCGGTACTATGAACTTGTTTTGGACTTTATTTATCATTATGTGGAATAATGTTGGCGAGGAAGTAGAGTGGTTTCCATCTCTATATTGTACTTTTTTTTTTTTTTTTAATTAGTGGTTGAGCACGTACATTGTCCGTGACTTGTGATTTTTTTATCAACTGTTAGTATTATAATTATACGTGTCTCTTAAATTAATATGTAATATGTATACAAAGTATGGAGACTTGTATAGATAAATTAATTGATCTGTATTCAAAATACTACTAAGTAATAAATGAATACATATTTGATTAACTAAAATTAAAAAGTTAACATTTAATTATCTTCCTAAAATAATCCATAATAACGATGTATTATTATAATTATGTAATAAAGAGAATCAAGAGTCTACTATCTTTCTTTTAACATGATTTTTTTTTTTTTTTTTTTTAAAAAAAAGATAGATTTGTGATGAGTGATTTTATGATTGTCTAGTTCTTTCCAACTTTTGTCAATTTGTTTTCCACTAGAATGCCATCACGAAGCCACAATCACGATAAAAAAAATATAGCTAATACATACATATCGCTCCTTTTGTCATTTGGAAATTTTACTTATAAATTTTACTGGGGAAATGTTGATCAATTTAATTTTATGAGTTTTTTTTATGAATTTATTAGTCTTTTTTATTTTAAAAAATTATATTTATTTGATTTAGTGTCATTTGAGTATTAAGTGCCTTTAGCAGTTTTTTGGTCTAACTTGGAAATATAGAAATGATTGCGTTTTTAATGGCTCTCAACGAAATTTAAGGGATCTATGTGAGCTTGTTAATGCAAGAATAGCGATGTGGGTCAAATCATCCCCAACCAAAATGGTATTCTCCACTAATGATACTGTCTTTAATTCAATATTGCATTCGTTCTGGAAGCTGTGATTTGCCTGTGTGTTATGGTTGATTTCTGGCTACTGCTATGGTTGATTCTGCTGTGCTTTACTCTGAGGGTGTGTGGGTGATTGTCTGAATTGGTGTAGTATGCTACTGGGTATAGTTGATTGTCTGTAGGGTCTATTTCTGCTGGTGTATGCTGGTGTTCTGCTCTGTTGTCCTGTTTTTCCACCTCCAGATCTGGCAGGGTTTGATGCATTTCACATTGACAGCCATTCATGGTGATAGCGGATTTAAATGTCAATATTATGCTTTCTTTTCATATCTTTTCTCTTCATCATGGCATGAGCCTTTCAAAGACTTCTAAGCTTGTTCATCTTGCTAGTCCAGTAGGCTTAAACTGATCTGCTCACTTCATGCTACTACTGATCTGCTGTGTTGTTTGTTCTGCTACTGATCTGCTGCTGTTGGGGTATCCTCCTGCTGCTGTCCTGCTTCGCTGATCTGCCAATATGCTCTGGGTTTTTTCAACTGTTTGGAACTCTTATGATACTGGATTGCTATGCTCAGCAATGGTTGTGCTATCCGTTTTGTTAGCTTGTCAATTGGCTGAGTGCTTCATATGGGTGTTGTGTTCACCGGAATCTGTTTTGGGTGTCTGTGGGTAATCTTTGGTTCTGGTGTGGAGCAGATGATTAGAGATGCTATTTTGGATGCACAGATCATGAAGAGATCAGAAGAAGCCAAAGGCATTGTCATTGAACTACATGCATAAAACTTTCTGAAGGGGGCCTCAAAAGGTGGTGACTTGCCGTTCAGGGATGGAGGGTGTCTTGATACACTCTGCTACTGAAGCATTGGTGCTTTGCTATCTATTATACTGGTCCCAGTTATGCTTAGGCTGTTGGTATGAGTTGCTGCTGATGGTGGTGATGAGATGCTGCTAGCACATGTTTGCATTACCAAACCTGCACTCAGCTAGAGGATTTGAAGAGTGGACAACATAAATTTGCATTTCCAAACCTGAACTAAGCCAGAGGATTTGAAGTAGTGATGGTGCTCTGTCTAATGCTCCAGCAGAGGGGTTTTTGCTGTTAGGCTGGGCTGCTGAGATTGAAGTTTTTTTGGTTGTTTGTTTTGTTTTTGTTTTGCTCTACATGTTGGTTTCTCACCAACTTGGAGCTTAAGAGTTTGTGCTAGCAGATGATTTGATGTGTATCTAGGTGCCAACTTAGTTGGGATCTGAATGTTTTGTGTATCTAGGTGCCAACTTAGTTGGGATCTGAATGTTTTACTGTGATGCTTTTTGCACCCTCCTCTTTATTGATATAAGTTATCATACTCGTTATGTTTTTCCATCAATAAAGCTTCTTTTTTGCTGATAAAAAAAAATAAAATTGAGTATAAGTGAATACTCTTTTGTAATTCATTTTTTTTCAATTTTTTGATTCGTTTTTTGGATGGAAATTGATAGGTGAGGTGTATAAGATTCTTTCTAAAGGGATTGGTGGCTGAAGTGTTGGTTGTCGAAAGTTGAAATCTACATTTCTGCTAGTGTGATTTTCTGGTTTTACATTAGAGTGTTACGTTTTAAAAAATATACTAAGGGGTTTTTTTGTCTTACATCGATTGGAGTGTTAGGTTTGAAAAAACTACACTAATGTTGCACTTGAATTTTCACTTTTAATAGTTATTTGGGAAAAATCTGAGTTTTTAATAGCGACGATGAAAATATTGTTTAATTTTATTACTTTATTCAGACCCCTGAAAGAGTTACTTAGAGTCACCACCTAACATAGAGTTTGGGTGTGTTAGGCCACCCAGTACTTTTATATTTTCTATTACCAATGTGGGGTCTGTTTTATTTTAATGACTCTAGTTAATGGCCTGTGTGAATCAAAGATGGGTTTGGGAGTTTTCTGTTACAAGTAGGGAAGGTGTTAGGCACCCTACATCGTCCTTTCGGTACTGTTTTCCCTGCATATGCTAAAACCTGTTGGAGTGCATATACTTTGGTTTTTTAAATGACTGGTTTACTAGTTTGTTAATTTTATTGTTTGTGGAGATGAGAATGTGCTGATTATGATATTTATTAATTTGCTTGAGCGCTTGGTGGCGAGTGGATGGTTTCTGGTAATAACAGAATGCGCTGATTGTGATATTTATTAATTTGCTTGCGAGCCTAATGGCAAATCGGTGGTTATTGTTATTATTAATTTACTTGCAAGTCTAGTGGCAAGTAGCTGATTATTGTTATTATTATAATTTACTTGCGAGTTTGGTGGCGAGAGGGTGGTTATTGATATTAATATACCTAACCCAATGTATAGGTGAAAATGTGTTGATTGTAATATTTATTTATTTGCGAGCCTAATGCTGAGTGGATGGTTAGTGATATTAATATACCTAACCCAATGTATGGGTAATATAGTACAAGTTAGTAGTTAGCTTGTCAAAAATCCAAGCAATAGTATATTTACTATACACTATGCTAGGGATAATAATATAATATATAAGTGAGTCGAGCTCGAGCTCAAGCTAGAATAAGCTCGGTTTGTTTATCTTTATTTAAATTATATAATAAATATATTAGTTATATATTAAATAATATATAAATATAAATATAAATATATATATATATATAATATAAATACATTATTTATATATTAAATAATATAAAGAATATTTTTTATTTAAATAATATAAAAAAATTTATCGAGCTGTGCTCGAGTTTTATTAATATTAACGAGCCGAGTTCGAACTCGATAAACGAGCTCGATAAGCAAACAAGCCGAGCTCAAGCTCAGCAAAGCTCGGGTCGGCTTGGCTTGTTTGTAGTCCCAGTGTATTTACTATACATCAACTAAGGGACAGTATATAATAATAATATGTATTATTTACATATATATAGTACTTGTATTTAAATGATAGAAACGTAAATAAAGACCGAAAAAGTCTGTGTCAGTGTATATTTTATTGTACATTCGGTTAATTGACGGTATATAATACTAATATGTATTATTTACACTTATATAGTACTGGTATTTAAATAACAGAAATATAAATAAGGATCGAAAAAGCCTATACCGGTGTATATTTTACTATACATTCGGCTAAGGGACGAAATATAATAATAATATGTATTACTTATGTATATATAGTACTGGTATTTAAATAAGAAAAATGTAAATAAATACCAAAAAAGTCTATGCCGGTGTATATTTTACTATACATTAGGCTGACGGACGATATGTAATAGTATGTATTATTTACATATATAGGGGGTGCAAATTTGGCACGGCCTGCCCCATGTCAGGTCTCGCGGACTCCCTCCAAAATTCGGGCAAGGCCAACTCGGCTTGCGGGCTTGAAAATTAGGCCTAGGACCAAGCTCAGGGATATTTGGGCCTTGGGCGGGCCGAGTCTGGGCTTGAGCTTGGGTAGGCCTGAACAAATTTTTTTTGTTTTTTAATTTTTTCAATCAAAATTTTATTATTTTCCACTAAAAAAAACACTAGGCCTTGGGCAGGCTGAGTCTGGCCTCGGACTGGTCCTTGAGTGGGTCTTAAGCGGACTGATGGGCCAGGCTGGGCTTCAAAATGATGGCCCAGGCCCAAGCCTATGGTCTCGGATGAGGCTCGGCCCCGAACCCAAACGGGCCAAGCCCATCACGGGCCAAGCCCATCTTGAGCCACTGTCGAGTTTCAAGCAGCCCACGGGCTGCGGGCCATTTTTACACTTCCATACATATATAGTTTATGGGATTAGTAACGTTAGTGTTAATATGGAGAATTCTATTTTAATATTGATATGTGATGAAATGAAACGATGATGAGATCCATGAGATGATAACAAATATTATTAACACTCAACAATGATATGTGATGAAGTAATATGATAATGAAATTCATGAGATAGATAACAAATATTATTAACACTCAATAATAATATATGATGAAATGATATAATGATGAGACTCATAAGATGACGACAACTATTATTAACAGTCAACAATGATCTGTGATGTGATAACATGACGATGAGAATCATAAAAGGATTATAAATATTACTAACAGTCAATAATGATATGATGACGAGACTCATGGGATGATAACAAATATTATTAACAGTCAACAATGATATGTTATGATAATGAGATTCAAATATTATAGTAAGTTAATAAAATTATTTGATTATACCTTATTTTGAATTAGACAGAGATTCGACTTGATTTACTTAGATAATTTTCCACAAGTTGAACGAGAGTATTTTCAGGGGATGTTTGTCCACCATGCCTCTCCTTATCAGCAAACAGGTCAAAGGAGGGGTAAGCTTGATTCGCAAATTATCAATCGACGCAATGTTATTGCATGATGACTTATGAATCAAGGGACATAATTTCAATAAATGCACAATTTAAAGACTCAAGAACCTCCTCCCTATCATAATATTGATCAAGGGAAGTGGTTGATATTGACTCTTGAATCGTTTATATCACTAACAAGTATGAAACGACTCAAGACTCAATGGGTTCAATTAACGTCCGATTGAACCCAAGTTGCTTTATTATCTTACATCACTTTTAGTCCCAATTTTATTACTTCATTTTAATTACCTTTCCATTCCTTAATCAATTAAGTCCAATAATGAGTTTTAAGTCCACTAATGGAGAGAAGCACCAAACCAAGTGTTTGTTTTAGGCATGAGAGAAGTGTCATGCCGTTGGTAATGAACCCCCAAAGGGATTAAACTATTAAGCACAACACCCTTAATCTCAAGCTTAAACAAACAACCGGTTTGAAACCACTTTCAAAACAAAGAAAAAGTCAAGAAAGGAGGGGGGTGCAGAGATGATTAGATATGAAAACAAGTATGGAAACTGGAAATAAATACTATCAACTCAAATAGGTTGGTGTCTAATGCCTAAAACACCAAGCCTATGAGGGCCATTACACTACAAGCATACTATACAAAGCATGAATGAAGCTAACACATAAAAACAGTCCTAAAACAGTCCAAAAAAGTACTGGAATGAAGACAAAAAAAACTACAACAACTAGCTAAAATATTGAGGAATTAAAATTAGCACACAAGCACAAGGAGGGGAGGCTAACCCCTTCACTTTTGGGACTTCAAAACATGATTTTAGCCTCTAAAAAACCTCTGAGATTCAGTAGTAAAAAGCTCAAAAAAAGATAATAGAAAGGTGGGAAACACAAGGGCAAAGGCTTAAGAAGTTAAGTGCAAAGAAATGTAATCCACCCCTCCACCCTTAATAGCCTTAAACCACAAGTTTCAGCTCAGAAATTTAGTGTAAAAAATAGTCCAGAAATAGTAGAAAAGATGGCAAATAAATAGTAGAAAAGATGGCAAATAAAGAAGGGAAACAAGTTAAGAATTATACATCTTGAAGAGGGATACCCTTTTTGAGTTACAAACCAACAATTACACACCCTCAAGAGCTAAATGCAAGCTCAAAAATACCTCAACATAAATACCACAAGGTTTGGTTTAGAGTGTATAGGCAAAGAGTGAAGAACTTGCAAGAGAGAGAGAGAGAAAAAAAAAAAAATTTTGCTCCCAAATTTTTCTAACCTTTAAAACAAGAGAGGAGGTCATCTATATATAGAAACCATGAGACCTCCTCAGAAATATATATACAGACACGTAAGGACTGGTGAATGCATCTATGGAAACAGTTGGCACAATTGGCAAAAATATCTGAAAAACACACAAGTGGCCGGAAGGCCACTAATAGTGGACGGTAGGCCACATTAATGGCCGGCAGTCCACACTAGTGGGTCTGTAGGTCCCAAGATGTTTAGGCTTGAAAAACTGTTGTTCGCATCCAAAAACAAGGTAAGAGATTCATAGGGTTTTAAGGCTTAAAGCTGAGGCATTCTGCTGAGGACTTCGAGCATTTGACAAGCATATACAAATTCATCATTGGGTGCACAATCAGTGGCGCCCAAGTCGTAAGGGCAATCAAAAATGAGGTGTCTACAATGACCTTCATTACTAGGCTTATGAGATAGATAGCTTAAATCATCAATGAAGATTCGAATTGAAACCCATAAAAAGGATATAAAGAAGTATGAAGAAATAAGGTGTGCAGCGAAGCTAATCCCTTTGATAGCTTCTTTGTTCAATTTGTATGTTGCATTCGAATTCCGTCCATTAAATTTCATTGTAATATTATATATGATCAAATAACAAAAATTAAAAAATTATGTAGTACGACTCTCTATTTTTAATTGAATTGGACAATAGAAATTGAGTATAATTCAAGTGGATGGGGTTTATGGGCGTTGTCTGAATTTGAAGTCCCAATACTCATTGAGTAAGAAAGCTAATAAGAAGATTAAAGTTGTGGTAGGGCTATGTGGAGAAGGAAATTTCTCTAAAGTGTCCTACCCTGCACCTCTGGTAGGAATATGTAAACAAAACATGACGCAGCGGAATAAAAGTTAATAAGGTCATACCTTCCTGATATAATCTGAACTCTGAAGGATCTCGTGGGTAAATCACGTGCTTCCTGAATCTGGTCAATCAACCTAGCAGTGGGGTGATATTACAATGGTGAATATCACCCACACAAATCACAGTGCAAATGGTTTGATCGTTGTTTTTGGGAGAGAGTCAGAGAGAGAGGAGAGTCTGGGAAAAATTGGTTATGGTTAAAAACCACATCACGTATCTGATATACATATCTGATTTTAATATATTAGATTAACCATATAATCTGATATATAACCAATATCTATCTATCTATCCATATCTATTGATATGATAGATATAGATATCTTGAATGGTTATCCAAATAAGTTTGAATTAAAATTCAAACTTACATGGATAAGGTTCAAGAGGTTCAGGCTCAAAAAGCTCAAAGGGCCATGCCACATGGGCGTCCAATTTCTAACATCTCCCACTCGCACATGAGTTGGCATGACACTGCCACATCTCTATCTCAATCTCCCAAAAAATGAACAATCTCATACTAGCCAATGCACCGTGCGACTGCTGAGAACACCTGCATATGGGAGCTCTATACTAGAAACTCAAAATGAGCCAGCATAGAGACATCAACCCAAAAGGAACAAAAATAGTGTCTCATATACCCCAGACCCATCTAATTACACCGGTCCAAAAAAACATCTCTAATCCCTCAAAAAGAGCATGTTTGACCCTCTCAATTCTTGTAATATATTCACACTCAATCCGCCTCTCATACAGAGCGATGTGAGTTGCCGGCAGTGAATATACAACAGTGGTGTAATACTAGATGATCTTCCCTTTGCCCTCATGCCATTTAGTTTAGGATTGACCGCTTTCCCAGTGATGTCCCTTAAGGCCGAATCATACATGACCGCAGGCAACATACCAAAGTAGCAGAACATCAACCCCTTACCTTATGACATAGTCAAAAGTCACAAAAGGGTACATAAATGAAAGTCATATCGATAATGACATGTAAGACTCACACGGTGAGGAAACAGGGATCCATTCTCTCACCTCATTACTCGGTCGCCAAGCACATGTAGTATGAATACATGTTACAGTGGAGTAACTCTTCCAAAAGAGTGACGTCATACTCGATACACCGTACAGATATTAGTCTAGTCGCTTTCTAGCGCCTAACCCGAATTCTCTATTTGCTCACCTTCTAGGCGCCAAATGAGATCTTGCATCTGGCTAATCATAACAGGCACAACATGGAAAGTGGGTACTAACATCCATGTTTGGTCCTTAACACGACCTCATCTTGGTTGTAACCAAGGCGACATACATAGTGGATAATTTTATGCCTCTCTTGGCTCCAAAATAAAAATAAACCACTAGTCTCATCCTTGCTCGCTCCCAAGCGCCAAGGGCGATTGCTCGTGTGAGTGAGCCAATCTTGCCTGCTGACATCATCATCTGCTAATCATTATGACACAAACCATAATAGTGTCAACATCCCATCATCTCAAAATAAGTGATCGATTTAAAAAAAAATGACCACAGCTTGCACAATTCTAGATTCCAAACATAAGCCTTGTCAGCACCTCTTGCGATAAGTATATACAACAGAATCCACCATGTGCGCCTCACATGAAGTGATTCAAGATCACTACGTCTTGCGCAATAACCTCTCTAAAGATATTTTGGTGACCAATTTGCGTTCATTCTTGATGCGCCCAACTAGCGCATTGAATCTTACAATGAGCAAATTAATATATTACTAGCAAAGTATTTTATCCACAATCTAATGAGCAAGGTCAATGTCTAAACAACTTAGTTGACCATTTACCAAAGATAACACTTATCATGCCGAATACGCCCACATAGCGTACTTTAGGCTCCCACGACAAAGAAAAGATCAAGGAATATAGGTCATCTGTTTCTCGCAAAGACAATCCTAGGATACACTCAGTAGCTAAGGCTCTGGCTTTTACCGATAGATAAGTCAATGGGTTTGCAATTTTGCATCTAGAATCATTCTAGGATATTCCTCATGTAAGTCATCGAAGGACAAAATAGGAATTCTCCCAAAACAATCCCTAAGGATCGTACATCCGAGCATATAAATTACATCACCCATGTCCATCATATCTAAAATAGAGGACTGCCCACCCTAAATGGCGACAACCTTATAAATTCCTGGCTCATAATGACTAAGTAAGGAAAAACTTCTTTTGGACCATTGATCATGCCTCAGTGGTCTTCATCGATCATCGTTGGCCTATCATGGCTTGACGAAATCTAAGAACCACTATTTGGATAACTGTTTTAGGCTGTAAAAGATTTATTGGAACTAGCAACCTTTTTTGCGCTCCTAACTTTTCACCATAAAAGCAGGAGGTAAATCCCTACGGATCTACTTATCCAATTCTCCAACAAGAAAGATGGGTCACAATGTCCACAAATCAATGTCCCAAACTTATGTCAATCATAGCCTAACTCAAAATAACCTCACTCCCCAAGAGGAAGTCTTCTCATGGTCTACACCTTCCTCAATGGTGCGACTTTTCGGTATCTAGTGAGCCTTATGTCTCAACAATGACTATCCAAATTACGCATAACTTTAGAACAATTTCGCGTCATAATGGAAAGTCAACCAAATTATAGAAATGGTTAATCCTCAAAGACTTTTGTCTTAAACTGCGCAACATTAATCCACTTTCTAAAAACAGGGGACTAGAGCCTTTGGCATTATCCTAGGCTCTTTATCATCTTGCGGAGCACTCATGAATGTTTCCTTCTCAATCACCCAGTGATGACGTGGAAAATTTTCACATTTGCTACCACGCAACTAAGAATGTAGAGTATTCTACTCTAATGGAGTAATCCATTAGTAGGCACATCGCTCCCACTGTCCCTAGGATATTGGAAATTTCTTTCCATTCTCAACTAGGCTACATAAAAGCGCTATGCTTAGAACTCTCTATCTTATAGAGTTCCAAAACTCTATACACGTCACCTTTACTAAGAAAACTTTATGTGACTTAGTTACACTACCACAAAGCTGCTTACCTATATGCACACGACCCGGAGGGTTTACATGACTGCATACAATAATGCGCCATACAACCCTATATGTTTACAAGACAGCATACAATAATGCGCTATAGAATCCTAGGTCTTAACTTCGCAATCTTATGAGAAGTAAAATAAAGATAAGCTGCTTAACGGTTACAGATCGCCCATAGATGGCTCTCTGCTAACCCATTACTCAACATGGAGTGTAAAAACTGATATGGAGGGCACTGAGTTAGGGATATAGGCAATAAACTAGTGCAATTCCCAATTGGGAAACATTTGCGCCATTATCCACCTAACATTAACAATATTTAATTCCTTATCTCTACTACACCATTGTGTTGTTGAGTACTAGGAATAATCAATTTTCTAAGCATCCATTTCTCTTCACAGAGTTTTCTAAAATAACTCAAATAGATACTCGCCACCTTGGTCAAAACTAAAAGCACAAAAGCTCTTATCTAATTAATCTCGACCTCATATGTGCAATGTCAAAAATCATCTCAAAACTTCTGACTTATGGGAGATCAAATAGTCTTGACTCAGATGCGTATCGTAATCTATAAATGTGTCGAGATTGAGGCTTAGCTATCATACCCTTACACATATCTAGTCACAAAAAAACATAGTGGACTAAATGCGCCAATACAAATGACCTTCTACGGCTTTCCTACTTACTTGTGCGCATCCATTGCGAACAAAGTTACACATTTATATGAGAGTAGGATGTCACAAGCGAGTGGGCCCGAGAAGGCCTACTCAAACCATCGTGTCATCATCTCATTAATGTGATTAAGTATAATAAGCCACCGGTTCATGACCAATGTCATAAACTAATTCCAATCATCTTAATGTGTGAGTTCTCAAAGATAAGTTTAAAAGGTTTAGGCCCAACTAGGTAATGACTTAGGACTAATTCATATTCACTAGATCATAAAGGGATGTCATGGAGATATCAAGTGCGCCTAAGTCGCAAATTTAACTAGTAAGTGCTAATCCCCTGCACCTTCAAGTCAATTTTATTCTCCATACACTTTAATGCATCTAGTTGAAAGATGACGATACTCCTCTTGCCATATCTATTTCTCGCTTCATAGTTACTTGCAATTAATTCTACTATCCACAAGAAGGAGAGAATAAGCTATCAACTATGACAGCTCCTGAAGTAACTTAAGCGCGACTTAGGCTAAAGAGTCTAATTCAACACAATGCTCTCACGAGCCATGCGTCAAATTCTTAGAGTCATAACAACCTTGTCGGCCTTGACCTTTTCATTACTATGCTGCAACGTTTGCGCTTAGTGGTAAACGTTATTCAAAACAAAACGTTAGCCTAGTAAAGGAATAATACAAAGAAGCACCTCATCATGTCTCACACTCAATTGTGGAAATAGTAAGTGTCCAGACTTAGACAAGTTGGCAATGCTAATAGATTTTGCTGCCACTAAGTGCTAATCTTTTCACTTAGTGTTAATAGATTTTGCAGCTTCTAAGCGCTAATCTTTTCACGTAGCATGATATTTCAACGCACACTATTATAGTGCATGAAATTTTGCTCCATCCACTCCCAATAATTGGGTAGAGAGCAAAACACTGCTCATACTGACTACTCGTCTTACACTTAATGACTAATTTATTTAAGCTCGCATTTCTTGGATGACGTGACTCTTGAATGTTACTTCATCCAATGATGCAACATTATTAAAAGTCAAATTACAAAGTCAATCCGCGCAGCTCAATAGTCAAGATCATATACAGATCTATTGAGGGCTTAATAATTTTATAACTCCAAAATTCGCCAACCAAAACTACGTAGCATGCCGCTAACCATAGCGCACACATTAGTTTTTATTGTGCCAAATAAGGCAACAAAACCACGGCGACTTTGAGTCATGTTTCCTTACTTTGGCTCAATTAAGGTCTGACCTAAAGTCTCCAAGACTTTTGCTCATCTAAAGAATGGGATTATATTGTTCACATTTGAACATTTCTACTAAGTCTAGGTCAACCAAATTAACTTCCATAAGCTAAGTCAATTTTGAGAGAAATTCGCATTAGGTTTAATTTGATTAGCATAATATAATTTTGCCGCAAAAATCTAAATTAAATAGTGACAATATTACACAAGTCGCAAGATCGAAAATCCGCTATGCTCGTAATCATCTCTTGCGCCACAGGTGACAATTATCCAAAATTTAATTTAATTTATGCGCAAAATATTGGTTTTCGGGAGTTAATCTACAAAGATTTCTCTCAACCGAATAACCTCCCACTGACTATGGCATGTCTAAAAGCATGATAAAAAAATTCTAATTCCATACAACAGTATCATAATGTAGATTCACAATCAATACATGCTATGTTACATTTAATAACGGAATTAAAATAAAAAACAATTAATCATGCTATTCTGATTACAACAATTTAGAAATTCTAGGCAAAAAACAACAACATGCTGTATTTAATATTCAAATTATGCCATAACAGAAAATATATCACTTCTGAAATTTCTGGAATTTTCTGGTATTTTCTAGAATTTTAAATAACTAATAAACACACATAAAATTAGAAATAAAAAATCTAGAACCTGGTAAAATGCAACAACTATACCAGTAAATAGTAAACCTTAACAGTAGTCTACAATAAAAGAATCAACCCCAGAAACTTAATCATGCAACAACAATTGCATTTTAAAGCAGAAATAATGCATTATTATTTCAGGAAAAATATTTTTTATTTTCATAAAATTTCCAAAATTTTACAGAATATAGAAAATTTAATTCTTAGTCTAACGGTTCTAACCACGCTTAAAAAAAAACTATAACGAATAAATTATGGCCATTTAACGCGATTCAGAATTTAAGACAGAACAAACAGAGCCTTAAAAACAAGCCAGCACGGAAAAACGGCTCGGCGCGGCTCAGCACCCGGCTCGGCGCGCATGGCTCGGCGCGCGGCTCGGAACACAGCTCGGCGTGCAGCTCAGCACGCGGCGCGCGTGTGTGGCGCGGAGGGCGCGCGTGGACGGCGCGGCTGACGCGCGTGTGACGACGCGTGGAAGCGCATGTGTACCGCATCTGGCGCGTGGCCGCGCGTGAGAGCGCGTGGGAGCGCGTGAGCGCGCGTGGCAGCGCGTGGCTGCGCGTGGGCGCGCGTGGAAGCGGCTTAAGGCGTCAGGTGGCGCGTACAGACCACGCGCCGCCTTCCAGGGTGTTTTCTGGTCTGATTTCGGTACTCCCGAACTCTATTTTCCAAAATAAATACATTTATAGTCTTAAAAATGACATTAATGATCATAAAAATGAAATATTTTGGATCTCTTCCTCTTTTATAAATATACACATGATAAAAGACAGCACGAAAATACCCATACAAGGCTCTGATACCAATGTAAACAAAACATGACGCAGCGGAATAAAAGTTAATAAGGTCATACCTTCATGATATAATCTGAACTCTGAAGGATCTCGTGGGTAAATCACGTGCTTCCTGAATCTGGTCAATCAACCCAGCAGTGGGGTGATATTACAATGGTGAATATCACCCACACAAATCACAGTGCAAATGGTTTGATCGTTGTTTTTGGGAGAGAGTCAGAGAGAGAGGAGAGTCTGGGAAAAATTGGTTATGGTTAAAAACCCCATCACGTATCTGATATACGTATCTGATTTTAATATATTAGATTAACCATATAATCTGATATATAACCAATATCTATCTATCTATCCATATCTATTGATAAGATAGATATAGATATCTTGAATGGTTATAAAAATAAGTTTGAATTAAAATTCAAACTTACATGGATAAGGTTCAAGAGGTTCAGGCTCAAAAAGCTCAAAGGGCCATGCCACATGGGCGCCCAATTTCTAGCAGAATATCATCTACATCTATGAGAGGTTTTAAGGGTTTTCAGTCTAGAAGATCGATTATGAACAAAGTCATGGAGGCACTACCAGGTGATAGTGTCCACATGATTGGGATATGTGGGATGCGAGGGGTTGGTAAGACAACATTACTCATTATACTAAATCTCTTTTCAATTTTAAAGAAAAAAAAAAAGTTCAAAATGATAGAGATTAATAACTTCCAATGCAATTTCCCATTGCTTGCCTAAAAGGAAAAAAAAAAACCGTTTATATTTTATTGTCATGAATTTCAAAACTCAAAACTCAACACTTAACTATTTAAAATATTATCTTATTATTGTTAACTTTTTCTATTAGAATTATGTTAATGATTTATACAAAATCACACATTTATTAAAATTTTAAAATAATACTATTCTTATCTAATGATCCCATTTGCATTTTATCACTATGATATAAGAGACAAAATTCAAATGAAATTTCCAGATCAAGAAATTATTATTTTAAAAAATCAATAAATAACCTAATTTCATGTAAATCTCTAACGGAAATATTACTTGTAACAACATATTATTTTGAGATGGTTAACTATTGAGTTTTACAACAGCTGAGAGGAGAATTTGGAATGCCATACCTTTGGTGGCTCTTTGGTCCATCTGGAAACATAGGAACGAGTGCCTCTTTGATGACATCCAACCAATGATGAAGGAGCTATATGAAGCTATAATTATTAGGTTTGCAATCTGGCTGAAATCCACAACCAAGGACTTTCACTACTCCATCAATGATTTTATGTACAATATTGTGCAGATTAGATTTTGTATTGGACGAAGGGTGTAACGTTGCATTGTTTTGGCTATATTGAGGTGTTTTGAGTTGGAAACTCTCTAACTCTTTCTGGGCTTTGGAAATGCACATGATTAGTCTTGCTTTGGGTGCCAACCTAGTTGGGATACTTAGTTTTGACAATGATGCAACTTCTTTCCAAGCTATGTGTACCTTTTTTTATCTAATAAATATTTCTTCATTGCTGCTCAAAAAAAAAAAAAAAAAAAAAAAAAAAAACTACTGAGTTTTAAAATTCAATGAAATAAAGTGTAAATGAGTCATAGTTTAGCTACTTAAAAGTTTATTTTAAAAAATATTCAAAAACATTATTTGAGGTGGGAATTCATTTTAAATGTAAGTTTTTCAACTGAAATTAAGTCTTCACCACACATTATAATTGAAGTTAAATTTTTTGACAATTTTTTTTTTTTCTGAAATCGTACCTTTGTTGTTTAAAAAAATGAAAGTGTAAAGTAATGATACATAGTTCTAAATAGAGTTCTAGTGATGTGGAAGAGATAAAGAGAGTAGAGAGAAATAGAGAGAGGAGTGTGAGCCCCACCTTCACATGGGTACTCTCCACATCATTGGAGTTGTATTAGAACTCTCGAATTAGAGCTCTCAAACATTATTGATTAAAATTTGATTGATAGCTTCATATATCACAAGGAAAAGTTGTTGGTAAGATAGATTGATCATTTCTACTATATAAAAGAAACTAAAGTGAAGCATTATGTTTGGTTACTTTATAAAAGAAATGAAGGTAGGATAGGACTTGATTAGTTGTTTTTGTATTGGGAGAAGTTTTTTTCCACACAGAAATATGGGATGGAATTGACTAGAGAGAAAGTTAGTATTTACAGCATTTCTAGTGAGGTGCTACAATATTTAAAAAGTGATTATTTAAAATAAATAATATATATGAAAAATTACTTGTTAAAAAATATATTTTTAATTAGTTATTGTAGCTATGGGATTGGCACCTCTTTAGTCTGTCATCGGACTGAAATGTGTTGTTGGGGAATGGTGGGCTTTGATCTAGACTCATCTTGATAATTCAAACTGTTCAATGTGTAGAACACGTCAAGTACATAATCCTTGCGAAAAATTATATTGATCATATATCGATAGTCACTTAATTATATCACATTTCTATCATATTTTCTTTTGAATATCATAATTGACATTGACAAGAATGTGTTTTGACGAACTGTTTATCGATATCCAATCAATGTGATTTTTTACAAGGATGATATACATAGCGGGCTCTATACATTGAATGGTTTGGATCATCGATATGTCCCCGGATTAGAGCCCAACACAGCCCAATAGCACCCTCTAGTCTGATGGCAAACTGAAGAGGAGCCAAATCCTTTAGCTAACATTTTGAAGATGATCCAAGAGTATATCCAATGTATGCATTAAAGTGTATACACAAGTAAAAGTAGAACTCAATTTTGTATATTAAGTTTTAATCAGCTTAATAACTACATGTTAGAAAATGGTTTTATACAAACAATGCTTTTGCCAATTTTGAACTAAAATTAGAGTGAGTTCTACATGTTTGTTGTGACAGGTTTAAGGTACTACCTTTGTTAAAAGTATATGAAATAGACAAGATTTCCTTCTAGTACATTAAATGAAATTGGGGGAGGGGGGGGTGGTTATACTTAAAGGAGATTGCAAGCTCAACTCAATGATCTAAATCATTTATTTTATAGAGCTTGTTAAGTATTCATACCAAAAATTAAATTGATAAGATATTAATAGCCACATGATCCGAGCATATATAATTATTTTTAAAATAGACAATCAATATGATTTTGAAAACAAACTATTACATCTTTATAAGACAAATGTGATCCAATAAAGTGGTTGTTGATATCTAATCCGTGTAATTTTTTATACAAATAATCTATTTAACACACCATATAAAATAAATAATTTAGGTCATTGGCTTGGCCTAAAGTGGACTCACAGTTTCATTAATTGGACCCTAGGCCGAAAATAGAATACACATGCAAACATCTGTGTCACATATGTTTGAAATTTTATATGTTTCTAAGCTTTTCCATTAGACCCTGCATCCTCCATATTAAGTATGTGAAAATATATAAAAATATGTATTAAAATTTTAAAAAAAAAATTTAATCCTTCACCAATGCCCATTGAACGGAGTCCAAATCATCTGCCACCCTTTCTTGCAACCCTTCTTGCTACCCTCACAAAAACGACGTCGTCGTTTTGTTTGGTGTTTTTTTTTCCTTCAAAATTTGAGTTTTCGCCCGCTTTTCACTTTCATGTCTTTCTCTTATCTGTTTAGCGCTAACAGAAGAGAAGAGAGACTCGAGACAAAAAGAGAGAGAGAGAGAGAGAGAGAGAGAAAGCAGCGGAGAGACAAACTGAGAGAGACGAAGACAAACTGAGAGAGACGAAGACGAACTGAGAGAGAAAGACGGAGAGGCGAATACGACGGAGGAACATGACGGAGAGAGAAACGAACTGAGAGAGATGGCGGAGAGACGCGACGGCGAAGGATTAACGCAGAGAATGGCGAGCGACGTTGAGTCCGGTGGCGACATGATGGCGGCAAGGCGAGATTGCGACTATGACGAGGTCCATTTCATCATCATTGTCATTTGTTGTTGTTATATATATATATATGTATGTATTGGGTTAGAGTTAAAGTTCTGTTATTGATTTTTGAAATGGTGATGATAAATGGAAGAAAATATATACTTCTGTTTCATTTAGCAAAGAAACATCCTGTTTCATTTAGCAAAGAAACATCCTGTTTGTTGTGGACTCTCTCTCTCTCTCTCTCTCTCTCTCTCTCTCACACACACACACACACATACACACACACACACACACAAAATTAACTCTGCTGTTGCTCCCAAAAACAGGTTACCCCGGGAGATGTTTCTATAACTGCAACTTACACCCTTACTTCAAGCACGACAATGAGCCTTGACATGGAGGCTGTAATTTAGCCGGTCATAACTCTTGGAACATACTCGACCATTCAATTCAGATAAGGGCAATGCCTATCACTCCTGTGGATCAGAACACCGTTCCAACAGGTGAAATCATGCTAGTTAAAGGCACTCCTTTTGATTTCGCAACTGAGAAGAAAATTGGGAGTTCGATTCATGAGGTTGGTTTAGGTTATGACCACAATTTTGTGCTACACTGTAAGTATGCTAGTCTTTGGAGAAGGGAAAATGTGAATAAATTCTACTCTTTTTTCTTTTTCTTCGATTCATGATATGTTTCTTTTTCTTTTTTAGAGATTGTTCTCTACAATGAATTGTTAAGTAGGGATGATCATCCAATGGAGAAAACTTTTGAGTTATACGTGAATGAAGTCTAGTTGTGATGAAGAAAGCACTGGTTTTGCTTGGTGTGCTGTAAATGCTCGACATATCAATTTATCAGAATTTTGGTGTCGCTTACGAATCACTTGTTTGATGATAAATGGAAGAAAATATAAACGAAATGGGTTCGATTTTCGGAATCCATTCTTCCTTGTTCTGAAAATCCATTCATCCTCTGTATTTTTTAGTGTGTGTATGTATTAAAGGTTTGGTTAATTGCAATCTTGAATCTGTTTTGGGTTGGCCTTCGAAGGCTGCAGCTGTTAAGGCTGAAGCTCTGTGGGATGATTCTGGTTTATTATGACTTCAGTTGGGCTGCATAGTGTTGTGGTTCTGAATCTGTCAAAATGGGGTATGCCACATGTTAGCAGGTATTTTAATATTATAATGATCTTCCGAGCTCCAAGATAAGTCATTGCCTAGTCTTTGCTAGCCATATCCATCCAAGTCTTTGCTAGCCTTATCTATCCAAGTCTTCTCCAAGTCTTTGCTAGACTTATCCATCTAAGTCTTCTTCAAGTCTTCTCATTCCTATCCATTCCAAGGTCTTGGTCAAGTCTCTTGTTATCTTATCCACCAAGAACCTTGCTTATTAAGTTTTCTTTTCTATATATTTTGAACATATGTCATATCTTAAAGAGATACGAGAGAAGAAGTTTTTGTTCCTTAGAAGTTTTGTTCCTTTGTTATGTCTAGTGTGAGATTATCAGGGAAATAAAAAGGGTGTGTGTGATAAAGCTTTGGGTTCAACCAATTGTGCAGTATTGGTTAACCATACGACTTAGTCGGGCTGTTGTATCCTGGGGGGGACAAGTCAAGGTTTTTTCTACTGCACCGGTGTGAGGCTTTGCCTAACCGCAGAGGGCTTGAATCTCCTTAAAGAGAGCAAATTTCCCGCGCCTCAGCCCTTTCAATAATTATTGTAACTTTATTTTTTGTATTTTCTGGTGTTTTATTTGTAATTATCACCAACAATTTTAAGGAGATTCAACTAGCAAAAGTTCATGAAGCCAGTACTGGAGAAACCCAACGAGAATACCGGCGATCTCAACAAGCCCTTCTGGTTCAAGAGAGCCCATTTCAAGAGATGGAAAGGCAAGGTACTCTTCTACCTCAGTCTCCTTAAGGTGGCCTATATCCTGACCGAGAAAAATCCGAACAAAGTCCCCACTGAAGAGATGACCGACGAGGAGTATGCTGCTCATCTTGAAAAAATCGAGAAATACAACACAGATGAGTATAAATGTCGATACTATCTTTTGAATTGTCTTTCAGATCAATTTTATGATTATTATGATACTACTTACACCACTGCCAAGAAAATTTGGAAAGCCTTGCAGAACAAATATGACATGGAAGAGGTAGGCGCTAAAAAATATGCTACAAGCCGTTTTTTCCGTTATCAGATGATAGATGGAAAATCAGTGGTGGAGCAAGTTCAAGATTTTCAAATGTTAGTAGCTGAAGTTAGATCTGAAGGCATCAAAATTGGAGACAATCTTGTTGTAGCAGGTATTGTTGACAAACTTCCATCATCTTGGAGGGAGTTCCAGAAGTCAATGTGTCACAAGCAAAAAGAGACGTCCTTGGAGACTCTCATCACACGAATTCGGGTGGAGGAGGAAGCACGAAGACAAGATGTGCTTATGACACAAGAGCATTCCACTGCAAAGGTAAATTTAACTTCTGGAAATACTTTACCTAAAGGTCGATTTCATAAAAATAGTCAGTTGAAGCCAGTTAAGAAAATTTGAAAAAATACTGGAAGACCACAAAATAAAAATTACCCGAGGCAAAAGAAAAAGGAACCAAGAATCTCCTTCACAAGATCTGACAAATGTGACATGTTTTGTGTGTGGCAAAAGTGGGCATATTGCTCGAACTTGCAAATTTCAGAAACAACAGTCTCGACCACAGACTAATGTTACCGAGGAACCATTTGTGGCTATGATCACAGATATTTTTATGGTTCAATCTGTAGAAGGGTAGTGAGCAGACTCTGGTGCGAATGGGCATGTCTGCTATGATAAAGATTGGTTCAAAGATTTCACTCATTTTAATGAGGAGATGACTGTTATGCTTGGTGACTCAAGTTTAACCAAGGTGCTCGGGTGTGGGGATGTTGAGCTGAATTTTACCTCTGGACGTGTGCTTGTTTTAAAAGATGTGTTGTACACACCGTCCATGAGGAAAAATTTGATGTCAAGTTATTTGCTCAACAAAGTTGGTTTCAAGCAGACTATTGAATCTAACCAATATGTAATTACTAAAAAAGGCATATTTGTGGGGAAAGGGTATGCCTGTGATGGAATGTTTAAATTAAATGTTGAGAATAAGAAAGCACATGTTTCTGTTTACATGATGTCTTCTATGAATTTTTGGCATGCTCGTCTGTGTCATATTAATAGCTGATATGTGGGAGTCATGAGTAGTTTAGGATTAATTCCCAGACTAACAAATAAGTTTGAGAAATGTAAAGTTTGCAGTCAAGCAAAAATAACTAAAAGGCCTCATAAAAGTGTGGTGAGAAATACTGAATTGTTAGAATTAATTCACACTGATTTATGTGAATTTGAAGGAATTTTAACACGTGGTGGAAATAGATATTTTATCACTTTTATTGATGATTTTTCAAAATACACTTATGTATACTTGTTGAAAAATAAAAGTGATGCTTTTGAAAAATTTAAAGAATTCCTTCTTGAAGTTGAAAATCAATTCAGTAAAAAGATTAAAAGATATAGAAGTGATAGAGGCCGGGAGTATGAATCTTTTGGATTCAACTCGTTTGCTCAGTCTTTGGGAATAATCCATGAAACTACTCCACCATATTCACCTGCATCCAATGGTGTAGCAGAAAGGAAAAATAGAACTTTAATGGATTTAACAAATGCTATGCTAATTGAAGCAGGTGCTCCTTCAAATTTGTGGGGAGAAGCAATTTTAACTGCATGTTATGTCATGAATAGAGTGCCACATAAAAAAATAAAAGTTACACCTTTTGAGTTGTGGAAAGGGCATAAGCCAAATTTGAGATATTTGAGGGTTTGGGGTTGTCTAGCTTTTGTTAGACTTGTGGACCTTAAAAGACCTAAATTAGGTGTGAAAGCTGCCACTTGTGCTTTTCTTGGATATGTAATAAATAGTACAGCCTATAGATATTTTGATACTGAAAACAAAATAATTTTTGAATCAGGTGATGCAATTTTTCATGAAGAAAAATTTCTTTTTAAATCTAAAAATGGTGGGGGTCAAAATTATCAAGAAAATATTTTATCTGAAACCGGTTCCTCTACTCCTTTTTTACAAAACCAAGACACTGTAGTTTTTTAACCTAGAAGGAGTAAAAGAGCCAGATTAGAAAAAGATTTTGGCCCTGATTATCATGTTTTTAATGTGGAGGAAACTCCATTAACTTTACAAGAAGCTTTGGCATCTCCTGACTCTGTTTTTTGGAATGAGGTTGTAAATGATGAGATGGAATCATTATTATCCAATAAAACTTGGGTATTAGTAGATTTACCACCAGGTTGTAAAACTATCGGCTGTAAATGGGTTTTGAGAAAAAAAACTTAAACCGGATGGAACTATTGATAAATATAAAGTAAGGCTTGTTGCAAAAGGTTTTAAACAACAAGCAGATCTTGACTTTTTTGATACATTTTCTCCGGTTACTAGAGTTACATCCATTAGATTATTAATTGCAGTGGTTGCAATTCATGATCTAAAGATTCATCAAATGGATGTTAAAACAGCCTTTTTAAATGGAGACCTGGGTGAAGAAATCTATATGGATTAACCTGAGGGTTTTGTGGAACCCGGTCAAGAAAACAAAGTGTGCAAGCTAGTTAAATCCCTATATGGCTTAAAATAGGCCCCTAAACAGTAGCATGAGAAATTTGATTCCTGCATGATTGAGAATGGCTATAAAACGAATGAATGTGATAAATGCATCTACTATAAATCTGAAGAAAATTCACATGTCATTATTAGCCTCTATGTGGATGATTTACTTATATTTGGCTCTAATTTGCATATCATCGTGGAAACTAAAAATATGCTTAGTAGCCATTTTGATATGAAAGATCTTGGTAAGGCTAATTATATTTTGGGAATGAAAATTACCAAAACCTGTGATGGTATATTTCTTGATCAGTCGCATTATGTTGAGAAAATTTTGAGAAAATATAATTTTTATAAGTGCAAGCATGTTCTTATTCCTTTTAATCCTCATGTGCATTTATTTCCTGTTGAAAATGATGAGGATGTAATTAATCAAAAGGAATATGCTAGTATAATTGGTAGCTTGCGTTATGCGACTGACTGTACTAGACCTGACATTGCCTATGCAGTTGGAGTACTTAGCAGGTTTACTAGCAAGCCTAGCAGTGATCACTGGCTAGCCATTGAGCGTATCATGAAATATTTATCTGGTACCATAAAATATGGCTTGTTTTATAATAAGTATCCTGCAGTACTTGAAGGTTATAGTGATGCCGATTGGAATACCTTGTCAGGTGATTCATTATCAACCACTGGTTACTTATTTACATTGGGAGGTGGTGCTATAAGTTGGAAATCGAAAAAACAAACCATTATTGCTAATTCAACAATGAAGGCTGAGCTTATTGCTTTAGCTACAGCTAGTGAAGAAGCAAATTGGTTAAGAGATTTGTTAAATGAAATCTCTTGTTGGGAAAAACCGATTCCACCTATATTGATTCATTGTGATAGCATCGCAACAATTGGTCGAGTTAATAACCGTTATTATAATGGTAAATCCAGACCTATCAGAAGAAAACACAGTACTGTGAGATCTTATATGAATAATAGCATCATAAATGTGGATTATATTAAATCTGGTGATAATCTTGCAGATCCATTAACTAAGGCCTTAGCAAGAGATAGAGTTTGGAATACATCGAGGGGGATGGGGTTGAAGCCCATTGAATATAGCAGGAGCCATGTATGAGGATACTCAACCCAGGGACCAGAGATCCTGTAACTGGGTTCAATGAGAAAAACGATCATATGATGGCCGTGAGAAATGCACTAAATTACTTTTTACACATCCCTATGATGTAAGTGCATTTATCCTGTAACGTTGTAGAGGTTGAGTTATTAAAAGAACTCTTAATGAATTTCTGTAACTCTTATTGAGTGGGGTGTCATAGTTACAGGAGCACCCTTGACAGAATTCACCTATGTGAGTGTGGTAGTGGGGCCGCTACCTATGAGATTTGGGCTAATTCTCAAACACACTCATGAATCCTGGGATCGCACAAGGCCGTAATGTGCTAGCTTTTAAAGCTTTTGTGAATACCTGGAATATTATGTGTGTGCAATAATTATTTATTTCCCTTAAGTAGTCATAGTTCAATGCTGAGCATACTATTGGCTCTGGAGTAGATATTATTGTTTCACTAATGGAGGTTCAATGCAGAGCACACCTACCATGATGCATAATATCCTTATTTGCCTTATAATCTCAGTTTTTGTTACCTATAATATTAAAATAGGCGGGGGAATGTTAGCAGGTATTTTAATATTATAATGATCTTCCGAGCTCCAAGATAAGTCATTGCCTAGTCTTTGCTGGCCTTATCCATCCAAGTCTAGCCTTATCTATCCAAGTCTTCTCCAAGTCTTTGCTAGACTTATCCATCTAAGTCTTCTTCAAGTCTTCTCATTCCTATCCATTCCAAGGTCTTGGTCAAGTCTCTTGTTATCTTATCCACCAAGAACCTTGCTTATTAAGTTTTCTTTTCTATATATTTTGAACATATGTCATATCTTAAAGAGATATGAGAGAAGAAGTTTTTGTTCCTTAGAAGTTTTGTTCCTTTGTTATGTCTAGTGTGAGATTATCAGGGAAATAAAAAGGGTGTGTGTGATAAAGTTTTGGGTTCAACCAATTGTGCAGTATTGGTTAACCGTACGACTTAGTCGGGCTATTGTATCTTGGGGGGGACAAGTCAAGGTTTTTTTTGCTGTACCGGTGTGAGGCTTTGCCTAACCACAGAGGGCTTGAATCTCCTTAAAGAGAGCGAATTTCCTGCGCCTCAGCCCTTTCAATAATTATTGTAACTTTATTTTTTGTATTTTCTGGTGTTTTATTTGTAATTATCACCAACACCACATTATAAACACTCTGAAGGATTCCTGTATCTATGCTGTTACTAGGCCTTGCAGCGGGCTGATATCTGGGATTTTACTACTAATCTGAGGCAAATTAGGAGGTGCTTGGGTGGGTATGTTGCTGCTTGATGCTCTTGGGTCTGTTGTGGATGTGTAGCGGTAGCCTGGGTGAATTAGCTGCAGCCAATGATCTGCAGTGTGTTTTGTGATATATTTACTGCTGGTATAAATTTATGAGCTTGTGCTGTGTTAGCAGAGGTGTAATGCTGTGTGGTGAATCTGTGTAGTGAAGTCCTGCAGTGTGCTCCATTTCAGACTAGCAAGTGCTATGATTTTGTGTGGTGAAGGTCTGCAGTGCCACTCCTTTTTGAAGTGTGGAAATTGATTCAAGTTTCTCTATCTGTTGTAGTCACTGTGCTTCAGTCTAATTCTTCCTGGCCATGCAACAGCAATGGTTCTGCTCCCTTTGGTTCTTGCTGTCCAGATTTAGTAATACTGTGGATTGGTGTTTCAAGTTCAGTGGTGTTTCAAGCCCAGTTGCTGGTTTTTGGTGGGTCTTTTCCTGATTTCACTATGGTTCTGAACAAATGTTGGTGCTGTTTTGGCCCATACAGATTTCGGTGGAGTTTGCTCAGCTCATGGTGGTTATTCTCAGTGCAATTTGTTGATCTGCAGTCTGCTCTGCTTCTCTTCTTTGTAGATTGGGTGTAGCTTAGTTGGCCTTTTACTTCTTTTCTTTTGTTAGCTGTGTTTGCGCTTTTCTGTTTTTTCTGTTTGTTTGTTGGTCTCTCACCAACTGGCACTTGGAGTTTTAGTTAGCTCCAAGCTCCTCTTTATTGATGTTTTGTATCCTTTTGCATACTTTCATCAATAAAGATCTTCTTTGCTGATCAAAAAAAAAAAAAAAAGGTTTGGTTATGTTGTTCCATGTCTCAACTCAGATTGAGTTGAAATAGTATGATGCTTTTTTAGGTCATGTATTGGAGAGAGTTTGTTGCAGTAAATAACATTTTATCAATTATTAAAGTTACAGTTAATTGATTTATTATAGAAATGAATCAGCTGTTTTTTTTTTTTTCGAAAGCTTTGATTGGAAAGGAACATGCAACTGAATTGTCAAGACTCTTGCTATAAAATCTATTTTTAAACATTGGTCTGGTGTCTTAACAAAAAAAAAAAAAAAAAAAAAAAACAATGGTCTAGTGAAACAATGAACATAATTTTTTCTATCAATAATGTTGGCATCCCACATTGATTGTTCACCATATTTAGAAGTTGGCCAAAGGAAGAACTTAAACAAAATACAAGTTCATGCAATTGTGATTAAAGGTGAATCAAAATGACAATCAAACAGAGTATGAAATTAGCAATAGTGACTAAATCAAACAATTTTCAAGTTAAAACACTACACACAAAGACTCATTTCACATCCCAAGCAAACAACCAACTTAAAACCGCTTTCCTAATGCATACATAGCTCCCACTCCACTAGTCATTAGTTTCTTTAGAAGTTGAAGGGGGCATCGAAGGTGTGGATGAGGTATGAGCACCAACGCCACCAAAATCAGCACGTATGCAATCCCTTGGTTAATTGTTGTTCCTGAGAGACGCATAACACCATCAACATTTGTGGCACTCAATCAATACATCAAGACTCAAGAATAATTCATAGTTCACAAGATTATTTATAAATAATTATTTTTTAATGGTACAAAACAATTTAAAAATAGATTTTTTTTAATTACTAATAGCAATTTTCTTTTCTCTTTTTCTTTTTTTGTGTGAATAAGACATAAATTAAGGCATAGAAAAATACAAATTTACAAGGGCATGCCCCAGGCCCTAACAAGGCTATACAAGACTTAGAAAACAAACAACTCATGGTTACGTTCTCAGCAACCCATTTATCCCTCTAGTCCATGGTAAAGAAGAGGTTCGAGCTTTCAAGAAGGTTATGCAGCCTCAAGGCAATCCTCATTCTGGTAACTCGTACTTATGCTCAATTTGGAATAAGGGGGAACGGAACGGAATCATAAGTCTTTAGACTTTTTTATGAAATAATCATTCCTTTAAAATGTAAAAGATGATTATATTTGTAATGTATTTTTTATTATTTTTTTAGTTTAATCAAACATGTGAATTAATATTTTGATAGAGTAATTATTTTATTCCAATAAACCAATGCAGTGTTTGATTTCAAAATATTCATGCTCATATTTAATTGACTAATAAAATAATAATAATAAAACGTATTACAAATAAAATTATCATTTGCCATTTTAAAAGGATCATCATTTTATATGAGAATTTAAAAAATAATTATTTCATTCAAACTTATTTATGTGAACCAGATATAACCCACAATCTTACTTTTTCTTATTAAATTTATTCAGAAGTCTGCGATAAATGGGGTAAAAGTAGACCTACTAATTTTTGGATACTTTTATTTTTTGATAGCGAGGTTATCAACTCCATAACTACAAAGGTGCATGAACTAAACCTCCTATTATTGAGAATGATTTTCGAGAGCTATGGGATAGAAGTACTACAAGGAGAAAGCATTAGATGAGAACATTAGTGGCAATTTACGTTCCATGAAGTACAGACTCCCTAAAGAGAATGAAGATCCTCTTGGTCTTGCAATTCACGTTGACAAAGCCATCATAACCATTTTATGTCAAAATTCAGTGCATGGTCTTGAGGTTCTCACTAAAGAAGGAAAATGGATTAAACTTAACATTCCTAAGGGAGCCTTGGTAGTCATTGTTGGCGATGGGCTCCAAGTGTGTGCTTCTACTCTTTTATCTTTCTGATTTTTGTGAAAAATGAATAATGTTAGTATCATAGAGTCAATCGTACCCCATTAAACGTTTTTACTCTTTGATTTAGTCCCATAAATACCGGTTTCAATAACTTCCAATGCAATTTCCCATTGCTTGCCTAAAAGGAAAATAAAACCGTTTGTATTTTATTGTCATAAATTTTAAAACTCAAAACTCAACACTTAACTATTTAAAATATTATCTTATTATTGTTAATTTTTTCTATTAGAATTATGTTAATGATTTATACAAAATCACACACTTATTAACATTTTAAAATAATAATATTCTTATCTTATGATCCATTTGCATTTTACCACTATGATATAGGAGACAAAATTCAAATGAAATTTCCACATAAAGATATTATGATTTTAAAAAATCAATAAATAACCTAATTTCGTGTAAATCTCTAACGGAAATATTAATTGTAACAACATATTATTTTGAGATAGTTAACTATTGAGTTTTAAAATTCAATGGAATGAAGTGTAAATAAGTCATAGTTTAGCTACTTAAAAGTTTATTTTAAAAAATATTCAAAAAAATTATTTGACGTGGGAATTCATTTTAAATGTAAGTTTTTCTACTGAAATTAAGTCTTCACCACACATTATAATTCAATTTAAATATTTTGATAATTTTTTTTGGAATCATACATTTGGGTCATGTTTGATTCACAAGACTAAAAGTGAAGTATTAATAATCCTATTAAATTAGTGTGGTATTCATTATCCAACTGGATTAATATCCATTGGATTAATAATCCTACCCCATTACTAATAATCCTACAAATTTGTTGAATTAATTATCCATTGGATTAATAATCCTAAACCAAAATGTTAAAACAAATATAGGATAATTGGGTCTACGGATTAATAATCCCAATCCTATGCTCTAATCCACCCAATCAAACATGCCATTGGTGTTTAAAAAATCAAAGTGTATTGAAATTTGGTTGATAGCTTTATATATCAGTAGCTTGAAAGATAGACTGATCATTTCTACTTCATGAAAGAAACTAAAGTGAAGTATTGTTTTTGGCTACTTTATAAAAGAAATGAAGGTAGGATACGACTTGATTAGTTGTTTTTATATTGAGAGAAGTTTTTTTCCTCACAGAAATATGGGGTGGAATTGAATTGACTAGAGAGAAAGTTAAATCGCGTGTGGTAGAGTTTTAAAATTATGATTTGATAATAAAATTATATTTTGAGTTTGTAACTTTTGAAATTATGATTTGAAAAGAGAAAATTTATTTGGTTATATGTTTTGAAAAGAGTTTTGAAATGAGTTTTGAATTTTTGATGTGACATATAAAATGAGAAAAATTGTTTGGTTATGAGTTTTGAAAAGAGTTTTCAAAATTTAATAAAAAAAACTTATAACTCATAACCAAATACACAATTCAAAACTCTATTAAAAATTCTATTCAAAACTCAACCAAACTCTTTTTAAAATTCAATTAAAAAAAATAATTTGTCATTTTGGTCTAAAAAAATAATTTATATATTTAAAAACTATTGAAAACAAATATATATTTTTTTTCTAAATAACAGGTGGCGATTGGCAATTGCAAAAAAATAAAAAATAATAAAAAATAAAAAATTTGTACTGTTTCGTTCAATCAGTCGGACATCGGGAAGAATGTTTGGGCAGACAACCTAGTAGACTAAAAATTCAAAAATTATCTAATTTACTAAACATATTTTCAAAATATATTTTAAAATTAATTTAAAATTATAATTTCAAAACTCAAACCAAATATAACATTCCAATATAAGAATAAAAACTTGATTTGAAAGTCAAAACCATACATTATTGAAGAGCAAGGGCCACGTTGCACAAACCACGCGGTACACGAGCACCCATCCGTTTCTACATTTTCTGCTCTCTCTCTCTCTCGCTCCATCCATACATTATTGAAGTGATAATATTTTAGTGGTTCAAAAAAAAAAAAAAAAAGAAGTTATAATATTTTAGTGGTATCATTTCTTATAAATTTATATAAGTATATTAATTTATTAGTAAGATTAAAACTTTTAGAATTAATGCAAATGATTTGGAGAGATAGAAATAAACATTACAACATTTTCTAAGTTTAGTGACATTCGAAAGTGTCACAAAACTATTCTTCAAGTGACATTTTTTAATCTTATGATGCTTTGAACAAGTATCATTTATATTTATACTACGGTAGATACGAGTGACACTTTAGTGATACTTGTAAGTGCCGCTGTACCATGAAAGCTAAAAACTTTTACAAACACTTTGATGTAATGTTAGACGTTATTGTCACTACTAGAAAAGTGGCTTGTTGCGACTAATTTTTTGCGACTGATTATTTGACTGTTGCAAAAAATAATTGCAACAATAATTTTCTTTTTTATTTATTTTGGCCTTTTGTTATACCTCTGCCCTAACCCTTTTCACTCTCACACTTCCGACTGATTTCCTCAAATCTGATTTTGCTCGCTCGATCGTCTGAAGAAGTGACCATGGTCGTGATGAAGATTCTAATTTCGCTCGATCGTGAAATCTAATTTCTCTTGCCCGATCGTCTGAAGAAATTGGTGGTGATCAATTCTCAAGAACTGTGGGATTGCTTGTGATCGATTTCGCTCTATAGATCACCAACGGTATGAACTCTCTCTCTCTCTCTCTCTCTCGACTCAGTGAGTCTCTTTGAATCATTCATTCAATCTAACTCTCTTTCTCGTTGTAATTCGATCACTGTAATTCATTCTCACTATAATTTGATCATTCATTCTCACTGTAATTCATTCAAACTAGTTTAGCTGGATATTAATTGAGGCAATACTAGTTTAGCTGGATATTAATTGAGGCTTGTGTTGGTTGATTCCTAAGCAAATAGTTTAGCTGAATATTTGGTTGTTTTGATTGTGTATACATAGACATATGAATCTGAAGCAAACTAGTTTAGCTGAATATTACTTGCTCTGTGTAAATATATATATTTCCCCAATTCTAGTATTGAAAGCATGGAATTGAGAAATTAACAAGTCTTACCTTATTAGCAAGGTCAATGTGAAGCCCATTTCCAAGTAACATGTCCATGTAATGTATCTGTCCCGCAGGCCCTAGAGAATGGAAAGGGTTCCATTTCGCCTAAGATAAAAGAGTCACGAGAGTTTACAGGATTAATTAGCCTATTAATCAGCAACAAAATGTGCATTTCAATTCCTTTTTCACAGGAAAAATGCCGAGGTAGCAATTAAATAAGAAGAATGTACTCTCTAGTTAATAATACTAACCAAGAAGCAGGTAATTACTAGGAGAGGCTATTGTCACACCCATAGAGGAGATGAGGAAAAAAATTATTCAATAATAGGTTGTTCATTACTTTGGCCACTTACTGTTGATATTTTACCCAGGTTGGGAGTTGTATTCTGTTGTAAAATATCTCTTTCTTCTTGTCCCAAAAGCTGTTCAACCTTTGCAAGAATTAGACAATACTCTAGTTGATTGATCTTTGCCCAACAACAGAGAAATTTCAAATTCCTATATATGTACTAGAAGCACAAAGACTAGAATTGTCGTTGATTTCTTTTGTATAATGAGGAAACATGCTTTGGTGCAACACAGACTCAAACAACAAAAAAAAAAAAAAAAAAAAAAGAAAAAAAAAAAAAGCAAGCCACAAAATGCATTGAATGTGAGTATTACAAAATCCAGTGATTAGGAAAGTCTATGTAAAATTTAGGTGATAAATGATGACAAGTGGGAATATGTACATTTCAAAATAGGACAAAGTTATCAGTTGTTTTTTTACATGTAAGTTTTGCTAGGGACCAACAGTGGGTGTTTAAATTGTCTATGGCCAATCACTGTGTGCACCACAAAACAACTCTTTTGAATATGATGAGCATAAAGCATTTGATGGATTTCTTATGAAGGCAACCCTATTGCTTCTCAAATACAATCCTCCACACTAACATATAATATAATGATGTTGCTTCCTTTTTTTTTTTATAAAGTAAACTTTGTACAGGAAGTTACTAATATGCTCTCATTTTTATTGGCAACTTAAAGATTTAAAAAATAAAAAATAAAAAATCATATACATGAAACATTACCCCAAAATTTTATTCCAATATATACAAGGAATAAAAGGTGGATAAAGGTGCCAACTAGCTTAGTTTTTACCAGAGACTTGGAATTGAATCCATCTTCATTTGAAATGGGGAAATTTGTATGAAGGGAGGGTTATGCTTAATTGTGCAGTGATGTTACATATCTATGAAGCTATCAATCTCCCAAATGGAAACCACCTTGAAATTGAACAAATCTTCTAAATCTTGTCTTTTCTTTGAATTTATTCTTTCTTAGACTTCTCTTATGGTCTTCAGCATCCTCCTTTTATTAGAGAAAATTCGCCCAGGAACCTTAAAATGCCAAAGGTACAATTTTTGGCTTACATTTCTATTTATTTCTTGAGTCCAGATTTCATAAGGTTCAAGTTTTTGCCTTGATGGAATGACACCTTATCCACTGTTGTTGATCATTGTTTTGTTAAATCTGTCCAAAAGAATAATAATAATTTGAAATCAATGATGGGAGAAATTTTGTTGGGATCACTTCTTCGTGGGTTGTGGAAGAACATAACAGCCAAAACAAGTGTGTTGCATTGTTTTATTTCTTGTTGGTCTTTTTTACCTGAAGAAATTCTCAAGTGTGTTTACTTCAACTCTTCACTGCACAAAATATCTTCTACTGCTTCATGCTCCAGCTTTGATATCTTTTAAAAAAGAATTAGGGCTTGTTGAATTGGTATTGGGAATGAAGAACTAGAATATCTTGTCTTCTCATAAAAGGGTAGAGTTACTTAAACTCATTAATGTTTCTTGAAGCTTAGATTCAAGAGATCAAGCCTCAAGTTAGTGCGAGCTTGGCATTCATTAACTTAAGGGAGTGCTTATTGAAATTTTCTCAAGAAACTGTTTTCTCCTTTTACGAATTGTTTAGTTATTTTCAAAAAGATGTTATAAGTTGAACCATTATAAAGTTAGTATAAATTATGGCATTTCCACTTTCTCTTGATGCTTTGTACCATTAATTTATCACACTTTCTATATATTGGAGAGTATGAATGTGCAACACAGTGCTTATTTGCTATGGGTTTCTTCGTTGATGGTGTAGAAATCTATTGCATCTCTTGGTCGTGGCATCCTTGCCATTGATGAATCAAACGCCACTTGTGGGAAGAGATTATCATCTATTGGCCTGGACAACACTGAAGTGAACAGGCAGGCTTATAGACAGCTTTTGTTGACTACTCCTGGCCTGGGTGAGTATATCTCTAGTGCGATTCTTTTTGAGAAGACACTTTACCAGTCGACAACAGACAGGAAGAAGTTTGTGAATTGCTTGCGTGAGCAGAACATTGTACCTGGAATCAAAGTCGATAAGGTATGCTTTCTCGTTCAAGTTAATTACACTAAACCTTTCTTTATATCCTCGTCTTGTTAATTTAACTCGCCCACTTTTTACACATGTTTTCAGGGTTTAGTTCCCCTACCAGGATCCAACAATGAATCTTGGTGCCAGAGATTAGATGGATTGGCTTCTAGATCTACTGAATACTATAAGCAAGGTGCTCGCTTTGCAAAGTGGTAAGGCTCCAAAAGAATAGTAGTACTAGTTTCAATTGACATGGAAGAGTAAATGTCATGGTTTAATACTTTATTTACATTTCTATATGAAATTTATAGGCGCACAGTTGTCAGCATTCCTTGTGGTCCTTCTGCTTTGGCTGTGAAAGAAGCAACATGGGGACTTGCTCATTATGCTGGCATTTCTCAGGTATGACCCCTCTCTCTCTCTCTCTCTCTCTCTCTCTCTCAGAGTAAGAAATAGAGGATATTTAGTCTAAATTGAACAGAGGAAGGAAATTGTTGATATAGCTTTGCTGCACAAGTGTATTATGCATAAAAGGAAGTTATTAAATGATAACTTCATTTTTTAATTATTGGCAACTATAGAGTGCAAATGGGCTAAGTAAAATTTGTCTTGTAATATATTTGACAAGTACCTGCTCGGCAATGGATTCAAGATGATGATAGGAATTATTCATCTAAAGCAAGCATAAACATTCATGTCAACTTCACATTCTATCCTGATTGAGCGTTCACATCAGAACCTCCTTATCCATAAGTTATGATTTGTATTGGAGTTGATAAAACAGTGAGAGAATTTTGCAAAGTCTAAGTTTGTTGACTGTTTCTCACATATGTTCATTTAAGTTCTTGTCACAAATTCACCATTTTCTGCTTGATTGTGTATGGTAGAATTCTGAGTTATTCTAGTTTTCAATATTTTGGCTTTGATAAATTCATAGAAGTTTTCTGCAAGAATATTGTCTTGTCATTCTGCGATTTAGTATAATAAATAGATTAGAAGTGAAGTTAGTAAAGCATAGGGAAATTTTTGTTCGATATAGGTTTGTTTATCACTCTTAATCATTCAATATATTTTCTTTTCCAATGGTACACTAATTTTCCAGGATCAAATTTTTAAACGTTTTGGTTTCTTGTGTAGGATAATGGTCTCATGCCTATTGTGGAACCTGAGATTCTTCTTGATGGGGAGCACCCTATTGAGAGGACACTAGAGGTGGCGGAGCGTGTTTGGGCAAAAGTCTTCTACTAATTGGCTGAGAACAATGTGATGTCTAAAGGTATCTTACTTAAGCCCAGCATGGTAACCCCAGGAGCTGAGCATAAGGAGAAAGCTTCTCCAGAGACCATTGCCAAACATACACTCACTATGCTTAAGAGGAGAGTGCCTCCTTCAGTTCTAGGAACCATGGTGAAATTGCCTGAACCATTTCTGATAAATTTACATGCTTCATTACTTTCCTCTCTGTTTTTGTTACAATTTTGTTCAAACACTTTGAGCTCTTATTCTCAATATTTATTGAACAGAGAATTAGCTTTCCAATTTTTCACACTAAAACCATGCTTCTAGTCTGAGTTCATAAACAAAAAAATGTTCCTTTAAATGATTTTGGTAAAAAATGTGGCTAACATGTGGGCCTGTTTGTTGCAATTCTCTCTCTCTCTCTCTCTCTCTCTCTCTCTCAAAGCAGATGATGAAATCAGAAGATGTTTGTAATCTCAAGAGTTGCTGCACTTCTTCCGACTCTGTAACAAGACTATGAAGGATTCTTAGAATTAGAACTATTATAACCTCAAATGTTCTTTGTAATTGCAAGAGATAAAAAACCTTTGTAGGATTCTTTCAGGAATCCTTGTTATTGTTGTACACTTTTTTTTTTTTTTTTTTTTTTTGTTGAAGAAAGAGAATTTTATTAAGGGAAGAAATGGAAAATAATGCATGAATGTTGAGATTTTTGCAAATATGTCTTTACGTTTATTGTATATAATATTTGAATACATATATATATTGAAAAAACTAGAAATCCCCTAGATATTGATTTGTGATTATGTATCAATTTTAAGCAGTATATAACAATCCCAATCAAACAATCAAGACAAATCAACACAACGATTTTAACGTGGAAAAACCACAATTGCAGCACTTCTAATTGTGATAAAAAACCACGGGCAACAGCCACAAAACAATCCACTAAGAAGATATAAAGGAATTACACAGGTATACTCTCAATTACCTAGCGAATCCATGCCCGAATTGAACCAACCCCTATGTGCCTCTTCCAACCCCGTCTTCACCTCGGAATTGTCTTGACGATGAGCCACTCCAGAATCCACCAAAGCTTCAGGCTCGAATTCTTCAGAATCCACCGAAGAACAACTCTCTCTTTTGTAGAACAAACAAAAAAAACCCTTTGATGTATACTCTTTAAACCATGAGTTGAATACTCAATCAAAACATCAAAGAAAACTAGCAAAATATCCCCAGATATAAACCCTAGAACCCAAGAAGAAGATCTGAAAAAGTAATCCTAGATTTGGATTGAAACACGTATTTATAGCAAACTGTCCCGCGATCTCCGCTCAAGCGTCAAAATGGCTGCTCGAGCGGACCTACCTACGCTCGAGCACGGAAAGTTCCACTTGAGTGGGAAAAAACAACATCCAGTATTTTTGCAGGCGAAAAAACTTCTGAAACTCAGCATTCTCCGCTCGAGCGGGGGAATGTTCGCTCGAGCGGACAGGCAACTTTGATTGCATTTTTGCATTTTGCTTTGGGGGCGCTGCCCCTCGACCCCGCCTGGGCGTTGCCCCGAACCTACCAAGGGGCGTTTCCCCGTAGACCCCCGCGAGCTGACCGGGCAGCTCGATCCCCGTCATAATCAGCGAAATGGCAATCTTGAAAGTATTAACATCACAAACTTCTCTGCAAGGCATCATTCGGGTTGAATTCGCATCTAAAAACTTATAACCTCACTGAAATAAAAAAGCGAAAACAAATACAACTGAAAGGAATTTTGTCAAACGGGATTGCCAAGAAATAAAACCTAACAATCTCCCCCTTTGGCAATGCCGTGACAAAACACACCTAACAAATAAAAACCTAATCACCCTAACCCATTACAGCCAACAAAAACAAACTTCTTTACAAACTTCTTTCTTAAGGTCATGATCTGCAAAATAGTTATTAGTGCCACAATCTCCAAAACAACTATTAGTCCTATAAGAGTATATAAAAAATCAATAAACATATGACAAAATTATCTTGAAGTATGAGATAGAAAACATGAATAGATGCAACTTGGAGATTTTAAGAACATGTAGCAAGAAAACCTGAAAACTAAGACACATGTACCCGACACATGACATGAATACATGAAAAACAACTTTCTTCCCCTTTTTGTTACGAATATATAATGGAAGCTCAATCAACTAAAGCAAGATCATAACCCACACAAGCAATGATATGATGATGCAAATATCAGGAGCATGCAAGAAGGAAATAATAAGCAAACAGTGCATGGTAACATGCAAAACAACTAAAGCCAATCTCCCTTACCAAATAAATCAAAGTGATCATGCTAACAAACTCTTGTAATGATAGACCAAACTCCCCCTCACTGAAAACAAAGAACAAGAAGAAAACGACAAACAAAAATATGGTGGAGCAAGCAAGGAATTTCAGAGTTGTACCTTAAAACACACAAGATTATCCAAGAAGCACAATTACTTGAAAACACAATGTGCACAGCCTGTAGAAGATTCCTCATAAAAGAAAATAATGCAATATGTGTCAAGCATAGATCCCATGAAAAAAGTGTGTGTGTGACTCTTGGAGTTCGACAAACACTAGATTCAAATCCTAGTAGTGATATGAAAGCTGGACCTCCGACAAGAGAATCTAAGCACAACTAAAGAAAGTCAAACCACTAGGAATCAAGGGGTATCTGGTGAGTAAAGGCGGAGGCTCCTCCTCAATCAATGAATCTTTTCTTCTTCTTTTTTTTTTTTCTTTCTTTTTTTTGCACATTTTTTCTTTCTTTTGCATATTTTTTCTTCTTCACTTTCTTTTTCTGTTTCTTTTTCTTTTTCTTTTGTACACTCATTGGCGGCTGACACGCTCAAGAGTATGGAAACCGAACCAGAGAAGCATGGATATAATAAGGATGGCCTAGTTGGTGACTCTGAGGTAGCCTTTTCCTCATGGCTAGACTCTAAAGAACAGAGGGGAAAGCCGTGGAGATGTAAAAAGATGGAAGGTGGTTAAGAGACTCAACATCACCCATGATATGCTAGTATCGGTCAATTCCTCTAGGAAAACAAAAGATACAATGCCAGAAGTCCATAAACAAATAATCACTAAGGCGGAAGACTCCGATATTTGCTAATCCAAGAGTGTGTATAGAATGAGACATACTAATCAAAGAACACACACTCCGAAATGAGTAATGACCACAGGAAGCACACACATATTAACATGTAATGGATATTCTTATCAATTCCAATATGCACCAAGGACTACTCAAAAATTTCAAGCTTGCAAAACCATACAGGAAAATCTTTTTGGATTTTTTATATATTTTATTATTATTATTATTATTATTTTTTCTTTTCCTAAACAAAGCAAGACAGAAAGCGAATATGCACACATTAAAAGACTCAAAAAGAAAAAAAACACACAGAAACCTAAAAAAAAAAAAAGAATAAACAAATTAACACAAGTCAAGTTTTCTCACCCAAACCGCTTTAGTATGAAAAAAATTGTGAGAATTGCGGTTCTTGGGTGGTGTCTTGACGTTGCGGTTCCCTTTCCCTTCAATGGGAACCCGTCTAGACTTGGTGTCCAACTTCCTATTCCTAGGCCTAGACAAACAAAACCTCTATTCATGTTTGGTCTCAAGCAAATCAAAATAGCAAGGTTTATTATGACCCTTGACCTCCTTACGACCAATGAAGTGTCTCTTACCGCATGAGATGTTAGAATTTCTTCCATCTTTATGAGACACTCTTCCATGCAACTTATAACAATAAGGGCGAATATGACCATGCATACCACAATGATGACAAATAAAAATAGGGTGTACAGGGTGTACCTTCTTTTCTTTTACCTTACCAACTCTAGAAGGTTTGAGAAGTCCATCCTTATGTTGAATTTTTTGTTCTTCCTTTCCTTGAGTTCTTGTTTCCTGAGATGTAAATGCACTCTGTTTTTGCTCTTTGTTATCACCAAAGCCAATGCCACTCTTGTCAGAACAAATTTGTTGAGACCTAATGATATTGTCCAAAGTCTTTGATCCTCTGTTCCAAAGACCAATGGTAGTCATAGCACACTTGAGTTCTTCCTCTTTCTTGATCATTAGTTCTTCCAAAGCAACTTGAGACATCTCGAGAGTTTCAATTTTTTCTTCATATGTGGCATAGATTTGTTGTAGCTCGTTCCTCTCTGTCTCACAAGTCAAGAGTTTTGCACAAAGAGCTTGTCGATCATTAGCTATCTTGATGGCATCAATCCTAGCCTCGGAAATCTCCTCCTTTAGTTTGACATTCTCACTTTCACATGTTGTGAGTTTCATAGTAAGTTTGTCATTCAATTTGGATAACTTAAGAGATTCCTTATACAACTTTTCATAAGCTTGCTCAAGCTCTTCATCATCGCTTCCTGAGTATTCATTATCAGTGGCATTTTCAACCAGGCTCTTCGGATACTCTGTTTGTCCTTCAGTTTCAGAAGCCGCCATGAAGGCAAGAAATTGTTTGTGTCCTTCTTCGCCTTGATCTTCGTTGTCACTTTCATCTTTATCAGATTCTGATTCATCATGCCAAGTGATAGCGAGGGCTTTCTTCTTCCTCAAACGAGTGGGGCATTCTTGAGCAAAGTGGCCAAATCCTTGGCATTCATAACATTGGACTCTTTCAGAGTTCCCTTGTACCTTTGCTTTCTCCTTCTTGGCTATAGAATTAATTCTGAGTTTATCTTTGCCTTTGGATTTATGAGTATGAGTAGATTCCAAAAGATTATGATTCTTTTTCAAAAAAGATGTTTTAAATTGTTTAACAAAGGCAGCCATAATCTTGGAATCTATCTCACAATCCTTATCAGAATCCTCTCCAACTCTATGAGCATTACTAAAAGCAATATCTTTTTGTTTCTTTTTGAAATTTCTATGTGCCTTATAAGTTTAGAGATTTCCAACCAACTGATCCAGCTTGAGGTTGTCAACATCTTGAGCCTCCTCAATAGCCGTAACTTTTGGTTGGAACCGATCGGGCAAGGATCTCAAAATTTTTCCCACAACTTTGGATTCTGGTATTTTTTCACCTAAATTGAAGCTGGAATTTACAATGTCACTCAACCTAAATTGATTCTGGTATTTTTAGTAGTGTGTGACACTATCAATCGTCATTAAACAAGAGTTATAATCTAAAAAATGACACTATATGCTTTTTTAATGGCATTTCTTATGTGACAATTGATATTTTTAACAACTCTTATAAATGCCACTTAACCAGTTTTTAGTAGTGCCTCAAACTATCAGTGTTTCACAATTCATTTGTGCCATAAATGGAGATAAATGTCATTAGAGTTTATTCTAGTGATACTTTGCAAAATTACTACCACTATTATGAAATGACACTAAAAAAAACTAAAAAAAAAAATATTATTTGCAACATCACTAATCATTTTTTGTGAGCTAAAAAAATATAATTTCATTTAGGAAATGATAATACAACTCAAGAAACTAACAAAATACAATAAAAAGCAACCAATTGTCATTTAACTAAAATATTCCAAACCAAAAATATTACAACTCAAGAGCCTCATTTACCTTGAACAATTGTATGCATGTCAATCCCATTTGATTCCACTTTCCCAAAAAAAATTTAAAAATAAAAAAATAAAAAATTAATAATAAAAAATATCCGCAAAAAATGTCCAGCATTTCTAGTGAAGTGCTACAATATTTAAAAAGTGATTAATTTAAATAAATAAAATTATTAAATAATATATATGAAAAATTACTTGTTAAAAAATATATTTTTTAATTAGCTATTTTAGTTATGGGTTTGGCACCTTTAGTCCCCCATCGGACTGAAGGGTGTTGCTGGGCAGTGGTGCGCTCTGATCCAGACTCATCTCGACAATTCAAACTGTTTAATGTGTAGAGTACGTCAAGCACATAATTCTTGCAAAATATTATATTGATTAGATATCGATAGTCACTTGATTATATCACATTTCTATCCCAATTTATTTTGAAAATCATAATTGTCGTTGAGAAGAGCGTGATTTGATTAAATGTCTATCAATATCCAATCAATGTGATTTTTTACAATGATGATATACATAGTGTGCTCTATACATTGAAAAAAATTTAGTTGATCCTATAATCGTAACTTTTTTATTTTATTGTGTTTGTTCAAAAAAAAAAAAAAAGTTTATTTTTAAATACATGTCATTCATTTTTTTTGAAGACAAATATAATAAAATAAAGATGTTACAATTATTAAATCGACCTACTTTTTTTATATAAATGATATGCATTAAAAGTCTTATAAAATGAACAATTTGAATCATCAAACGGGACTCGTGATGGGCCCCACAGGCCTCTCAAGTTCTCTCAAGTTTAGATTTAAGTTTGAATGAAACCCAACCAACCATTTATACGTAAGGTAGAGATTTTTCTTACGAAGCTTTAGAAATGTGTTATGTTATGTGCAGTGGCGAAGCCAGAAAATTAATTTAGAGGGGACACTTACTAATTATAATAATTTTTACAAAAATATTTCACGTAAATTTTTTACGATTAATTTCAGGAAACATCAAGAAAAAAAATATTATTTGTAACTAGTGTATCATGGACAATACAAAAAAAAAAAATTATGGATATAAGCCTTAAAATAAATTATATAATGATAAATTATTTTTTGATACAAAATTTGATTAAAAATTTAATATAATGGTAATACCATGTCATCACTGGTATGTAACATCACCCACTAATGGTAAATTAACGCATAAATAGTGAACCTCACATGTCAAATGTAACTAACAATCTAATAAATTTCATATCTTTATAGTAAGATTACTTATACTTGTATATCACTAATAATGACATCGTCGTTACATTCAAAAATTTTCATAGCAAATATGGTTTATTTATAATAGTCTCTTCATTTTCAATCAAAACAACCATTATTATTTTCATAATTTTTAAAATGTCATTAACATTTCACTCTAATAATATTTTTGTATTTTTTTATTTAATTTTTTTTTTTATGTTTGCCAAAAAAATAAATATATAAAAAATTTCCCAAAATCCAGGGGGCACGTGACCCCCCCCCCCCCCCGCGGTCACATGCTCCCTCCACCCCCGGTTATGTGTCACTTTTAGCTTTTTAGAGGTTTGCCAAGTGTCCTTCCTAGAGTTAAAAGAGATGGCTTTTTATCTTTTAAGTTTTTTTCTCTTCCTTTGGCAATTTTTTATTTTATTTTATTTTTTTATCACTTCTTTCTTTTGTCTTTTATTCATCTTATGTAAATGCATTATTTTGTATATATCTTTTGAATTACTCCACCCTATATATTTATGTTTATTAATTTTAATAACATGTAGAAGAAAACTACAGAAGTATAATAAAATAAATGTAAAAGGTTGTTATACAAAAATAAAGACAAAAATATGACACACACACAAAAAAAAAAAAAAAGAAAAAAAAAAAAAGGGAAACAGAGAGGGGAGAGGAGGAGAGAATTTGACAATCTACTTATAGACTCGTAATGAGCCTTACAGGTCTATCAAATTCTCTCAAGTTTATATTTAAATTTGAATGAAACCCAACCAATCATATATGCAAAGGTAGAGATTTCTCTTAGGAAACTTTAGAATTGTGTTATGTGTCACTTTTAGCTTCTTAGAGGTTTGCCAAGTGTCCTTCCTGGAGTTAAAGAGATAGATTTCTATCTTTTAAGTTTTTTTCTCTTCCTTTGGCAATTTTTTTTTTAAATTTTTTTTATAACTTCTTTCTTTTGTCTTTTATTCATCTTATGTAAATGCATTATTTTGTGTGTATCTTTTGAATTATTCCACCTTATATATTTATGTTTATTAATTTTAATAACATGTAGAAGAAAACTACAAAAGTATGATAAAATAAATGTAAAAGGTTGCTATACAAAAATAAAGACAAAAATATGACACAAAAAAAGAGAGGAAACAGAGAGGAGGGAGGAGGAGGGAATTTGACAATCTACTTATAGACTCGAAATGAGTCTTACAGGCCTCTCAAATTCTCCCAACTTTATATTTAAACTTGAATGAAACCCAACCAATCATACATAAGTAGAGATTTCTCTTAAGAAACTCTAAAAAGGTGTCATGTGTCACTTTTAGCTTCTTAGAATTTTGCCAAATGTCCTTCCTAGAGTTAAAGAAATCGCTTTCTATCTTCTAAGTTTTTTCTCTTCCTTTGGCATTTTTTTTATCACCTCTTTCTTTTCTCTTTTATTCATCTTATGTAAATGCATTATTTTGTATATATCTTTTGAATTATTCCACCCTATATATTTATGTTTATTAATTTTAATAACATGCCGAAGAAAACTACAATTTTAAAATACTTACAAAAGTATGATAAATAAATGTAAAATGTACTTATACAAAAATAAAAAGACAAAAATATGGCCAAAAAAAAAAAAAGCGGAAATAGAAAGGGATGAGAGAATATGACAATGTACTTATAGACTCACGATGGGCTCCACAAGTTTCTCAAATTCTCTCAAGTTTAGATTTAAACTTGAATGAAACCCAACCAATCATATATAAGTAAAGTAGAGATTTCTCTTAGGAAACTTAAGAAAGGTGTCATGTGTCACTTTTAACTTCTTAGAGTTTTGCCAAGTGTCCTTTATAGAGTTAAAGAGATGGCTTTCTATCTTTTAAGTTTTTCCTCTTGCTTTGTCATTTTTTTTTTTCACCTCTTTCTTTTCTCTTTTATTCATCTTATATAAATGCATTATTTTGTATGGAAAACTACAATTTTAAAATACTTACGAAAGTATGATAAAATAATTGTAAAAGGTTGTTATACAAAAATAAAGACCAAAAAAAAAAAAAAAAAAAGGAAACAAAGAGGGACAGGAGAGAATATGACAATCTACTTATAAGATTATATGAATGAACTTAGTGAATGATGTAATGCATAAATATTTGGTATATACATTCATATTTATTATTTAATAATATTTATATTTATAAATATAAAAATATTATATTTAATTATTAACTGTAAATTTTAAATTATGTATATTTTTTACACTCCCTTTCACGTGTGGCTGGGATGTTCTCTATAAACAGGTCAAACGTGTAAAAATATTATATTTATTACAAGATATTTTGCCTACTTAAAAAAAAGAGGTGGAGGGTGGAGAAAATATAATAAGTCTTATAGTTTTGATATAATTATACTAACATTTTCTAAATTAAATAAGCTAATGGACAAGGTGAAACTACAATTTTGCCCTTCTGCATCATAATGAAATTTCCAATTTACCCCCCTACATACAACCCTACCTAATCCATTGTCATAATCTGCTTCTTCTCTCTCTCTCTCTCTCTCTTTTTTTTTTTTTTTTTTTTTTTTTTTTTTTTTTTTTTCATCAACGACAACGCAACTCGTCAATACCACTCCATTCCTCCTTCACCATTTTTTTCTTTTTATCTTCTTCTCCATCAATAGAATGCACATATAGTCACAATTTCCATAACACATCCACCACCACCATTACTATGATCAACTTAATTCCTCCCCTTACCCTAACCACAATTGCCACTTCCCCCACCTCCAACCTCCCCTTCATCACCCAAATCAAACCAGAAAAAAACAGTACAAGAAAAAGAAAAAAAAAAAGAAAAGAAGACCACATCCGTGTTTCGCCTATTATCATGTGAACGTTACTGGCCCATTGATGGATTGTATTTTAGTATAATCTTTTAGTCTTAATGTTTTGTTTTGATTCTTTTAGCTCTCTATAAAGGTATTTATATTTTCCTCCATATCTCGTAGTATTGGAGGTTGATAATCACTAAATCTCTCCATGAAAGAAGTGGCCCGCCATTTCGCTAAATTTATCAATTGTTGGCCAAATAATTCTACCATAGTTGCCAATTGGTGCGGGGTTTGATTTATTTTATCACTAACAACCACTTACCCTTGCCAAGACTAGTAATTCCCACTTGGTTGACTATTTTGGCTTGTTTGACTATAATTTCTAGTCTGGTCTGATCAAAACGGACTATTTTGGCCTCTAGGTTGATTGTTTTGGCCACCTTTATTTTCTGACCATTATTGTCCTAACCAATTATTCGATTTTGGTCATCCATACTTTTAATTTCTTAGTCCTGGGTCTTGTTGTCGATCCAAATCATGTTTTAACTGGACATCATCTCCTTGTTTCCTTGTTCTAGCCATAATTAACACTTAGGTCTTTACTAGGTGTGCCAAAGAGGATTTGACTTAATTCTACATAGCACGAATTGAATAATTCTTTGAGATTTAAGTCAAAAAAACAAGGTGAATGTGTGTATGTGTTTTTTTTTTTTTTTTTTTTTTTAAAGGAAAATGACTTTTTCAACAATGTGTCAATTGATGAACCAATTAAAGAGAGAATTGAATGCAAATAATTAAAGATTAGAAATAACTGCCATTGATTGAAGAACAACTTTTTTTTTTTTTTTTTTTCAATTAATAGAGGAGTAATTACAAATATAAGAAATAACATATCAAAGAAAAATGCTAGAGAACCCAAATAAATTATCAAATATTCTACCAAACCTCTCACATAGTATGAGATTTATACCCATGTGATTTGTATGAACCCCACACCCATGTAAGAGATTTGATAGAAATTTGATAATTTATTTGAGGCCTCTAGCATAACTCTATATCAAATAGACTACTACTAGCCCAACAATAACTAGAAAGTTTACAATCATCAAACCTAAGAATCAAGGGCTCTGCTAGAGAGCTCTAATTAGAGTTGCTCTAAAGCAGCTCTAATGAGCTGGCACCATTTATAAAAATAAAAAAATAAAAAGTAGAAAGAGAGGTAAAAGACAAAACATGAGGGGGAAAAAGACAAATTAATGCTCCTTTAGAGCTCTCTTTTTAGAGGTCTCACTCATTTTTGAAGAATCAATCACCATGCCTAACAACCACCACTAGTTACATATAACTCTTATAATAGGAGGAAAATAAATACAACAAATAATTTAAACTTCTTTCCATATGTGTTTAACTCAAAACCTTATAGCACAAAGTGGTGCTGCACAATCAGTAGACTATAATCCCTTGGTTAACGGAACACATATTTTAATGACCATAAATACTTTTTTCTTTAAACTTTAAGATATTTAAAATTACAATGCAACATAAACAAGTTAGGCTCTTATTGAAATCTTAGTAAACCAAGCATAAACTGACATAAGGGAAAAAAAACTCACAAAACCAAACACAATATTATATTTGGCTTTGTTACTGCTTATTTGAGCTGCTTATAATTTATTTTTTTCTGTAAGTCTGTATTAGACTATTTGGTGCAATTTTTACTTATAATTTATTAGGCAAAAATAGCTTAAATAAGCTTGAAAAAAAAAATAATTATCTAAAAGTTGAAGAATGAGTACTTTCGACTTCTATTTTTTATTATCATCTTTTAACTTACAATAAATTATACCAAACAATTCATTTTTATCTATTTCCGCATCAAAAAATCAATTGTGTTTCTTGCATGATGGAATGCAGGATTATTTTCTTTCTCCGTAGTTGTGCTTTCTCCCTCTTTAAGTTGATTAGGATTTGCTAATTTTCAACACTATCATTTTCCTTAAAAATTGGAAAATTTACAAGTTTATTTAGTCCTTGTAGTCAAGATTGCTTAGGTAAGAGCTAATGAAAATCTAATCATTTGATTCTTGATTTTGTTAGTATGTTCATATGGGTTACTCAATTTTAGGACTACAATAAAGAATTGGCACAAAGAAAGATTTGAGTGACTTCATATTTCCACAACCATGCTACATACACCCAGTGAGTCAGCACCCCCAGCACCCCCAGTGCTAGGTGGCGTGCTGCCACTGGCCAAAATCAAAAAAAAAAAAAAGAAAAAAGAAAACTGTTTTTTTTTTCACCAATCCCGGACTGCCACCTCACTGGGGGTCGACCCCCAGTGGGTGTATCCTGCATTTTTCATATTTCCATATGCTTTCTTAGTTGAATTCTTTGTTTCCAACCCATTCTACAATTTTATAGAAGTTCTAAGACCACTATGGTTTTGGCTTTGACTTCAATTATTTGATTTGCAGATTGCATTTTTTAGCTTGAAGAAATTGCATCTTTCAAATTGTGTCGGTTTTCAAAATTTGTTCTCTCTTTCTTTGGCTACAAATCTTGTGCATCTCCGAGAGCTAACTATAATTAAATGCTCAACCATGGAAGAAGTAGTTGTTGAGGATGAAAATGAAAATATAGGTGAAGGAAGGAAAGGTAGAACTCCATTTCCAAAATTGAAGCACTTGGAACTCAATGATCTGCCATTACTATGGTGTTTTTCCGACATTGAGCATGAATGGGAATTGCCATTAGTGGAAAGTATCACTGTCGTTAATTGCCCTAAAATGACAACATTCTCTCGCGAATTCATTCGCATCCCAAACATGGAGATTGTATGGTTGAAATGTTGGTCCACAGGTGAAAAAGTAGAAGGCCTATGGACCGATGACCTCAATGCCACTATAAGAAAACAGATCAGAGGTACGTTGTCCATACTTCTAAACTTACTAATAATACTATAATGATCACATTTACAGTAGTGAATGCTAGAATTGTGCTTAAAGGTGCCAAACTAACGTAATTCAAAATTTGATAACAAAATTCTAATCGGATTATAGTTTTTTTTTTTGGTCAAAATAAGAACTTCATTTAGAGGACCAAACTATATACTTATATACTTTTAAAAATTGATAATAAAATTATAATTATTTTACTTAGCAGAGCTTGTGATCACATCATAAGCTAAATTGTCATCACCATGTTGTAAATAATAGCTTTTACCAAAAATTATAAGTGGCGGTGATGTTTATTATTTTTTTGTTAGTGAAAAAGAAATTAAAAAATAAATAAATTTTTTGATGCAAATCAAAGTTAATGAAGATTTTGATACCCAAGAGTAGCACATTAAAATTTAATAAAGATTTTTGAAATCTTGCAAAGGCCATGGCCTTCAGAGGGAGAGTCAAACAGTAGGTGTTAAGTTGTTAAACTTGTAGACAAGTTGAGACTTTTTTTTTTTTTTTTTTTTTTTTTTTTTTTTTTTTTTTTTTTTAATGAAGTGGAAAACAAAAACCAAAAGTCTGCTCTCTAAAAACCTCCTCCCTAAGCCTCATTTTGGGTGGGCCGGCCGGCCGCCGCCTTTGGCTATGGCGGTCGGCTGGCCCAGCTCTTTCCTGTGTTTGTTTGTTTGTTAGTTTTTCCTTTAATAAACTCGATTCCCCATTATTTTCCCACCTAGGTGTGCTTTGTCTGCTGCTGTAGATCTTATTTTTTGGTGCTTCGGTGCCCGCTATAGATGATTCATTGGGGTAGTGGTGTATTGTTTTCATCAGAAATGCCCAGATCAAGAGTCAATATAGAGGAGGAGGTTGGTGTTGGACCGGCATAAAGGACGTCCAGATTTGGTTAGGATCTTCATTCGAGCGCTCTTTTGTGAGTAGGAGCTTGAGGGGTGAACTCTGGTTCAGATTTATGGAGAAGTATGGATGCTTTGTTTGGGGGGAAACATGGGTGTCGAAGTCGATCCAAATCTGTCTGGTTTTCATTCGAGCGCTCCTCTTCGAGTGGGAGTTTGAGGGGTGAACTTCATCTAGATGTATGGAGGTGTCTTAGCGGTTGTTCGGTGTTTGGATCGTCATCTTAGGAGGTTTTTGCAGCGGGTGTGTTCAATGTTTGGATCGGATAATAAGTTGTGTTCCGGCCTTGTGGGTTTTTTTTTTTTTTTGAAGGTGCTCCGGACATGGAATAGGGTGGTTTCGATGCAACACTGTTTGTTTAGAGAATTTATTCTAGAGCGATGTTGTGATAACCCTGTTCCATATTATGCTAATTGATCCTTATTATGAATATGATTATGTGTTTGATATGATTTTAAGTGCCATTTATGTGAATATATGTGGTTTTGAATTTCTATCTGTTCGTCGTAGGAATATCTGTTCAACTTACTGTTATAAATTGAAAAATGAAGGCCCTATCGACCATAGAAACCGAAATTGACTACGCCATTATGATTAGCGTAATTTTTAGAGCCTACGGTGAAATTTAATTGAAAATTGATTCGGATCAAATTAAATAGATTAAATTGATGAAATAGTGCTCAATTAATTAGTATTAAAACAATGTGATTAGAGAAGCTTATATAAAGGGCCAATTATACTCTCATTTTGTTGTTTGGAGCTCAAAAATCAGATTTTACACCTTAGAGTGAGAGAGGGTCGGCTAGAGAGAGAGAGAGAGAGGGTGAAGGAAATTGAAGTTTTGATCTTGAAGCTTGAATAATTTGAAGACCAACTCAAGAATTAAGCATAAGTTCGGAAGATCAAAGCTCCTAGGTGAGTAATCAACCCTTATCTCATGAGTTTGAGTTGTGATTTTGTGAATTGAAGATTAAATGGTGAGTTAGATCATGAGTTGAGTTGATTAAATTGAGATTAAAGTCCTTGTGTGCATGCACGTAGAGAATTCCTATGAAATTACATAATCTAGCATGTAATGTGTGAATTATGAAAGATTGAGCATTGAAGCATACATGCAAGCATGGTTTTGTTGAGTTTCATGGTTATAAGCATCATTGGTGCTATTTGAAATGAATTGGGGTCAAAAACTAACATGCATGTTGAAATTGGAAGAGATATGAAGTTTGAATGCATGGATTTTGAATGAGATGATGATTTCGAACAATTTGGTGTCATACTCTTATATTCTCATGTAATGTAATGTGTTTCCTTATTTTTGGTGCCTTAATTTGAGCTTTAAAGCCTTTGGATGTTGAATTTGAGCCTCAAGAACAGTTCTGGAAAACCCAGAATTTGGCATGTCTGCTCGAGTGGGGAAAGCGCCGCTCGAGCGTGAAATGTGAGCTCCCAAAAGTTTTGCAGATATGGATGTCCGCTTGAGCGGGGATATTCACGCTCGAGTGGGGAGCCATGTAGCATGACCTTCAGCTCGAGCATCCGAATTCATGCTTGAGTGTAAAAATGAGGCAACCAGTACTTTTGCAGACCATGAGGGTTTGCTCGAGCGGCGGAACCCACGCTCGAGCGGGGACCCCTGTTTCAGAAATTTTATGAAAGTGTTCTGTGTTTCATTTTCCGTTTTCTTTCACTTCTAAGTACTCTTAGGCATGTATTGAGCATTATGAATGAATTAAAAGAATAAGAAAGAAGCCTAAGAGGGATGTATGAATTAAGAACGGGTTGAACTGATTGTGACCCATATGTGTTATGTAATGTGTAGGGTCAAGCTCAAAGGTGAATCCACTGGCAGAACACTGTGAGTAATATCTTAGTAAAGATATCTGAAGTATGTTATTGTCCAATTGCTTATTTCCATATAAGTCTTATAAGTTTGTTACATTGAATTGGGGGGACAAATACTTGTATGACACGAATGAATGGGCCAGAGGCCGTATGACATGAATAAATGATAGTCTGACACGAATGATACTCGGACATATGAATGATTGGGCCAAAGGCCATTTGACATGAATGCTAGTCTGACATGAATGATAGTTTGGTATGAACAATTGGGCCGAAGGCCGTCGGATCTGAACGATTGGGCCAAAGGCCGTCGGATACGAACGATTGGGCCAAAAGGCGGTTAGACATGAATGGATGGGCCAAAGGCCGTCGGGTATGAGTTAATTGGGCCCGAGGCCATTTGATACGTCTAGAACGTTAGTCAATTGATACATTAAATAGAAACATGAATTGGACCCAAGGCCGTCTAATGTAACTGTTTCAAAGATTGTTCATGTATCTTTCTTATTTGATATTATTCACTGGGCTTTCGCTCACGTTCATTCATGTCTATGTTGGTGAGCCAAGGGATGTCCAAACCCAGCCTCGGTGAAATATGTGAGAAACAGTCAAGGTTTTAGAGAGTCAGCCCAAACGTCTCACGCACGAGACTTGTCTTCACCTCTTTTGTTCCTTTGATATAGTTTTGTTATGTTGGCGAAAACATCGGATTACCTTTGTATATAAACCTTGGGTTTGACTGACTTAAACTCAATGATCCTGTATGTACAGAGCTTTGTGTTATTATCTCTTTGATGTGAGTTATTAACAGGTATATATATATGGACTGTTATGACGTGCCATGTAAGCACAGCTCTATGGACAAAAATTTTAAATTTTGCTTCCGTTTGGCCCCTTTACTCTGATGAGTTATGTCTGGTTTAGTTTGAGGCCGTAGGTAATCCCTTAATTACTATCCGGTTATGTCCTTAACCCATAGGGGTGGGTTCGGGCCATGATAGAGGTGTTGTCCATGGGGGTGTTTGGCGACTTTTTTCCAGTGTGAGTTTGTTGTTCAGGTGTTTGCATAGAAGTTGGCCCTTAGGTATTGTCCTTGGATGTGTTTCAGCCATAGTTTTAGGTCAAGGTAGTTTTTCCAACCATGGAGCTGTCGGCTATGGAGTTTTTCGGCCATGGAACGTTTTTGGTCGGATCAACGGAGCGTGCGGAACGCTTTTTGATGCTATGGTATAGTGTTGTCAGGCGTGGGTCTTGGAATTGGTGGTGTGGGCTGTTGAAAAGACTTTAGTTTGGGTGGTGTGGGCATTGGGAGTGCAGCAGCATAGGTGAATAAAATATTTGGGTTGAATAGTAGAGTGTGGCTTGTTGAAAAAAGGAGTGCAGCAGCTTGGGTGTTGAAAAAGAAAATTTTAGTTTGTTGAAAAGAGGAATGTAGAAGTAGCTTGGGTGTTTTGGTTTCGGTTTTGGGTTGTGTGGGTTGATTTTGTGGGGATTCATGTATTTTATTTTTTAATTAAGTCCTTCTTAACTTTTTTTGTTTAAAAAAAAAAAAAAATCATGAGGCCAAGGGGTTAGTTGTATGGATGCGAGTAGCAGTAATAGGGGTAATTTGTACTTTCTGAATCTCTCGATACATGTCATCTTCCTATACCTTTAATTTCATACTGTTAATGAAATTTTTCTTTGCTGATCAAAAAAAGAAAAAAAAGAAAAAAGGGCCATGGCCTTCTTTGCCACCGTTATGTTCTCCTTTGCCACCACAACCCACATTACCTCCTTCACTATCCCACCACCTCCACCTCTATCATCGCTACCACCATCTAATCACCATTAAAAAAAAAGAGTTTAAGAAAATAAAGAAGGTTGTGGGGGTTCATTTATCTAATTTGTATTTAATTTAAGCCAATTTGCTTAAACCTATTTATTAAATAGATGAATTTAACTTGAATATTTTCTTTTTAATTATTTCAACCTTTTGGAAATATCTGCCGAAAAAATAATATGTATAATGATATGAAATGCAATACAGAGTGTATTTTTGTTATGAAATTTCATTAATCATATAATTTTGAGTCTAATTCGTCTCCAGTTCGAAATGATATAATTTCTTATAAACAATCTACAATAGGTTGGACCACAGGTTAAATTCACCTATTTAATAAATAGGTTCATAATTCCTTATAAGCAATCTCCAACCTATTTCCTTATAAACAATCTACAATAGGTAAATTTAAGCCAATTTGCCATTGTAGATTGTTTAAATTCACCTATTGTAGATCGTTTATAAGCAATAAGTTCATAATTCACCTATCTAATTCATATTTTTGTTATGAAATTTCAAGTTACAGTCACCTATTTAATAAATAGGTTCATAATTCCTTATAAACAACCACCAACCTATTTCCTTATTCTCAATATCGGTGCCTTCGCACATCTCTTCGTTAATCATATAATTCCTTATGGGCCACTATTGTAATTTGTTCAAGAAAAAACAATTATATTAACATTTTATCTAGAGTTCAGCATCTATTCCATTTATGATCAGACTAGAGAGATCTAGTCCTGCCCATTGTGGGCTCGTATTGGGTCCGTCTAGACTATCTAAACCATTTACTTGGTAAGGCCCGTCAAGTACATTATTCATACCAAAATTCAGGTTGATCGGATATTAATAGGCACTTAATCAAATTACATTTATTATCTCTTCCAAAATCATATAATTTATCTATTATTTTTTCTAAACAAATGTAATCTAATAATAAAGTGGCTATTGATATTTAAACAATTAAATTTTTTATATAAATAATGTGTTCAATAGGTCTCACTAAATAAAAAGTTTAGATTGCCAAAATGGACCCAATAGGCCGGACTGGACCTACAATAGGCCGGATTGGACCTTCCCAATGCCATCACGGATTGAAGTGGAGTAATTCTCTCTTCTTCTTTTTTTTTTTCCCAGCAAAAAAAAAAAAAAACCTTATTAATGATAAAAATAATGTATATATAAAGCATTGATAATGAAGCATTTCATGTAGTCACCCAAAAAACAAAAGCATTTCATGTTGACTTTAGCAACAATGAGGATCCCAAATCAAGTTTCTGAGTTCAGGTGTCAGTTTAAAAATCTCATGGTTAAGCTACTATCTCCCATATCCTGTAATCAATTTTTTATGTTTTGTTTGGATTTTGAGAATTTATTAAGGATAAAAAAAAAAATTTGAAAAGGTATAACTTTTATTTCATACATCTCATGGTTAAGCTACTATCTCCCATATCCTGTAATGAATTTTTCATGTTATGTTTGGATTTTGAGAATTTATCAAGGATAAAATAAATAAACAAATAAATTGAAAAGGTAGAACTTTTATTTCATACATTGTTCACTTCTTATTTTTTTGGTTTTATGAATTTATAATTCAAACCCAACATTAGAAACTCTCCATTAATTGCCAACTTTCAATGGCCAACAATTCCACCCAAATAAAACTAATTGCTATTTTTAATGTTTGCATTTTTGTTTATTCATTAAAAGCTTGTCTATGAACATGTATATAATGTATTTCCTACAGCAAAAAAGGAAGTAGAACTGTAGCAGCAACAACAGCAAGATACATTTTGTTTTTGCTCGTCTAGCAAGAAGTAAGTTTATCTGCATTTTTTCTTTCTATTCCATTCGTGTTAGTAGTTTGTCTATAAACAATTATTTATTTTTCCTTCTTAAATTTTTAAATTTTTTTTTTTTTTCCGGTGTGTATATCTCTTGTAGCGTGAAGGAGGAGCATGAGGAAGAGGAAGATGACGATGATGATGACGAAAATGACAATGACAATGACAATGCCGAATAATGCAGTTATGAATTTCTCTAAACATTTTAGTAAGAAGTTTGTATTAAAAATATATATTTCTTCTACATTATTATACTACGTACCAAGAGAAGAATAAGTGTGTCTTAAGCCTAATTCAAACAAATTGTCTGTCCAACCCAGGGGGTGTGGTGGAGTGGAAGGGACTCCTCCTCCCTTAACCAAGTGTCGGGGGTTCGATTCCCACCTTGGGCATGGAGCAGCCTTAAATCCCTAGGCCAGCTGTCCCACCCTTCGAGGTGCCTACAAACCAGCGAAGGGATTAGTCTCCGCGGTCGGTGGAGGATACCCTGGGGAGACCTAAAAAAAAAAAAACAAATTGTCTGTCCATAGACTTGCGTTATATTTCTCATAATAAAGGGCTAAATGTAATAATTCTATTAATTGGATTTTCATAAACATTTGAGGGTTGTTTGCTTTAACTCTATTTATGAATATATTATTTGTTTCATTTGTTAGCGAGCTTGATATATATTAATGATCACATTTTTAACAATTTAAACTTTTGAGACTGGTGGTGTGTGAGCATTTAGGTTGAGAGAGATTTTAGTTATTGTTTGCATGAAGAAATTACACATGAAAGAGGGAAAGAACTACCGTGTGTGTATATATATATATATGTGTGCGCAGTGGCGGAGCCAGGAATTTAATATAGGAGGGTACTTATTAATTACAATCTCAAAATTTTTCTTTCCCAATCAATAACAATAACATAATAATAATTTTTCGAGCTAATGTTAAACATTAAAAATTAATATTCATTACAAAAAAAATTTAATTTTAAACTTTTACAATTGATCCCAACGAGTTTTCGTCTTTTAAAATCTTTCCATAATAGCATCATTGTTAATGCCATCAAAAATATCTCTCTCAATGTAAACAACCAAGCTATTATTCATCACCCATTTGGTTCTGCTACCAATTCTTCACAATATTCATAGCTGAAAATACCCTCTCAACTGTAGCAGTTGCAACAGGTAAGATTAATACTAAAGTCAAGAGCAAATACACTAATGGATACACTTTGTCTCTTCCAGTCTCCACCATTTTCTTAGCAAGATTGGCAATTCCATTCAACATTGAGAACTCACTACTGGATAGCATGTCGATAATATATGTGTCAAGTTGATCATTAAGTACCATGAGCTCCACTGAAGAAAAATCTTTGGGATAAAATTTAGCAAGATAAATTAACTTTTTCCTGTCAAACTAGAGAAAGAGTTAGATGGATTCAAACATGTCACACAAAGTAACAGCTCAGTGTTCAACTCAGTGAAACAAGCATTTAGTTCTTGAATTTGCATATCCAAAACAGTGTAAAATAACTCAGTGCAATAGTGATGTAAGTTTGTAATTTCTTGAGCATTGTGCCTTTTTCTCCCTCGAGCTATAAACATATCTTCCATTTGGGGAACATCAATTTCACGTTTTTCACAAAAAGACAAAATATCATCAAGTAAAGATGTCCACCCATTCTCCCCCATCTTTTGGAACCGTACTTTAGAAATTTGAACTAAATCCATGGCATTAACAATATCTTGATCTTTCCTTTGTAGTGCTTGCGATAACTCACTTGTAATAGCCAATATCTTTTTTATCAAATGAAAGTTGAATACAAACTCGAATGATTGAATTGAGTCCAACAATACATTTGCTTCTGCTCGTTGTTTTGAATTTTAACCATCCTCCGAAATCATTTCAAGCACATCAATCACTGTTGAAAACATACTAGCCAAGTTGACTAAAGTACCATAGTGTGAACCCCCAACGTGTATTGCCAGCACGTTTAAGATTAGTTTCTTGACTTAAGCCTTGCCCACTAGATAACTCTCCAGTATTAAGTACCCTAGCAACTTTTGCAGCTTGCTTCTCCCTAACAATATCTCGGCAGTTTACATGATGCTCCAACAACATTCACCACATTAGAAATGAAAGTAAAAAGTAAAGCAATTTGATTATGATTCTTTGACACGGTTACAAGTGCCAATTGCAATTGATGAGCAAAACAATGAACATAATATGCACAAGGATTTTCTTTCAGTATAAGTGTTTTAAGACCATTGAACTCACCTTGCATATTCCTAGCCCCATCATATCTTTGACCCCGTAATTTGGAAATACTCAATCCAAGTCTGGAGAATAAATTTTCCACAGCTTGTATGAGTGAGAGAGCATTCGTATTAGCAACATGCTCAATACCCAAAAAGCGCTCAATCACTTGGCCTTTTTTGTCAACATATCGTATTACAACTGCCATTTGCTCCTTGATTGATATGTCACAGGCTTCATCAATCAAAATAGAAAAAAGTGCATCACCAAGATCTCTAATAATCACATTGATAGTTTCAAATGCGGCCACATTTACAATGTGTTTTTGAATATCAGAAGATGTAACGCCCCGAAATAATATAACATGAACTACCCACAATTAATCAACATTTACCCAACAATAACCAGAATCTGCCCATCTTTACATAATTACTAAAGAGTCTTCACAAAGGTTTTACATGCAGGTATACATTCATCAATACAAACATATGAATCTATAGCATGTAAAACATCCATTCTCAAAACAACACAATACCCTTAAGGGCTTACATCTTCCAAGGCATAAGCCTGATTACACAAAAATGGTTTCTGCAACCCATACACATTAGCCCTTGGCTCAAAAGAATTACACAAAATAAAAGAGCTATGTACTATTCTCAAAAACATCCAGGCCTTCAATTCGGCGGAATCACCACATCTTTACCTGCACCAAATCCCATAGGGGTGAGCACAAAGCCCAGTAGAGAGTTCTTACAAAGTATATACAGTTATGCGTACTCTCTAAAACAATGCAATTGTTAATGCCATGCCATGCATCCTTACAAGAAAGTCCATTTCATGCACATTTAAAAGTTTCTATCTTTCCAACAATTATTTACAATCTCAACATTTTTACCAAAATTTCCAATCATTAATCAATAGGGGCGGTAAATACGACACTGGTAATCCCAAGGCTGGTGTCTACAAGTAGACTCTACGAGTATTACCAAACTGTCATTTTTACCGGTATTAACCAGAAGGCTCGACACCTATCCGCGCGATTTTCTAGTCTTTCACTAAGGACACTCAGGCCAACTTATCAAATTCAACTACATCTCCTATTCGAGCTTACCATGTATTTACCCCATTCACATTTCCATAATTCTCATCACAATATGATCTTTCTCAAAATAAATGTCTTTTCGAAACAAAGGTGCACAATAATAATAATAAATTGAAATATGATGCAATAATTACTACTCTCAAAATATCTCTACAACAATATCAATCAATCATTTCTCATTTCTTCCCTTTAAGTCATTTCACAAAATACCCAAGAGTCTTCAACACACAATAACAATTTCCCATCATACACCATTCTTTTATGCATAACAATTGGTCATCACAAAAGTATATCATCATGCATTCAACTATAGTCTTTGAAACAAAAACTCTCCATTTAAATGTGCGTACCACAAGATGGTCATTTTTGTTTTCAAAACACTCATGAAGCCTACATTCATCTACCTCTTTTATCACAAAAAGAATAAAAATAGCATAGAAGTTTCCTTCCCTTCCCAAAATCCCCAATTTCTAGGGCTTTTATCAAAAATCTAACATTTATCCACTTCAAGGTGAAAACCAACCCAAATCACATCTTGTGAGTCAAATGAAAAGAGAGCCCCTTAGGAAGAACAAAAGATTTGAGATTTTAGAAACCCAATTTGAAAACCCTCTTTCTCTTTCTTCATTTAGTGCAAAATTCAAAACTAACACAACTACTTCATAGCAGCTTAAAATCAACATTTTGTAGCAAAACATATATATAAAACTCTAGAATTCCCTACCTCAAAGTAGAAGTCCAAGGAGAAGGGCTAGACAAAGGTGAAGCTTCCAAAAATGGCAAATCCCACTTCTTCTTGGATGGAAATGAAGATCTTGAAGAGCTCAATCTTTTTGTCTAAGGAAGGGGGGTGAGAAGATCACTAGATCTAGGTCAAATATATATATATATATATATAGAGAATCTCTAGAGAGAGAAGCTCTCAACTTAGGGTTTGGATGAAAAAGAGATGAAAAAGTTATGTAAAAAGTCACTTTTACGATCTGATATACGCGAAGTCCGCTCGAGCGGAGAGTTTCACGCTTGAGCATCAGACACAACAACAACAACTCGCTCGAGCGCAAAGTGAACCGCTCGAACGTGGATTTCACCCGTCCAGTATTTCACAGATTGCAGACAGCCGTGTAGACACCCCATTTTTGACCGACCTTAAGACTCAGACGTCATCGATAGAGCGCTCGGTGATTGCGTATATTGTGCTCGTTCTGAGGTTACGGAGTCTCGGCTGAGAGCCTTGCCTCCGGACTTCGGGACTCTTTTGTGCTTTGCCTCGGTTTGCGAATCAGGTTCTGTTTTCTCTTCTCGAAGGGAGGGAGAGGTCTCGTAGACCATCTCTCAATGGCCGCAGGCTACTTTTCGTGGTCACAGACCACTGTTCCCATTTGGAGACTAGTTTTCGGTTTTCGGAGCCGTCGGCCGTGCGCCTCGGTTCGGGACCGCTTAAATTTCTCCGTTTGCTCCGATTTTTTCGTACACACCTTGTTTCCTCTCTCTAGAGGGACACTATGGCCCGGGAGACCACCTTCGTGGGCGCGCGCCACTTTCGATGCTTAACAGTCAGTTTTCGGGGCACCCGGCTCCGCGTTTTGGCTCCTGAACCCCTCGTTTTGCATCCGTCTTGGTTCTTTTTTGGTGTGGACCCTATTTTCATTGTTTGGAAGGTGGTACAAGGGTGGGAGACCACCTTTTTCTCCCGCCGACCGGTTTTCTTGTCAGGAAGCTAGTCTCCTTCACTTTTGAGCCACATTTTATGGTCTCTCATACCACCACTGAGTTGCTTTCACCTAGGAGACCACCAATCAGGGCTGCCGACCAGCTTTTGATGATTGACCCTTTTGACCCTGGTCAGCCGACTAGGGAAGGTGGTCGGCCAACCACCTGAACTGGTCGGCCAGCTTTCTCCTTTTTTGTCTCACTGAGTGTTAGCTAGCTGTGCCAGCTGGAAGCCTAAGAATTGATCCTCCATTACACCTGTATGAAGGATCTTTAAGCTTGGTTTTAAGCTTCTTGAGGAAGCTTTAGCCCCTCTCCTCTATAAAGGAAGAGGTCCTCTTCCATTGCAAGGGTTCTGAAATTAGTCTAAGGCATACATATATCTCTCTTTGTATCTCTACACTTAGGCTTAGAAAGAGTGAGATTCTTGGCCCTTTGCACACTACCTCATGGCCTAACCCCTCCACCATTGGTCTAAGCTTCTTGGAGGCCATTTTCAGAGGCTTGAAGAGCTGGTCTTTTGGGTCCAGAGGTTACTGTCCTTATTGAGCTTCAAGGGTAACACATTTCTTCCCTTTTAAGCACTATTTTGCTTCATCTTTTAGCCTCACTTGCAAGCATTTTTGGGCTTTGTCATAAACTGAAAAAAGTTTTATTTTGAGGTCCTTTACATGTTTGTTTAAGGTCATTTCTCTGTTGGGGGTCGTCTACCCCCTTGCATGCTTGTTTTCACCTTGTTTTGAGCCATGCATCTAGGCCTTTGTATTGTGCTTTGTTTGGCCTTTTAGACACTAAAATCCAGTGTATTTTCAGTGGCTAGTATGCTGTTTTGAGCCCCAATATCAGAGAGGGGTGACTCTCTCACCCCTTGTCTTGTTTACTAGCATTGTTGGCTTTACAAAGGAGCCCCTATTTGCATGTTTTCAAGCCTTGTTTCAGGCTATTATTTGTGAGTTTTATGACCTGCATGACCTCTGTCCAGAGGTGGTTTTTCCATGTTAAGTGTCCATCTTGCATGTGTAGAGTAACCCTCTTCATGGCTTTCAAAGGAGCCTTCACTTGCATGCTTCCCAGCCCCCTTTCAGGCCCTTTTTGATGAGTTTTATGGGCCTCATAACCTCTTTCCAGAGGTAGTTTTGCCATTTTTGATGTCTATCTTGCACGTGTAGAGTAACCCCTTGCATAGCCTTTCAAAGGAGCACCTCATTCTAGCATGTGTTGACTGAGTTCCAGTGGTTTTTTGGTCATATTTTGGCATGCCATGTTTCTATTTTTGGCTGGTTTGGTAGTCCTTCACATGCTTCATATAGTTGTAGTGTAAGTCATGGTTCACTAGCTTGTTTTGCATGATGTTTTGGCCGCCCTTCCTAGCATATTTTGGCCTCGCCTTAAACTGATTCTGTGCATGTTTTGGACTGCCTTAGCTCTTTTTTTGGGTCTCATGATCGAATGATGTTTGTTTTGCATGCCTGTAGTTCAATATCCATGCTTAACTTTGAGTTTTGAGGTCCATCGCATGCATATACTGAGGTGTTTTCATGTTTTGGGGCCATTGCACATCATATTTCAGAGCTTACATGTATGCCATATTCCCATGATTTTCACTCTTTAAATGCATTTGAGAGTTATGCTTGAATACCTCATTTACCGGCCATTGCATGAGCTTCATTTGAATGCATTCCGAGCCACTATCCCAACACATTTAGTCACTGATGTTGGTCTGCATAGGGACTGTTTGGGGTTGGTTTGGTTATTTGAGCCTCGCTTTGCATACCTATAGTGTAATCCACTCCACTAGTTTCGGTATTCGGGTCATCTAGCATGCATTATGTGAGGTGTTTGCATGTTTCGAGACCATCTTTTATGCCATTTCAGAGCTGGATCATGTGACATTCTATGCCATATTTCATCTTTTGCCATGCTTTGTCAGAGTTGCATGTTGTGCCTTAGGATCGGTCCTTTGCATTCGTGCATGTTTGCATGTATTTCGGTTGTCTCGTTTTCATCATATGGCCACTGATTTGAGTGTGGCTGAGGTCCACTCATATTGGTTTAAGTCCACCTTGCATTGTGTATGCCATTTGGTTCATGTTGTTGCATGTTTGACCATCGCATTGTGTATGCTTTGATTATGTCTTTGTGTATGTCCATCTTCGTATGTGTGCATTGTGTATGCCATTTTAGTCCATAGCATTGCGTATGCTAGGTTGCATGTGTGCATATCATCCCTCGCATGCCAGCATGATTAGGTTGCGTTGCATTTAGGGTTGCATGTTAGTCGCATTATGTATGCCATCTCATTGCATTATGTTTAGAGTAGGGTTAGTCCAAACACGGGAAACGAGGGGCGTTTTGTACTCAAAGTGACGAAATGTGTCTCAATTTCCGGTCGCTGACACTCTGGATTACCCATGATGGAGTCTAGGCCTTATTGTGTTTATGTGTGCATCCATTTCATATTGAGTCGTGCAATTCGACTCCTCGGCCATCATGCATCGTGATGCGTGATTGGTGGCACGAGGATCGAAGACTACACTCCCTAGAGCTTATGCAATGATGGGGAGAGTGGTCATGCATACATATGCTGAAAATACTTTGTCATGCCCCTTTCTTGCTCTCTGTTGCAGCAAACCAGAAACTAGCAGCCTTCTAGAGCTTTGTACAATATTCCGGGATCAATTGCAAACAGAGGCAAATCGGGGCATCGCGAGGAATTTCCCGACAAGGCGACTCGAGCATGCATGCATCTTTTATCATTCGGAACAGAGTTGAGGCGGTCCATAGATCTGCTTACTAGTTTATTTCGTTTCTTAGTTAGTTTGTTAATTAATTAGGGTTTTGTAATATTTAATTAGCTAGAGTATTTAATTATTTATTCGGTCTGTATTATTTATTCAGACCCTCCGAGGAGGGTAATTTTCTAATAAGTGTGCGTGCGTGTGATGTATGTCTTCCAACCCCACGTCTTTCTCCTTTTTATTTACCAGCTTATGATGGTTAGTTTAGGGCACGTTTCAATTAGCATACTTATGCTCGCATGTTTGCATTCATTCTGTCTTGCATGCACCGGGCTCGGCGCATCATACTAACTGCATTGTATTTCAATTCCAAGTTGAATACATGTTATCTGTTGCATACCATATGCCATGTTTAGAATAGCCGAGACTATCTTAATTGCATTTTTGCATGTGTTGCATTAGGCATTTCAGCATAGTTAGAATTCATGCATGTTTTCTAATTAGCTTCTTTCTTTGGCTTGGAGTACTCGGTAAGTACTTATGCTTTAGCATCCTTGCATGCGTGTGAGTGACTGCCATGATAGCATGCTTACCATGAGGCTATGTGCTTATGTGATATAATTGCCTGAATGCCTGTGGGTGGAGGTTGGATTATCTAAATTGGAACAATTCATTGATTGCGAGTTTTAAGCCCACTAGATAGTGGCAAATCACCATATTTTTCTAAGCCCACTTGAGGGTGGCAAAATCCGCATTTTAGCCTACTTGCGAGTAGCAAACCGCTTTCAAAAACAAACATGACATGAGTTGTTCCAACCTAGGCGATCCAGTCTATACTTGTATGCTGTGCGCATCACATAGTAATTCTAGGCTAATAAACCGGAATAAGAGCATATAATGTTTTCAAAACTCGATATCATGGTTAGTAGAGGCCGATCTTTGATCGGGCGAGTGAGGGTGCTCACGAAGTGACCTTCCCCAATCGTACCCAAGTTCCCGAGCCGAGGCAACTTTGGTGATGACAGACACGTGGCCTTAGGCACGAGTCAGGGTTTCCTAAATTCTCCCAAAATAAAATATTTAGGTGGCGACTCTGTATCTGGTAAAGCAGTCCATGTTCGGCACTTCTTTCTAAAAATCTGTTTTTCAAAACGATTTGCCGGATTTGGACTCTTTGGTGATTTATCGGTCTCGCATTGCACTTTGTGGGATTAGATTCAGAACCGTGACATTTGAGTCCAAACTGTAGTGAACCCAATGAACAAAACGGGATTCCCTCCCGGGACGTTCGGGGACGTCTACAAGCCGCTCGAGCGCTAGAAGGGCCGCTCGAGCTCAGACACGCTTGAGCGTAAGAAACGCCGCTCGAGCATGAAAAATAGTCTTGCAGCACTTTTACAGAGACACCCGATACTGAAAGGTTGTAAACTCCGCTCGAGCGCAAGAAGGCCCGCTCGAGCGGAAGACCAAAATTATGGGCAACAAGATTCTAGACTGAAAGGCAATTAACCTGTTCTAAACACGCTCAAGTCATTTCAAAACTCAAATTCAAGAGGTGTAAGGAAGAAAGACATAACCGGCAGCACCAACCAACAAGATTCGGATCCAGAATACCATGACAGTCGGGTAGAGACCCGGGGTCGCTATAGAAGATGTCAACTTGAGATTTTGTGGAGCATTGCTCAATGCAACCACTTTGACATCTTCATTATGATCAGTAAGAAACTTGAGAAGTTCAAGAAAATTTCCTTGGTTACTTGAATTTTCAGATTCATCATGCCCACGAAACGCAAGTCCTTGTCTTAGAAGAAATTTGACACAATCAACCGATGAATTCAAATGGGTTCGATACTCAATTCGAGCTTGATCAGATTATTTGAAAAAAATTGTTTGAATATGTTGGTTTTGGTTTAACAAGTCTTGACATTTACTTGAAGCTTGATTATGAGCACTATTAGCACCTCCAACACGAGTCTGAATTTTTTCTTTTTTCTTCCAATTTGAGAAACCCTCACCAACAAAAGAATCACCACCAGCTTGATCTCCAATATTGGGTTTGAAAAGATAACAACATAAACAAAATGCTGCATCTTTTGCTACGCCATACTCCAACCAATTAGGAAATTTACTAAACCAAGCGTGATTAAATCGCCGAAGTTTTTGTCCAAATGATTTTTGTGGAAAATTATGATCACGAGGTTGACAAGGACCTTTTTGTAGATATACCCTACGAATTTGGTCTCGATCATTGGCATTATAGTCCATAATCCGAGGCCATAGTCCTGGATCTGCAGGAAGGTCTACTAAGTTGATTTCTTTGCGACTTTGTTTTGCGGAAAAATAATTATCATCTTCTTTTTGAGGAAGAGATGATTCCAACTTTGATTTTCTTTTGAAATATTTCTCCATGATTGTTTGAAAAAACTAAAAATCAAAATCAAAATTCATAATCAAAATCACAAACCCCCACAAATCAAAATCTCCAATTTTAACACAAATCAAAAAATTTTAATTAGTACAAATCACAACAAATCAAAATTTCTAAGTTTAGCATAAATTATAACAAATCAAAATCCCTAATTTAAATATTAATCACTGCAAATTAATATTTTTAATTTTAGCACAAATCAAATCCCTAATTTTAGCACAAACAACAACAAACCAAAATTCCTAATTTTAATATAAATTAACACCAATTAAGATTTATAATTTTAGCATATCAAAATATCTTATTTTAACATAAATAATAACAAATCAAAAAAAATTACAAATCAAAACTTAACAAATGACTATAAACTAATACTCATAATTTTTATTTAAAAGTAAAAAAATAAATAAATAAAGTTACCTGTAAACAATGAAAAAAAGATACCAAGGTTGTAGTATAATCCCAAATCTGTGTTGTGTGATCCTAATTTGGTGAATCGCGAGTTGGTAAATTGTAAAGTAACAAAGAGAGACAAAGAAGACAAAGAAAATACGAAGATACTTAACAAGTATTGTGAATAAATAAAGAATTTCATACAATTTTAGAATTTTAGAGTTTTAACCTTGTTGTAATTGGAGTTGTATACACTCACCCAAAAAAAAAAGATAAGATTGTGTATCAGTATTTGGTTGGGATTGGGATTTCAAAAAAAAATAAAAATAAAATAAAAATAAAAAAATAAAAACCAAACGTGGGTGTGGGTGTGTGTGTGTGTCGTGTGTCAGTGGGCTATGTATTAGGAGAGGGGCACTGCACTGTGTGAAAGCCTGACCCCAAATAAAAAAAAAAAGTTTCAAAAGTCAGGGGGGGCACGTGACCCCTTGAGCCCCACGTCCCTCCGCCTCTGTGTGTGTGTGTGAAAAAAAGGACTATTTATATGCAAAGTAATTTTTTGAAAAGGATGAAAAGTTATGGAGAACGAAAAGAATAAGGAAGTAGCAAATGTTGCTGAGGGCTACATATGGTGAAAGGTATTTGTGATTTAATGTGGTAAGTTGTATTGTACAGTTGAGATGGATGGTTGTGATGGGGTGGATGGTGGATATTGTGGGTTTGTGATCTACTATTCACTATAACATATAAGACTTTTAGAGATTAAATTTTTTGATCTCTAAAAGTGAAAATTTTGTTAGAAAAGATATTTAGGGATCAATTTTTATCGTCGTAAGGATAGTCGCTAAAATGTCGTCCCAAGGCTTTTAGCGACAAAATTTTGAAAATGTCACTAATAAATAGACTTTTAGGGAGAAAATAATTTGGTTTCAAAATGATTTATTTTTTGAGACAAATTTAGTCCCAAAAGAATAATAATATATCACTAATGTCTAATTTTTGTTGCTAAAAATATAATAATAACACTTTTCACAACAAAAATATTTAGCCTCTAAAAAATAATTTTGTTTATAAATTTTAATCTCTAAAACCTTAATTTTTTTGTAGTGATAGTCAAGCTTAAAAGTGGATTTTACAACAAGTTGAAAGAGCAAATAATATATTGCCCACATGAATTTCAAAGAAAAAAATTTGTTAAACAAAGTAACTGAGATGGATGGAAGGCGTAGATTGTGACATGTAATGAAGTTCATAGTTTAAATTGATGAAATTGAAATCTTAGCGTTTAATTTGAAAAACACGCGAAATTTTGAATTTTTTTATTTTATAATTTGTCGCATAATTTATTATTAGCAAAAAAATGCATAGAAATATGTGAGTTCAATTTTCACAAATTATTTGCACCGAACAAAAATTTTACTTGCACCTGGAAAAATTCGCACTTCAAAGTAGGGGTGCGGGGTCACGAAGGAAGGGATTGGGGTGGCTAGGATGGGTAGGATTTCGGGGCAGAGAGGGGTAAGAAGGGTGGGGGAGTGACATGGGATGGCGGGGAAGAACGTGGAGGGTAGGGATGGAATAGTAGGAAAAGGTTAAGGAGGAGTTATGAGAGGGTAAGAGAGGAGCTGGTTGTGGCAATTGAGGGATTTTCTATGGTGGTCGGCAAGGAGTGGGGGATTTGCATAGAGGAAAGGAAAGAGGAAGAGTGGTGAAAGAATGGGAGGGGCATTTGGTATCTCCCCAAAGGCAGCTTGGATAATTTTAACCCTTTAACATGTCTTATTAGTGTTTTTTTTTTTTTCTTTTTTTCTTTTTATTTTTACAATCAATAAAAAAAGTAATTATGAATATGAAACTTATTACATAAAACGGACAATCATTGTCCAACAACACATATCTATAAGCTTAACAACCACCATTTAAATTCACAACTTATACAGAAGAATAAAAGAATGAATTGGCTTAATCTCAATTGAGGTTAGCCCATGAATATATAGATCAATATGTACAATATTAGGAAACTGTACAAGATAGGAAATAACATAGAAAAAGGAAATAAAATCAAGGCCTAAACAATGGCCATAACAAAAAAGAGTCCTATTCTAGAATATTCTGTGTACTATATGTCAACATTCCCCCTCAAGCTGGCATGAAGATATTTGATAAACGCAGCTTGGCAATGGATGACTGAAGCAAAGATGGTCCCACAAACTTGGTAAACATGTTTGCTAACTGCTGTGAATAAGAGACAAAGGATGGACTCACAATACCAGTCCAAACCTTTTCTCTAATGAAATGTATATCGACCTCAATATGCTTGGTACGCTCGTGAAACACAGAATCAGAGGATAACACAACTCCGTCAAAACAAAGTGAAACCAAAGAAGCTCACATATTCCTTGTGCCATAGCTTGATACTCAATCTCTGCAAACAACCTAGACACAACTGCTTGCTTCTTACTTTTCCATGATATAAGATGATCGCCATGGAAAGTACATAAGCCAGATATGGAACGTCGATCAGTTCTAGATCCCGCATAATCAACATCGGTGAAACAAAAGAGTCTGGATTGAAGACCAGCTGTGAAAAATAGTCACAAGCTAAGAGAAGTCTTCAAATACCTCAAAATATGACGAACCGCGTCAAGATGCTCTGTACGAGGTGCATGCATAAATTGACTCACGATACTAACAACAAATGTCAAGTTAGGTCGAGTGTTGGTCAAATAAATGAGACGCCTTATAAGACTCTGATACATGCTGGGGTTATCTAACAACTCACCAGACTCTGATGTGAACTTGACATTTGGATCCATAGGAGTAGAAACAGTTTACATCCTAACATACCAGAATCCTTAAGCAAGTCAAGAGTATACTTTCTTTGAGACAAGGAAATTCCCTGTTTTGAGCATGCAACCTCAATCCCCCAAAAATACTTGAGACTTCCTAGGTCCTTGATAAGTCTGACCCAAGTTCTCCTTTACTTGACCAATGCCGGTAGAGTCATCACCTGTGAGAATAATGTCATTGTGACAACCACCTCCTTGATTAATTAAGTTAATTATGTGCTTAATGTGCTTAATGTTGATCATGTGATTACATGTTAATTATGGTGCCATGTATTATATGCATCGTAATGTTATTGTGAACAGATATGTATAGATATGAAATGAATCTATCTGATTCAATAATTTAACCAAGTTAGAATTGAATACTAGGATAAGTAATTAGAGTCTAATTCATAATGGTATAATTAAGTTTAGTCTAATCAGTTAGATTATGTTTATAGCGACCCTAGTTTTGACCCGTCTCTTGTAGTGTTCTGGACTCGGGTTTGTATGGTTTTAATGGTGGTTCATGTCTTGTTTCTCTTGTCTTCCCCTTAATGTTGGTTATTAGGTTGTAGTTGAGTGTTTGGAGCAGGTTGGTTGCTTGATTTTTTCCAAGCCTTTGTTGCCTAGAATTTGGCTCTTCCGCTCAAGCGGGCATTCTTGTGCTCGAGCGGGCTTCACAAATTTTGCTCCACAATCGAGCGGGCATTTGGGAGCTCGAGCGGGGATTGTGTCTGCAAAAAATACTGAGAGCGTATTTCACGCTCGAGAGTAGAGTTTCATGCTCGAGCGGGAGTCTGTGTCTTACGCTCGAGCGGGGGTTTCTACGCTTGAGCAAACCACGCTTTATCAGATCGTGAAAGTGACATTTCAGATCATTTTCTGCTTTTTCTCTCTCTCTCTCTCTCTCTCTAAAAGTCTCCAAATTTCCAGATCTTGAGCTTCTCTCTCTAGAAACTCACTTTCTCTCTAAGATTTCATCTAAACCCATTGAGTTCTTGACCCTAGTGTCTTTGAGAATAAGGTAGAGGGCTTCAAGAGCTTCGTATTGATCTAAGTAAAAGTGGGTTTCGTCATTTTTGGAGTTCAACCTTGCTTTGCTCGTCTTCTCTTCTTGAGGTAGGGATTTTCTACACTCTAATATGGTTTTTATCTTAGTTATTTGCTATTATGTATAGATGATGAGATTTGGTTATGGCTTGGACAAATCTAAGATTTGGGTGTGAAATGAAAAGAAGGGTTTTTGATGTATAAGAGATAAATGAGTATGGGGTTTGAATATAAGATCTTGGTGTACCAAAATAGTTTATTTTGGGTGTTTGGGTCAATATTGGAAAAAGGGGGATTTTTGCCCTAATTTGATAAAATGATTATTTTGTATAAATAATTGGAATTAACATTGAATATGTTGAATTGGATGGTTATTGATATAGGTGGTGAAATTGAATATGTATTATCTCACACCTTTGGAAGTTTTAAATAAATTATTTATCTTGAGATTTAATATATGTCTAGAGATAAGTATATTGGGCTATCGGTGGAGGATAATCATGATTGTTGTAGAAATTTCATGAGGATTAGGCGATTTAATGCTAATCCATTGTTGGTGTCATTGAATATGACTATGTTATAAATACATTGTATATGTATGTTTATTGGGAGGAGAAAGGAGATGTACTCCATATATGATTATGTTTATAAATATATTGCATAAGTATAATTGTTTGGGAGGAGAAAGGGGATGGACTCCATTTAAAGCAAGTTGGCCTAAGTGTCCTAGGTGAAAGACCCGAAATCTCTTATATAAATGGGTGCCGAGTCCTTCAGACGAAATATCCGTAAAATGATATATTTGAGAAAATATACATGGGTGCCGATTCCCGCGGACGAAATATCCATAAAAGGGCAGATTGAAGTATTTATGTGTGTTTTGCATAATTGGAAAACCATTGAATTGTAGTCTCATTTTGGGTGTTGAAAGATAATGAATTGAACTCATGAATTGAGTAGCATATATGAACTGGAAATGAATTGAAGAAAAATGGAATAAGATTGGTCTTAGTGGCATATGAATATGCGGGCCTTGTGGATGCTTCCATATCGGTATTGTTTATGTACGTGGTATTTATACCTTTGCTAAACCTCATAAATTGTGTTAGATTATTTCTACTGGGCTATTGGTTCACCCTATACGGGAATATCATTTTCAGATGCAGGTGAGATGTTTCCTCCAAGGCAATAGCATGGATGGACTTTCGGGAAGCAATGGCTTCTTATTTATGCCTTATGTGTGTATGTTTGTTATTTGTAAAGCCGATGGCTTAAGATGTAATGAGCGAGACTCAATTTGTGTGACCAAGCAATGACTTGGAAAGATGTAAGCTTACATGGCATTTAATTGGTTGTTAAATAGTAAACTCTGATTTATGAAAGTACGTTATTTCTCATATTTATTCCGCATATAAGTTATCATTATTGTATTATTTTGGGGGCGTTACAATGTTGAGACTTAATTTAATTTGAGTGAAAGTAATATAGTTTAATTTAACTTAATAGGTAATTCAAGAATAATTGGAAAATTTATTATAATCCTAACTTTTACTCATCAAGTTGAATAAAGAAAAGGAACCTAAGAGAGAGAGAGAGAGAAAGAGAGAGTTTTGCTGGAGACAAAACTTGAGGGAGTTCTAGAGAGCTCACCAAAGAAGAGAAAAAGAAGGGGAAGAAGTAAGCTAGGAAGAATTTTAACAATTCAAGCCTTCAAGGTAGAAATTCCCTCCTAATTTTATAAAATCAAGCTATGATACTCATGAAATTGTGGAATGTAAGTTGATCTCTAGGAGAAATCATGCCAAATCAGAAGTTTTGTTCATGAAAATAGGAGTTTAGAATATATGTGTCTTATTATGGAAGAATATGATGATTTCAGTCTCACACACAACATGCATGTATAATTTCATGGAAAATTGTTTGAATGCACTTGACATCTTGCATGGTTCTTCAATTGAAAATGAAATCTCCATGAATTTGGAGGATTAGAACCCAAACTTGCATGCTTTATGAACATTCATGTTAAATTCAAGAGTTTAATGTCTTACATGAAAATTCAGCTTCAATTGGAAGTTATGAGTCTTAATTAAAGTTAGATATTGTATATTTAACATGTTTTTGAAGAGTTTTGGATCTTAAATTGCATGCAATTGAAATTAGAATTTGCAAAGGATGAGCTTCCAAACAAGAGTAATTTTCGGATTCAAGATTACCCAAAACCGCATGTGCGGCCTGGACCCCTGCACGTGCGGAAAACAGAACATTTTGAAGCTGAGCTACTGCTTTAATTGCACGTGCGGGGCCCACGTGCGGTGGTTGTTCCACACGTGTGGCCAGTACCCCCGCACGTGAGGTTCTCAGGTTGGTCCCAGTTTCATTTTTGCTCCATTTTTCTACCTTCCAAGCCTTCGTTTGCATGGTTTTTTAAGTGTTTTTCATGTAGATACGCATCTCATGAACATGAATGAAATAAAAGAACGAATAAGAATAGCCGAACAAACAAGTAACAAAGAAACCGAATAAGTATAAGTACCGAATTGAATAGAAATGACTAAATGGCATGAATGTAATTGAGTTGTGTGCTTGAATTTGTTTGTTTACGTCGGAATTCGTATCTTACGCATGTAATTCAAGGAGCCCACTATGAGTAACAATGTTGTAAAGCTATGTTCAATTGTAATTATTTTTTGATCAATGAACAACACTGTTTTCTGAAATATGTTTACTGAATAAATGATTGTCTTAATTTGTGAGTTGTTCTCGTGGCATCCATAGCAACTATTACTACTACTGTTACTATTATTGTTACAAAGTTCTCTGTCAGTACCACTTCTTGGAACTACTGTTTATTGTATTGATGGCCATCAAATGACTGTTCGGTCTTTAAGACCTACTATACTGTTCTGCTATTAGATGTACCACGTGTGACTGATATGATTTCAATCAAGGTATGAGATACTACTTTGTGAATTGAATCATTATTAAAACTGATTGATTTTAAATGACTATAAGGACATCATTCATAACCCCTTTACAAAATTGTTATTCAATGGGCCCTAGCTCACTATTTAATATGTATGTAGGTGATCAAGCACTCGATCAGAACCCAAACCCCATTTTGTCAAGCCAACTACTGTGCCTCATCGCAAGGTTCCGAATCGACACGTGTCAAGGCTTTTGGGTGTTTCTAATTTGCCTGCTTGTGACTATGATCATATGTTATGAAGTTTTTGTTTTAGACTTTTGTTTTGACTGTTTTGTTATTGGGATTTAATTCCCTAACTTATGTTTTAGTTTGTACATAAATGTGACATGGACTTATGTGATTATCTGAATATATCATATAAGGTTTGTTTGTTCATGTAAGTCCGTACAGCTCATTGGACGATATATTATGTTATTTATTGGCTTCCACTAGTCCCTATTATTGTATTACTGTTAAGTAGGCTTTTGGTAATCACGGTTTACTGACCGGTTACAACGCTAAACCTACAAGGGCGGGTTTGGGGCGTGACAGAGTGGTATTAGAGCATGAGTTATACCGCACAGACGCGTCCAAATGAGCTATAGTGATGTCCTAGAAAGTAAAGTAGGGCATTGCGTGAGCATGTGTAAGTGTGTGTGGATATGTTATATGTATATGTGTTAACATAAAAATGAGAACCATCTTTCCTATGTTTATTATTGTCGTGGTTTATATAGTGCAATGGAGATTACAAGAAATGTAGATGAAACTGAATCATCAGATGCAAGAATTGCACAGTTGGAAAGAATGGTAGAATTATTAATAGAATCACTGAGACAACAACAACAAAATCAACAGCTCCCACCTCCTCATCTGCCACCGGTGCAAGTTGAGCCAAACAACAATGATGATATCATCGCCTTAACACAAAAGTTCAACAAAATGAAGCCACCAACATTCCAAGGAGGTCTTGAGCCATTAAAAGCTGAAGCATGGATCTTAGAAACTGAAAAATTATTTGAAATATTCCTATGTTCTGAGCACAAAAAGTGTTATTGGCTACTTTCATGTTACAAGAAGAGGCAAGGCGATGGTGGATGTTCACCCGGGACAACAATGGTTCTATCACTTGAGCTCAGTTTAAAGAGGCATTCTATGACAAATATTTTTCCGAATGTGTTTGGGACCGTAGAGTATCCGAGTTTGAACAGTTTAAGTAGGGTACTATGTTTGTGGCCGAATATGAAGCTAAATTTACAAAGCTTGCTCGGTATATACAACATATGGTAGATATTGACTATAAAAAGGCCAAAAAAATTGAGAGAGGACTCAATGTGGAAATACTTGATTGGGTCAATGTTCTCAAATTAACCAAATATGTGGATGTTCTTGATAGAGCTATCATGTCTAAGGCAAATATTGTAGCTTTAAAGCAGGCCAAGACACCAATGACTGATTAGAAGGGCAAAAGGCAAGGATTTAATTTCAAAAAGGGTAGGAACAACTCACAGAATAAGAAACAGAATATGGGGTTGACAGGTAGTGCCAATCAACGGAACAATTCTACACTGCCTTGTCCAGAATGTGGTAGACGCATCTCATGAACATGAATGAAATGAAAGAACGAATAGAAATAACCGAACAAACGAGTAACGAAGAAACCGAATAAGTATAAGTACCGAACTAAATAGAAATGACTGAATGACATGAATATAATTGAGTTGTGCTTGAATTTGTTTGTTTAGGTTGGAAGTCACATCTTAAGCATGTAATTCAGGGAGCCCACTATGAGTAACAATGTTGTAAAACTATGTTCAATTGTAAATATTTTCTAATCAATGAATGGCACTGTTTTTTGGAATGTGCTTACTGAATGAATGATTGTCCTAATTTGTGAACTATACTCATGGCATCCATAATAACTATTACTGTAACGCCCTCAAAATAAACCCATAATATCATACATTCAAGATATAGGAAAGAGATATTATATTACAATCATCAGAGTATTCTTACAAAATGTATTACATATTGACAATAAAAGTAATCGTCCTATGGGCTTACAACTTCCCAAGACAACGCTTGGTTGCAAAAAGAGAGTGCAAACTCTATACAAAGAAAGCCCTTGGCTTGATATACATGTAATAAAACAAAACAACAAAAGGTGGTCTAATAGCCTCAAGCCTTCCAAGCTACGTCCTTGGAGGTGGCATAACACCTGTGCCTGAAAATGATGTCCCATATGGGGTGAGCCAACGCCCAGTAGAGATATGCTAAACATAGTATGAACAGTAACTAAAACGTTAGCAATTGATAAACGTTTAACTCTTACACAACAACTTATAACACATTACAATCCCATGACTAATATGACCATGTTCTATTCCGGTTTCCATTTCTTATCAAATTCTCAATTCATAACTATGACTCATAACTTAGCCAATCAATTTAAACGAGATCACATCTCATATCAACCGTATTTCTATTTCAGGCGAGATAATAACTCATTTTAAACATTTCATACCTCATAATAGATACACATTTTAGTACTGTATCAATCTCAGACAAAAACACTTCTATACTTCACAAATGATACACATTTTAGTGCTGTATCAATATCAAACAAAAATCCGGTTTAGAGGTCCATCCCCCATCTTCCAATAAACCGTAGAGTACATCCCCCATCTCCTCCCACACAAAACAATGTATATAAGGGATTATCATGTACAAATTCGATCAATCAATACAAAATTTTGATGTATTATACCAACCGCCATATTCAATAGCATACTCAACTGATTAGTTTTAGTTTGCCTAATCCCCATGCATTGTCTACAACCCTCAAGACTATCCTCCATCAATAGCCTAAAACAGTTATTTCTAAACAGAGGATAAATGCACCAAATGGATAAAATATCAACATTTTGTCTAGGTGAGCAATAAATTAATCCAACTACACCCTTTTAATCCCATACCTTTCTAATTTGAATATTTCCTATTCAATTTCTCATTTCCCTAAATTAATTATACAAATTAATTTATCATAACAATTAGGGCTTTTCCCCATATTCTCAACATCAACCCTAAGGCTCCAATATTACTAACAACATCAACAATCTCTATTTTAGACCCAAAACACGTATGGATGAGTCAAATAAACAAAACCCCTCTTTTCAAAATAGCACATTTCAAAACCCTAACTTTTCAAATCAAACCATTTAAACAAAAGCCCAACATCTAGGTTAAAGCTCATAAAGATGAGTAGGAATCCCGACCTCAAATGGAGAGACCAAATGGAGAAGATGAAGGATTTTGATGGTATTCCAAACCCAATAATTTTCGAATCAAAATGAAGAGCAAGCCATCCCTTCCTCTTCCTTTCAAGATTTCTCTCTTATTCTCTTTCCTCTCCTCCCTTATGAAAATGCTTACTCTCACTCTAAACACTCTTAATCTAAACTCAAAATCTGAAAAAAAACAAATGGAGAGAGATATGGGAAGAACCATAGAAGTTGAGAGGTGAGCTTAATTTATAGGCAACCTTGATGTAGTTGGTATTGAAAGGTTGTTATTAAAGCCCATTAATTGGAAAATGAAAGGACAAGTTAGAATTAAATGAACACTAATTGAAATATGAATGGACAAGTTTGAATATAAATGGACCACTAATAAGGGTAGTAACTGAACCATTATGAAAATTTAATGGACACTAACCCTTGGTTTCCAAACACAACCAATCTGTTTTAAACCTACCCAACACGACCCAAGACTCATATACAAAGAGTAAATGATGGAAATGGGAAAAAAGACAACTACACATCCACGGAACCGAGTCTGAAATACAATTAAACAATGAAGGGAAAACTGGGATCGCTATAATTACTGCTACTGCTACTGTAACTGTTACTGTTACTGTTACTGTTACTGTTACTGTTACTGTTACTGTTATTGTTACCGTTACCGTTACAGAGATCTCTATTAGTTCCAATTCTTGGAACTACTGTTTACTGTATTGATAGCCATCAAATGACTATTCGGTCTTTAAGATCTATTGTATTGTTCTGCTATTGGATGTACCACGTATGACTAATACCAAAGGCCTATCTAGGTCTTCATTCAACTTTTCTTCTAAGGCTATAACCGAAGATCTGGACCTTTTGAATAAGAATTATGCGAATTCGGTGTACTTTTCTGTGCCGTTGGTTTATTGTATTGACTAGGATTTTAAGAATTTTAATAAAAATGCAGATGAAGGAATTCCTCTGGTTTTGAAAAGCTTGATTAATCGAGAAGAGGAGAGGTTTGCTGAACCCTGTGCTGATAAAATCATTGCTATTAATGTGGGTACTGAGAAGGATCCGCGTCTGGTCCAGATTGGGTCCACGTTGTCTTCGAAAGAGCGTGAGCGCTTAGTCGCTTTGTTAAAAGATTTCAAAGATGTTTTCGCGTGGTCCTACGAAGACATGCTTGGAATCGATCCTGAGATTGTACAACATCAAATCTCTCTTGACCCTGAGGCTCGACCGATCAAGCAGAAACTGCGTAGAATCCGTCCGGATTGGACGCTAAAAGTGTCACGCCTCAATTTTAATTACTCGGAAACATTACCAAAAGCCTATAAATTAGGTCAATTTTTTTTTATTTTTTCATTACAAATATCTATTACCCTTGAGTAATAGAAACATAATTGTACATGTTCTTTCCCATGATGAATACACCAAAAATAATAATACATGCCAAGCTTCCACTACGGAGTTACAAATAAATAATTACAAATATCAATGTACAAAATTCATTCTTGCACATCTACTATGAATCTACACATAACAGACACGTGAACTTCTTAATCCTCTAACCAATCAATTCGAATTCTCTTCCTATAAGAAAATGAAACAACAAGGGGTGAGCACAATTGCCCAGTAGGAATCTCATAGTTGAAAATCAATAACCATCCTATAGATAGAAATGATCATGCATGCAAGGTGATATCATATAGTAAAATGACGTTTTTGTAATTTCAAAATATCATACGTAGAATACCTTTTTCTCAAAAGTTATTTAAACATTTAAGGAAAACCTTCTGCTGTAAAAATTATCCCTTATTTTTAGAAAGCCATAAATCCTTTTTGGAAAATAAACATGCTTAAGGAACAACATCATTTTAAATTTATTAACCAATTCCAAAATATTCCTCATTTAATTTCCATCTTAACATTTCTCTTTTTATTCCTATTCTCCCCTTTTTTCTAGTTACACTTATTATAATGTCATAACCTCAAGTTCAAGTTCCCTTAATACTCCAAAACATCCCACATACATGCTATTCCCGCCAATCTATTCATATTTGCTGTAACTCCTCAATGTAGAAATCCAAATCCCTTTTATAGTCAATAATTGTTATCCTACACTCAAATATACTTATTTAATAGCTACATCACATCCACGCTTGCATTATCAACTATAATTCAACATATCACAACTACATCATATCCACATGTGTGTTATCAATCCTAATTCAACATATCACAAGGATAATAAACCCTTTTAATTCAATTTCTCAATTAATCACAAAACAAAACTCTTAATTTTTTCTTGTAGATACAAACAACTTGGTGAGTTCCTTATCATTAACCCCTTATCCAATTACCATTTCATTATCCATTCTTTTCAAATAATTTTTATATGCATTCCCATTCCATACCAATTTACACATCAAATGGTAATTTCACAAGTTCATCACAAGTCACAGATATCATCACTGACCTCAACACACTTCACAACATATTCCACCTTTTGCCGACTTGATATGGCGGGATAGCGGGCACCCAATTCATAGCACATTCCACCATTTGTCGGCTATTATACGGCCGGAAGTGAATTCCCAAAAACCATTTCCTCAAAAACTATATCTTTTTCTGAAAACCATTTTCAACTTTTTAAAACCATCCCCCACATTTGCCGGCTATTATACGGCAGGACGTGGACACCCAAAACGTTTTCGAAAACCATCTGTTTTTCCACTTTTGCCGGCTACAATACGGCAGGACTGTGTGGACACCCAAAAATTATTTTTCCACTTTCGCCGGCTACAATACGACAAGACTATGTGGACACCCAAAAACATTTTCCCACATTCGTCCAGCGATAGCCTAAATAGGACAATTGGGCACCTTGAATTCAAACCACCCCCACATTTACCGGCTATTATACGGATAGTCGTGAGTACTGAAAAACCATTTTTTAATTTTTGAAACCATCCCCCACATTTACCAGCTATGATATGGACGGTCGTGGGCACCGAAAAACCATTTTTCAACTCCCCGCGTGGGTACCAACCATAACACAACACAACCCAACACAACTCAACTCAACCCAACACAACTCAACTCCACACAACACCACTCAACCAACTCAACACAATATAACCCAATACAATTCACATAACACGCAACAAAATTCAACACAACCATTTCAACACAAAGCTCATATCCTTCATACCATTAGTAATTTCTTTTCCCCAAGTTTGGTTTCATATTATAACATAATTTAAAACATCAACATTGAGGGTTCAATCGCAACTTTTACATAAATTTGCAAACTCTTTAAAATTTCAATTAAACTTGCACATGTGTAATTTAACACCTCAATTTCATGATTTTACTATTAATTGAAACAAAACCATTAACCATCTTCATGAGCCAAACTAGGATTTTTAAGAGAAATTAAAGCTTTTCACAAAAACACGTTTTATTTCAATCCTTCTATTACTTTTACACCCAAACTCATGACCCAAGATCATAACGCAACAAGTAAACCCAACTCTTTTCAAACCCTAACCCCCAATCTCATGATTCATCACAATATGCATAAAAATGTGAACTTTTGTGTTTATATAAAGAAAATATCACAAATCTATCTATAAATGAGGATATTGAAAGAGAACTAGAAACCCCTACCTCTTGAAGCCAAGAGATGACGACCCAAAAATCAATGGCAACGAAACCACGAACTAATCGGACCAAAAAAAAGCCCTTGACGAGATCTACAATCTTTCTCAAAGGGCCATGGTGAAAAGATCACTCTAGGTGAGTAGATTTAGAGATTTAAGTAAAAAAGTTAGAGTTTTAGAGAGAGAGAGAAGAGAACTCACGGTTTGAGAGAAAAAATGAGAGGAAAATAATGAGAGAGAGAAGTGGTTTGGGCCTATTTATAGTAGTAGAAAATAGCCCTAAGGTCAAATAAAATAATAGGCCCAAAACCCCCCAAAGGTAGGGCCCATTCGAACCCAAAATTTTGAAAAAAAAAACATGCAAGGGTCGACCCTTCGAGTAGAGGTGTCGACCCTTCAGGTAGAAAAGACAATCTGGCAGCAAGTAAGGGGTCGACCCTTAGATAGGAAGGGTCGACACTAATTTCCAGCAAATAACACACAGATTCTGCAATATACAAGGGTCGACCCTTTCTAGACTGGTGTCGACCCTTGTGCACAGCAACAAGAGGCAGGTGTCGCCCCTAAATTCCAACAACACTTCCAAAAACTTCACCAACAGGTAAGGGTCGACCCTTAGGAAGGCTGGTGTCGACCCTAGAATAGAATTTCTAAGTTTCCAAGGAACTTTTGACAAGAACAAGTGCGAACAAACAAACCCAATGAATTTAAATCGGATCATACTCCTCCAAAACCAACATTCAACAATTCCAAAGACTCCTAAAAATGAAAATAAGGGAATTAAATACCCTCTCCAATGGATTAAAGGATGCGGGTGTTACAGAAAGTCAAGGAAAAGTTCACCAAGCAGATTGATGAAGGATTCTTGTTAGTATCTGAGTATTCGACTTGGTTGGCCAACATCGTTCCAGTGCCGACGAAGGATGGTAGAATTCGGGTGTGTGTAGACTTCCGGGACTTGAACAAAGCTAGTCTGAAGGACGACTTTCCTCTGCCCCACATTGATGAGTTGGTGGACTTCATTGCGGGCCATGCATTGCTATCATTTATGGATGGATTTTTCGGGTACAACCAAATTCTAATGGCGCCCGAAGACAGAGAGAAAACCGAATTCACTACGCCGTGGGGTGCCTACTGCTACCGGGTTATGTCGTTTGGGTTGAAAAATGCTAAAGTTACCTATAAGAGGGCTACGACCACCATTCTGCATGACATGATCCACAAAGAGGTCGAAGTGTATGTGGATGACATGATTGTGAAGTCTAAAGAAAAAGAGGGCCACTACACCACCTTGAAGAAATTCTTTCAATGGATCAGGGAATACAGATTGAGATTAAATTAGCAGAAATGCACCTTCAGCGTAATAGCAGGAAAAATGCTGGGCTTTTTTTATCACAAAAAGGGGCATTGAAGTAGATCTTTCCAAAAGTAAGGCCATCCTCGAAATGCCACCACCAAGGACTGAAAAAGAGGTGTGAGGCTTTCTGGGTAAAGTGCAATTCATTAGACGGTTTATTTCCAAATTAACCTTGACTTGTGAACCACTATTTGGTCTCCTAAAGAAAGGGAAGAAGTTTCAATGGGATGATCGATGTCAATTTGCCTTTGAGTAGGTTAAGCAGTACCTCCAAAATTAGCTTGTGTTGTCGCTACTGGAGTTGGGGAAGCCTTTGATTCTGTACCTATCAGTAACAGACACGACCATGGGATGCATGCTCACTCAGGAATCTAAAGATAAGGTGGAAAAAGTCATCTACTACTTGAGCAAGAAAATGCTAGATTATGAGACCCGCTATACTCTGTTGGAGAAAGCTTACTTAGCCTTGGTATGGGCTACCAGGAAGTTGAGGCACTACTTGTTAAATCACTCTGTAATCTTGATTTGGAGATTAGATCCTATCAAATAACCAGTGTTTACGGGTAAGCTAGCTCGTTGGTTGTTCTTTCTCTCCGAATTTATGTCACCCGCAAGTCGGTCAAGGGAAGAGCTATAGCGGAGTTCCTAGCAGACCACCCGATAGAAGGAGATGAGGCAGTCGAATACTTGTTCCCAGATGAAGCCATTTTGCAAGTTGAGGAGGAAATTGGACGATATGCTTTGACGAAGTATCCAATCAGTACGGTTATGGGATAGGTGTGTTGCTAATAGCACCCGAAGACTCCCATATACCTTCAGCCTTCAAACTCCGATTCAAGGTGTCCAACAACGAAACAGAATATGAAGCGTGTATTATTGGCTTAGAAACGGCCCTAGAACTAGGGGCAATAAGATTGGATGTTATCGAGGACTCGAACTTAGTTGTTTCTCAAGCAAATGGAGACTGGAAAGTCAAAGAAGAGAAGATGAAGGTTTTCCGTCAAATCCTGGATGTTCTAATTTCACGGTTTAAAAAGTTGACTTTCACGCATCTACTAAGAGAGAACAATAGGTTCGCTGATACTTTAGCAACTCTATCTTCTATGGTAGACATCCCACTTAGAGTCTGAATGCGTCCGATTATCATCGAGTAGAAGTACACACCAGCTTATGAAACTATTTCCGCGATAGATAAAGTGCAAGACAAAAACCCCTAGTACTATGATATTTGGAACTTCTTGGAAAATGAGATATTTCCACCAGGGGCAAATGTTAAGGACAAATGGGGAATACGACAAATAGCCGTCCAATTTATTATCTGCAGAGATAAACTGTATAAAAGAGGTCATCTGGGAATACATAAGTTGTGTGTGGAAGAAGAGGAATCGAAGCGCCTTATGAAGGCTATCCATGGCGGGAAATGCGGGGCGCATATGAACAGTGTGATGTTGGCCCGAAAAATCCTTAGACAAGGTTATTATTGGTCCACCATGGAAGAGGATTGTATTGGTTTTGTACGACGATGCCACAAATGCCAAATTCATGCCAATCATATGAATATTCTGTCATCAAAACTGTACAACATGACTTCGCCATGGCCTTTTTCGGTCTAGGGAGTCGATGTTATCGGAGTAGTCATGCCAAAAGGGTCGAATGGGCATGAATATATCTTGGTGGCGATTGATTACTTTACAAAGTGGGTGGAAGCTCAGTCCTATGCAGTGTTGAAGGCATCGCATTGGGCTAAGTTTATCAGAAACAATATCATTTGCCAGTACGGAGTCCCAAGCGAAATCATATCAGATAATGGCTTCCACTTCAAAAAAGAGGTAATAGACTTGTTAGAGAAATACAATGTGACTTTTCATAAGTCATCCACATACCGGCCACAAACTAATGGAGCTGTGGAAGCCTCCAACAAGAACATCAAGAACATCTTGCAGAAGATGGTTGAGACCTACAAGGACTAGCCAGATAAATTGCCATTCGCACTCTGGGGCTACAGAACTTCAATCCGGACGTCTACAGGGGCAACTCCTTACTCTCTCGTCTATGAGATGGAAGCTATTTTTCCAATTGAAATAGAAGTCCCGTCGCTGTGAGTTATGGCTGAGTGTCAGATAACAGAGGTGGACTAATAATATAGTAGATTTGAGGAGTTGATGCTATTTGATGAGAGAATGCTAAAAGCATTGTATCATGTTCAAGGCTACCAATGCAAAATTGCCAGGGCTTTTAACAAGAAAGTTAAGTCCCAGAATCTCAAAAAGGGAGATATGGTGCTGAAAGACAACCGAGCTCCCATTCATGATCCTAGGGGCAAGTTCAGACCTAATTGGACTGGTCCTTACATCATCAAAGCTATCTGGTTGGGTGGAGCGATTATTCTCATGGACTTAGATGTCCTGGAATTTTCACAACCGATAAACACGAACAAGTTGAAGAAATACTATCTCTGAGAGGCTCGCTAGGCCAAAACCCGAAAGGGCGACCTAGGCAAAAATTAGAACATGAAAAATTAGAAATAAAAAAAAAACTAAGCTCACAAGGTTGAAAACCCTAAAGGGCGACTTTGGCAAAAGTTAGAGTGCAAAAGGAAAGTGTTAATACTTGAGTGAACCTGAACCGAACTACGTAAGGCCTTATTCCCATCTTCGAGATACGTAGGCAACTTTATCCTGAAGTTTGGCCGTAATCACCTCCAACTCAACTGTCATGTCCATGTGTCTGATCAAGTCATCTTTATTTGTTCTTTACGTGAGATTTTGGTTGTGATCTTCATTCTGGGAAGAAGAACTGATTACAATGCAGAGCAGTGGTGTTCAACCAAGGGGCAGTTTATGATCTTTTGATTTGGGATTGTATATCTTGAGGATTGATTCCGTGCGTGTCAGGTGGCGATCCTTTTTGAAAATGGTTTTGGAAAGTTTTAATAAAAGTTGGTTTGGTTCAAAATTTTACTTTTTACAACTTAGACCATTTTTTGACCAAAAGGAAAATTTTTAGTGCTCACAATTTTAATTCCATTGATTTCAACACAAATACATTCTCCAATTCTCCGTTACAAATCAAAGTTACTTTTATTACATCATAAAACTTGAAAAGAAAGGTCAAAGCAATAAGCTAGGGGCATAGGTGAGTCAGGCGCTCCTGCGTCCTCTGCTCGTACTTGTGGAAGTTTCTAAAGCCAAAGTAGGCCCGACTTGTGCCTCATTCTCGAGCCAAGCCAAGCACTCGCCAGAAAGGGCATAACTGAAACTAGGGGCAGGGGCCAGAAGCTCTCTCGTCCTCCAAGCAGCAAAGGTACCTAGCCAAGTGTGAACCACGGACTGGAAATGAAGCTGGATATTCTATCCTCTCCTCTAGGCAGGTCTGATCATGCCCGAATTGGCGTTTGAACCGGAAGGGGAAATAGAACACGCAATGCGTGAGGCCAATCAACTATATACCAGGTTGCAAAGCCATGTTGTAACTCATCTCGGTCAGATTAAGCTAGGGGCAGCGCCAAGCTATGTCAACCGCAGACCTGCTGCACATCCAGTTGCACTACCATCCCTCGTTGGGAAAATCCACTAGCCGGTGGTGGAAGAAATAAGCTCGAGCTGAGTACTCGGGGCAAGAGTCCACTACCTTCAGTTTATCCATAAGCCATACCTGGGAAAGGATGAAAAATAAGAGAGATTAAAGAATAGAGAGATGTATGTTAAGAGAAAAGTAAGAAAAAGGCTTTGAGAGAAAATAGAGCATGAGTGCCAAGTGATGTGAGAAACACATATGAGAAAATGATGGGAAACAATACCTGAAGAAGTAGTGGACTCCCCGTAAATCTGGTGGTCTCTCACCGGTGAAAAGCATCTAAACCCATCAGGGTCTCGGCTAGGGCCAAACCAATGTAGCTTTTACCTTATTTCAGACATTGGGTGTAATAACCCCGACCCGTAATTAGCTATTAATCAGTAATTAAGAATGCTAATGAGTGGATTAAAATAAATTGTGGGATTAATACGTAAATTGCATGATAATTGGCTTCTATCTGCTACTTATAGCAATATCTGTTTGAAATTTTGCTTTAATATGTTAATTGGAATTTTTAGAACACCATGGCAAATTTTATAAAAAAACTGATTTAGTTTAGTAAAATCGCATGTGATTAAATTAAGCCTTAATTGGAACTATTTTTGAATAATTGAATTTTGTGCTAATCTTGAATAAAGTAAGGTTACTTGTGTTGAATTAAATAATGCATGATTGGTACCTAATCTAGTCCTATTATTAACCCAAGATGAGAATTAGTGTATTATTTGGGTTGAGGCATTGGTGGTGTTGGGTGTAGGGAATCATAACCCTTGTGAGTGTGTGTTGGGTGAGTGCATGTGTATGCACGTGTAGTGTATGCAAAGAGTGAGGTGTGTGTGTGTGTATAGTCTGATGAAAGCTGAGGGAGAGTTGTATCATTTCCTTCACTCTTGTGGTCCGTGTAGAGAGAGAGAGAGAGAGAGAGAGAGAAGCTCAAGGTTTAAAGAACAAGGAGGAAATTAGGAAAGCCAACTCTCATTGTTTGAAACCAAGGATCTAGGTAAGAGTCAAGAGCTTGTTCTTCTGTAGATAATCTGCCATGCATCATGTTTCAACTCACCTTTGGACCATTTTCACGAAATTAGCTTGAAGAGTGGGTCTTTGGGTTGTAGGTGCCTTGCATGTGCATTCATGGTAGATTTATCTTTGATTTGATCATGTTGAATTTGAGTTTTGGAATCCTTGCATGCATGTGACTTTATATCATGTCCATGTTTCAGAAATTCATGAGTTCTTGATCACCAATTGCATGTTATGAAAACCATGAAAAGAGTTGAATTATTGCATGAAGAAGTTTTGGTTCAAACCTTTCAAGAATTGATGAGTTTTTGAATAAAAGATGTTTTAAGGGTCTTGTCTTGAAGTTTTCTAAAGCTATTTTTGTGTGTTTGATCAAATCATGCAAGACCCCAAGGTTTAGAGGTGGTTTGGAAGCCATTTTTACTAAGCTTTTTGCCCAGAAATTTACAGTTGGCTCGAGCGAAGAAGTGGTGGCTCGAGCCAACATTTCGAGCTCTCAGAATTTTACACTCTGCAAAAGGCTGGCTCGAGCGAAGAAGTCTTGGCTCGAGCGAGCTCTGTTTTTTCTTTCTGCTGGCTCTAGCCAGGAAAAGCTGGCTCTAGCCACCAGCCTATTTTCAGCATGTTTTCAAAAGATGCTTTAAGCACATATCTTCACTCCCATCTCTTTATGGGCATTCTTAGGCATGAATTATGAGCCGTTAAAGATTAATAAGCTAAGAAATAACATAAGTAAGTGAATTAGAAATATGTGTTAAATCCGAGTATATGGGCAATATGAACAAGTTATGTAGCATGGAATGAATGGAAAATTAAAGTGACAAAGCTAAGCCATGTGTGACCACATGAATGAATAATAATGAGACATATTTTGTGCTATGTATTTTGTGATTGTAGGTCAAGACTCGAGGATTGATTGACCATTTACGGGAACCACTGTGAGTAACGTTATCGTAAAGATACGTTTATATGAAATTATGTTCCAAATGTGATATATCAAGCTATGATTTCTGAAATGATATATGTTTTTGTGAACGAAGACCCATATTTGAAAACTATTATGGCATCCATAGATAGTCCCAAGTCATGGGGGACGGCATGAAAATGAGGGTCCATGACATTTACGAGATCTCGTTAGCCACTTCATTGTGGTGATATGTGTTTAATCGGTGTCCGGGACCGGTTACTCTAGTCGGAAGACGTTATGTGATATGTTCGATATGTTCTATGGGATGTACCATTATTATGTTCTGATATGAGATGACTATGATTATGCTATGATCTGTTTTATACATATGAAATGTTCGGAATTCGTTCACTAACCCCTTTACCTTAATGTTATTCACTGGGCTTTAGCTCACTGTTTGTATATATATGTATATAGGTGAGCATTCTGGAGTTCGAGCCCGAAGGCTTTTGCCTGGAGTTTTGTTCTGTTGTCAGCCAACCTTTGTACCTCACGTGGAGGTTCCCGAAGTGTCTTGGGTTCAAGTGTTGATTAATTCTGTTTATGCATGGGACTTTATTCTATTTATGTTGTCTGTACGGAAGATACTGTAATGTGTGTGGTATAATATAATGTATGGTTGACTTATGGTTATGCATATAAAGTTTTTAAAATATTCTGTTTCATATAAGTCAGCACAGCTCATTGGACAATTATAATTTTTGTATATTGCTTCCGCTAGCCCCTTATTATATGTTAATCTGTTCAGAGGCCTTCGGTAATCCAAGGATTACTGGCCGATTACGATGCTAAACCTATAGGGGCGGGTTTGGGTCATGACATTGGGCCACTTGGATCAACCGAATGCTGGACCCGCCGAAACTAGAGGCAAGAAGGAAATGTGCAAGCATACATAACATACTGTCGAAAACCTCGCCAAAGGAGGTCTCCTCTATCACCTATGTTGGAAAATCGATGAATCAAACTGGGTATGTCTAGCTCTCTGTTATGGGCCAAAAATCGAGCTTCATGCAAAGTGAGCCCACACATCTGTCCCAAAGCTTGGGCATGGCCAAAACGGGGTTGAGACATGATTTTCTCATCGCGCTAGGATTCCATCAGTGCCTAAAATTCTTCAAGAGTCAGGCACATTTCTTGTGCTCCGAAGCGAAATACATGCGTAATCGGGTCCCAGCATCAGGCTGCGACATGGAGGAACGAAAAGCAAAGTGGAGTACGGCTCAACGAAAAAAGTGCATTTATGCCGAAACCCCAGAAATTTACCTTTTTCGTGCCGTCTTCAATCCATGAGCTTCTTAGCAAGGAATATCCCCATTTGTGGAAAAAATTGCAACTAAAATGAAGGTCTGGAGAAGAAATCATGAAGCAGAACCTTTTGTAGAAGATAAGGCTGTAGTGGAAGTCAACAATCTGGAGGTTATTCACACTAGTGGCTGGCAGGTTACTCTGGTGGCCGGCAGACCTCCCATTCTGGCCGGCAATTCCTATCTCTAGTCGGCAGCTCCTATCTCTGGCCTACCGTCCACCTGTGTGCTGGGCAGTGTTGGCAGCATGTGTTTTGTCTTGATCTTTGAGTGCTTTAAGGTCTTGTTTTGAGTCTTTTGGTTTTAGCAAGTGTGTTTATTTGTTTATGAGTTGTTATTGCTTTGTTTATCGAGTTGTATTTTGTATTTTGGTTGTTAGTCGGCTTATTACCCGATTAAGAATATTGTTTCAATCAAGCGCTCTCTTGGCAAATTCAATTCCATGTCCATTTCATGCAAATATGGTGCTCATGATGTAAAAATAATAACTCTTTTCATAAAAACTGCGAGGTTTTATTCTGATCATGGTTTTTTACAAAAGATGAGTACAAGTTTCAAAAGCAAATAAAATCTATCTAAGTCTGTACATGTGCTAATACTACCAACCCAAAAGAAACTAAGCAAAAAGCACAAAAACAATCAGTGCCAGTCACCTCAGGCTTGAGAGGCCCTTTTCATCATCTTCCTTAGAGGAGACTTGAGAGCACTATCTCCATCAGCACCGCTGTCAGAATCAAACTCTAAACCAGAGCCAGTATCATCTCCGCTCCCTACCTCAGAGCTCGCCTCAGCGTCACCTCCGCTCTCAGACCCGGAGCCAACATCATCATCTCCACTCTCGGATGACTCAAAGTGTCAACTCACTGCCTCCTCGGAGTCACTAGTCACACCATCATCGTCGCTCAAAATGGGCTCTAAGGGATTGCTCTGGCCTTTGGTACCCCTATCCCTGCCTCGACTGCGGCGCACATCTTGGCTACGTGCCGGGGCCTGCCTTTCTCTCCTCCCTACTGCTAGAGGAGGTACTGTCGGTGCTGGTGCTGCTGCCGGTGCTGGTGTCCTCGGTACAGATGGAATCTGAAAAAAAAGAAAAAACAGTTGTCAACATATCAGCTACAGTATGTGCATTAGATATAGGCATAGTATGCATAATAAGTGTCATGTACAAATCAAATACAGTATGAGTATAGTGCATGAGTACAGTGTGCCAATGTAGTGTATCGGTGCAGTTTGGAAAACACTACAATTGAAATGTTGATGTATCAGTGAAAATATGATAGAGTGATGCACAACAGAGTTAGTAAGGAAATGCATATTGAATTGAAAGAAATTACCTAGATACTATGGAGACCAAGCAGCACCTCCCTCCTTTGCACCATGCCCATCAAAGAAGCCACCAGCTCGAGGAGGCTCCTTGTATACTCTATAGGTGCCTACAAGTGCGTTTGGATGATCAATATTTGGAATAAACATATCTGAAATGGAAATACGGAGTGCAAATTATAAATTATGGTCAATACCTAGGATGTGTCTCGAACTCTGACATACTCGTGTCCTGCCTCTGCCGGCTCGATCGAAATCTGATAAGTAGTCCCAGTCAGCCGCCAACATATGAGCACAGTGGGAAGCTCCGGCCAATGGATAGTCTGCTCAACGGGGGAGCCCCTCTAGTATGGGCCCTGGTTGCCCAAGTTACCTCACCCGCCACAGAATCTCCTGCTCCCCCGCCCGTATGAGCGCTCGTCAGAAGAGACATAAGGTGAGTCTGAATAAATGTCGTGTAATCGCCCTTCCCTCTGAAGAAGTCAACGTCTAAGCCTACCATGAACTGTATGACCGCGTCAACTGGTAGGCTATCCGCTATCCTCATAGACGATGGGGATGGCATTGGAACGACTGGATCAGGCGAGCCCACAGTCTGGTGTATGAATCTCTCACTTAAAACAAGCCCAACAGACTGGGCCCTCCAGCAAAATCCAGAAGCGTGATGTGCCCTAAGCTCCCGCATACTAATCTCTCACCCCGGCCAACATCGTCACCCAAGGCTGCCACACGATCTGTAAACAGAGAATGTACAGATTGTTAGTCACTGTTAATTGCCAAAGTATGAATCAGAGCAGTATTAAAGCAAAAATGATTGTGAGTTTCGAGTTACCTTAGCAACAACCACTGTATCGAAGTAATGGCGGAAGAAGGCCAAAGTCTCACGACTCCGGCGTCGAAACTGACCATCGTATCGTCTCAAATAGGGAAGAGCGAGCTCCTCCATAGGCTCTGGAACGAGGGCTGGAAAATATGCGTAAACCCATAGCTGCAAGGAAAGCACAGTGATCTGATCAGAGCATCAACAGATATAGAAAACACAAAGCAGAAAGCACAACAGTATGAACAGCTAGTAGCCTCCGATCCGCTCTCTCATCATGCGGGAGGTAGAGCTTATGTAGTTGTAAAAGGTGATGAAGCCAGCTCTGCCCTAGTGATATAATCGCACCCGGGACAAGGTCACCAGGGTGCTCAGCAAGTATAAACCCACGATGTTCCACCTATTTGAAAACAAGCTGGTACCGAGGAGGAACATCAAGAAGTCCCGAGCATATTGCTCCATCTTCTCCAGTGTCTCGGACTCACTCCCGCAGAACTGCTCAGCAAACCAACTGTATCTCACCATAGCTGGTCGATACAGAGGCGGGCGCGCTCCTAACAAGTGGACCCAAGCAACCTCTCACTCGCCCATGTCTGTGTCAAAAGAGATAGAATCACCCCCTACTCCTAAGCCTGTGATCATGGCAAAGTTATAGGGAGTCATCGTTATCACCCCGACAATAGAGATGTAGAAAGAATTAGTGGTATCCCACCACCTCTCCACCATTGCTCCGAGAAGGGACTGGCTCGCTATGACGCGTGATAGTCCTAAGTAGAAAAGATCGAAGCCAGCTTCATCGATATTATCTCGGACCCCGGCAGGGAGCTCATTGTACCAGTTCATTGCCATCGTCGCTCCATACACCCTGTTGGTACGGAAGTCTCCCTGTGGCAAAGAAGAAGAGTGAATTTGGCAGTGATGAAAGAGCAAGCAGATGAAAGGCAGTGCAAGAAATGCAATTAAAGCATAGACAAGAATGCATGAAAACAGAGTTCATACCTCAGTAGTACTAGAAGAAATGTAGGAATCTGGCTCCCTTAGCAGGAGGTCCTTTGGTACGCCATGAGCGAAATCGCTAAAACGCCTGATCTTTCTGGACGGTAATATGTGTGTGCGGGGATGATATGTCGCTGGATCGAAGGGCTGCACTCTCGGTGGTAACGGCTCTGGCTCGAACTCTGGCGTGAACTCCGTCTCAAGGTCAGCCTTAAAGTCCTCAGTCGCCCCGCTGGCCTCGGCAACTACTAGCTCCTCTACTTCGGCTATAAGTGGAAACACAGGCAGAACCTTGGGAGGAGCTCTGTCGTGAGGCATATTGTCTGCCATCTGGAAAATGGGTGAAAAGTAAGTGAAAAGTGAAGAAAAATGGAGAAAAGAGGGTAAACTTGGAAAAAGTAAACCCTAGGAGAGAGAAAACGAGAGGAAAAGTCAAAACCCGGGAAAGTTCACAAAACCCGAGAGGAACTCGAGGGGAACAAGCCTAAAGTGGTGAAAATCCAAGAAAAAGTGATGAAATCAAAATCTGATCGGTTTAAAATGTAGAGAATCAAGAATGTTTTACGAAAAAAGTTTGCGCGGGGTGCTGGAAAACGCGTACAAAGCACGGATCTAGAGAGAGAAAGTACCTAGAGAGGGAGGAGAAGTGATTTCGGCCTTGTGGGTGTGAGGAAATGAAGTGTGTTGATCTATACCTAAAGACCCAAGCCAAGAAGACTAATTTGCCCCGAAACTGCCACAGGTGGCTGGTAGGCCACTATTGGTGGCCGACAGGCCACATCCATCGATGGCAGGCCTAGACGGAGGCCGACAGGTGGCTGGCGCCTTCTCTTGGTGGCCGGTGAGTGGCCGATGGCCCTCCTCAGTGTCCTGATGCTGTTTTGTGCTTTTGTTTCTCGAGAAGTATATGGAAGGTTCACTGTTGGGTCCAGATTGTTTCATAGGGAGCTCGAAACCGCGTTCCGGTACGTAAGTATGCCCTACTTGCCAATATGAACGAGGTGTTTCCTTTTTGAGCATGTTGCAATGCCTCCGACAGGTAAATCAGAAGTTGCCACCGAATATCGTTTTTGTTTTGTCAAAGTACAACTATTGCATAGAACATGCATTTTCATATACACTTATATCACATCTGTGCCTTGCATCGCTCATGATTTATGCATAGAATGTGTACTTGTACATGCTTTCAATTTTGCATAGAATATGCTCTTGTTTCTTGCATAGAACATGCTTTCAATTAACATCATACATCGGATGTGCATCTATCGCACACGTCCACTTTGTGCATTTATCGCACTTGTTTACTTTGTGCATCTATCGCATATGCTCATTCCTCATTGCATCTTTTGTTGTTTATCTTGAGATGTGTGAAGCGTGAGCCCCGAGCGGTTTCTCTTGTTTCTCGGGACGCGTGAACCGCGGCCGTGGGCGTGTTTTATCTCGGGACGCGTGAAGCGCAAGCTCGAGCAGTTTCTATTTTTTCTCAAGATGCGTAAAGCACGACTCTAAACGTGTTTTATCTCAGGACGCGTGAAGCGCGGCCCTAGGCATGTTTTATCTCGGGACGCATGAAGTGCAAGCCCAAGCAATTTCTCTTGTTTCTCAGGATATGTAAAGCGTGAGCCCGAGCGATTTCTCTTGTTTCTTAGGACGTGTGAAGCGCGGCCTTGGGCGTGTTTTATCTCAGGATGCATGAAGTGCGAGCCTGAGCGGTTTCTCTTGTATCTCAGGACGCATGAAACGCAGCCATAGACGGGTTTTTTCTCGAGACACTTGAAGCGTGGCCCCAAGCGGTTTTCATTTCAGGACGCATGAAACGCGACCCCGAGCAATTTTCATTTCTTAGTTTCTCAGGATGCGTGAAACATAGCTCTGAGTGGTGTTTTCTTTTCTTGTCCCGCGTTTTGGCATGGTTAGAGTGTGTTTTAGATCTTTTTGCATGGAACCTGTGTCGGCTTTAAGCTTGAAACTGCTCATTCATATGTTGTTATCATGTTATTGCTTATCGCATCATCTTGGATGATCATGAGCTTTCAAAATAGCCGGCTTCGCGAAGCTTGTGAGTCCAGCTTTCAAAGTTTTCTTCATGCATATCATTTACATCTTGCCCCATAACTACGCTGGTTTGATTCTTTCCAAAGGGATACGTAGGTAGCTTGCAAGCGCAACTATTTATTTCTGTCTTGATTGTTTATCCAAGTCTTATAGCCTTGTCAAAATGGGTTGTCTTCGGGTTTTGACATTCAGTCACGTCATTTCATGACTCCGAGTTTTGTCAAAGAGGAGAAACTATAGACACTCCATTTTTGACCGCCCTTACGACTTGGACGTCATCGCTTGCACATCCATGATGAGTGTATATGCTTGATAAGTGCTCGAAGTCCTCAGCGGAATGCTACAACTTTGAGCCTTTCAAACCCTGCACACCTGTTGTCTTATTTTTGGACCAAGCCCAGAGATTTTCAAGTCTGCAACTCCTTATAGCCTGCCAGCCTCTTTTATTGGCTGCTGGCCATTGCTTCTGGTTGCCGGCCACAAGTGTGTTTTGCAGATATTTTTCTTCCAGCTGTGCCAACTATAAGCACAAATACATGCACCTTCTTACACGTGTATGTATTGATATTTCTAAGGGAGTTGCATGGTTTTCTATAAATAGGAGGCCTCCCTTTCCATTTTCAAAGTTGGAATTTTTAGAGCAAAAATTCTCTCTCTCTATTGAAATTTCCTAGCTTTTTGCAAGCTTTTGCCTATACACTCTAAACCAAACCTCTCCATCTTTGAGCTGAGGTACCTTTGAGCCTATTTTAAACTCTTGAGGGTGTGTAAGCCTTGTGTTGTTGCCTAGAATTGGTTCTTCTCTTCAAGAGGTATAAAGCTTTGCTTCTCTACTTGCTTTAATCACTCTTTTTCTTGCTGTTTTCCCACTATTTTTGGGCTATATAAACTCTGTTTTTTTTTTGGCTGAAACTTGTGGTTTAAGGCCAACAAGGGTTGAGGGGTGGTTCACCCTTCTTTACACCTTGCTTTCAAAGCCTTTATCCTTATGTTTCCCACCTTTACACTATCTTTTTTTGAGCTTTTAAACACTGATTTTCAGAGTTATTTCAGTGGCCAAAATCATGTTTTGAAGTCCAAAATTGGAGGGGGTTAGCCCCCCCTTCTTGTGTTTTGTTTACTAGCCTAGCATGTTCTATGTTTTAGCTTATTGTTTTAGCTATTTTTGTCTTAATTGCAGCATATTTTAGGACTTATTTAGCACTATTTTAGGACTGTTTTTAAGTGTTAATTGCATTTGAGCCTTGTATTGCATGCTTGTAGTGCAATTGTCCTCATAGGTTTGGTGATTTAGGCCTTAGCCACCATCCTATTTGAGTTGATAGTGTTTATTTCATGGCTTTCCACACTTGTGATCACTCTTAATCACCTCTGTAACTTCCCTCCTTTCTTGGCTTTTGCTTTGCTTTGAGAGTTGTTTCAAACTTATTGTTCTTTTAAGCTTGAGATTGAGGTTGTCATGCTTAATGGTTTAATCCCTTTTAGGGGTTCATTATTAACAGCATGACATCTCTTTCATACCTTAAGCCAACTCTTGGTTTGACACTTCTCTCCTTTAGAGGACTTAAACTCACTTTTGGACTTAATTGATTAAAGAATTGAAAGATAACTAAAATAGAATAATAAAATTGGTGATTAAAAATGATGCAAGATAATCATTTGGTTTGGGTTCAATCAGACGTTAATTGAACCCTTGAGTCTAGAGGCGTTTCATACTCATTTGTGATGTAAACGGCTCAAGATTCATTGTCAACTACTTCCCTTGATCATGCATGATAGGGAGGTGGTTTTGAGAGTCTTGTTTTGTTACATTTATTAAACCTGCACCCTTTGGTTCATAAGCCATCATGTAATAAAATTGCATCAATTGATGGTTTGTGAATCACGTTTATCACTCCTTTGAACTGTTTAATGATAAGGAGGGGTACGTTGTGCAAACAACCCTTGAGAATACCTTGTGCTTGCTCTGTTTGCCTTCTGTTGCAGCAGGGAAAATCAGTCATCAGTGGCCGGCAAGCCACCTTCGGTGGACGACAAGCCATCATTGGTGGATGGTATGCCACCACTTCTAGCCTGCCGGCCACCTGTGCAAAATCCAACAGTGTACTTTTGAAGCAGAACATAATTGGTTTTGAGGTGGAAATTAGTGCAAGTGTTCTACTGTGCAATAGAGGCATTTGGCAGCAGAAATAGTGGATTTTTCAAGTGGGAATCCACGCATGCATGAGCATTCCTTGTTTCTCGAGGCGGAGTAATTAGAATAGCTAGCTTAGCACTCTTTTCATGTCGTATTCATGTAAATAAGTAGTTAGTTAATTTGTTGTAATAATTAGTTAGCTAGAATAGTTAATTAATTTGTTATAATAATTAGTTAAGTAATTTAGCTAAATTATTCATTTGGGTTTGTAATAGTTAATTAATTATCTTAGCTTTAATTAGTTAGCTAGTTAGTTCATTCAGACCCTCCTATGCGAGGGAAAGCAAAACTTGTAATAAGGTGTACGTCTTCTAACCCCACATCTATCTCCCTTTTATTTACTAACTTATGATGGTTAGTTTAGGGCATCATGTTTTGTTTAGCATTCTCCATGTTTGCATCCACTTGGTTTTGCATGCACCGAGAACTCGGTTCATCATTCTAACTTGCATTGTTAGTTTAATGTTTCTTTGAATACGTGCTTAGACCGCAAGCTATCAAATTGTTTTCATTTGCCATATTAGTAACCGGGCCTATTTAGATTGCTTATCAAATGTGTTGCATTAGCCATATTGTATCCGTAGCATCATGCATCTTTCTAACTTTATCATCTTTTTTGGCTTGGAGTACTAGGTGAGCCTTCACTCACTTTAGCATATTGCATTGTATGTGATTGTTGCCACATCAAAGCATACTTACCATGAGGCTAATTGCTTAAATAATAAACTGCTTGAATACCTATGGATGAAGGCTAATTGCTTGAATTGGAATAATTTAAGTAATATTTTATATGCGATCACTTTTTCAAGTGGTACATATTCAAAACAATTTTCAAAAGAAAACATGAGATCAAGTGTTTCAATCCTTGCAAATTAGTCTATACTTGTGTGTGTGCACATCACATAGTAAAGTGAGCCTAAATAATCGGAACAAGAGCATATAATGTACATAAGTTTCATATCATGATTAGTAGAGGCCGATCTTTGATCGGGCGAGCAGAGGTGCTCAATTCATGACCTTTCCCTCTCGTACCTAAGTTCCTGAGCCGAGACAATTTTGGTGATGACGGACACGTGGCCTTTGGCACGAGTCATAGGTTTTCTAAATTTCTCCAAAAAAATATTTAGGTGGTGACTCTATATCTAGCAAAGCAGTCCATTTTTGGCATTTTGATTCAAAATCGATTTTTCAAAAGATTTGCTGGATTTGGACTCTTTGGTGTTTATCTATTTCACATTACACTTGTGTGAATCAGATTTAGAACCACGGGAGTCCAATACTATAGGGCTTATTCGTCTTCCAAGAGGGGGCACGGAAAGTCGAGCTATACCCACCTTCGAACTTTCGTGCTCTGCTATCCTCGTCTACTACAAATGCTGGTGGGAAATTTGAACAACTTCATAAACTTGGCTTCATATTCTGCAACTATCTTATTCCCTTGCTCCAACTTCGAAAATTCCCTCTGTTTTTGTAAATGAACACTCCTAGGGAAGCATTTCTCATTGAATGCATTCTTAAACGTTTCCCATGTATATGGGTTGGCATCATGCTCATGTATACGCTTCTCCATTTGCCACCAATCATTAGATATCCCTTGTAGCATAAACGCATCATAGGTCACCTTCTGATCATCCGTACATTCAAAAACCGAAAACAACTTTTCCATTTCTGTTAACCATTTTTTAGCCTCCCAAGGTTCTGTGGCTCCCTCAAATGCCAAAGCTATCTTCTTAAACTCAGTAATGTTACAACGTAGCCTCGGTTGTGGCCCAACTCCGGGCTACAATCGTTGTTGTTGCTCCATAATTTTGGTCAAGTTATTCCCTATGGTGGTTTGTTGTTGGACCACCCCGGCCAAAGTTTGAAGCACTTGAACCATCTCATCTGGATTGGGGATTACAGCTTGTTTTTGTTGTCCCAACTCTTGCCTCTGATTTCCTCTAACCGCTTGAGAACCACTACCATTATTAGTCACATTCCCTTGCCGGTTGTTATTACCAGTCCGTCGATTTGTTTGACCCTGGCGTGTATTCCTAGCCATATTTGCCAATGTCTCCTCATGTTCCATTACAATCTATATGCATCAATAATAAAACATCATCTTATTCTGTTCTCAAATCCCTATAACATATAAATAAAATTAACAATATGCCAAATTATAAGCATTCCCAATCCTACATCTACTCAATCTCACCATTATTCTATACTAGCCTTTAAAGTTACAACTTGCCTCTAATACCACAAAATTGTCACGCCCCAAGTCCTGTGACAACGCCACACTCTCATCTAAGTGAGCATACAAGGCTAAGAGTCCAATCAAATAAACTAACAATATAAAATACTCAAATTAAATCTATAATTATCATAATGCTGAAATCCATAAACAATAAACAATCCTTATCATCTGAAATTGTCCACCAAGTCCACTAATATAATCCACTAACAAAATAGTAATCCAAGTAACTTAAATCATAGTCCTACTCTCAGCACTCCCACAAGTAAAAACCCGCACAGCTTTACTCCTCAGAATCTGAAAAAAATAAAATAAGGTTAAGCTAGAAAGCCCAGCAAATAACCAACTATCACTACTAGCTGGATCAAGTATACAAAAAAAATTAGTCGATAACCAATAAATATATTTTTGCTACAATTCAATAAATAAACAATTGTTTTGTAAGATGGTTTCATAACTGAAAATAAACAGTGTAACAATACATTTTAATTGAAAAGACAATGTGATAATTTGAAGAAATTTCGTTGTTCAAATCGATGGTTCGATATTTAGACGGTTCAATGATTTGATTCACAAACTCAAGTCTTGGTGACTACGGTCACTTCGCCTGTGACAAAGCCCAAAACCACACATAGGCCAGTGGTAAAGCCCCCCCCAAAAAATGAGTTTCTGTGCCAATAAATAACCCCTATTGGCTGGGGTCCAAATCATAGTCAAACTAGAGTAACGTTTAGAATTCAAACAATACACAACTTTTAAATAAAATATTCAATATTTTTAGAATAAACATTTGGTACAATTTTCATAATAGTTTCACAAAATATTCAAATAATTTTCATAATAATAACCGATGTTGTTTTATATTTGACCCATATTTTATTTTAAGATAACATGAAGGCTATAAATAAATATTTATAATTTCAAACAATTCAATAGGAATAAAATTGAACCAACAGTGATAGAGGGTTACTTACCTCAAACAACTAAAATAACATTTCCCAAGCTAATCTCAAATTACCAAGATCTACATGAATCTCACAAACCTAATAAAACATTACCCTACATAAATAATTATTATTTGCACCCATCATTCCTTTCTTTGTAACAACAATAAAATAAATTAATCCCATAGTCTACCAAGAACTCCCACACTTCAGCATCAAAACAGAGCTATCACAATTTCGAAAATTCTCAACTTATATTATTCTATTGTTGTTTATATACATGTATAAATTTGTAACTTCTTGCAGTCAATCTTGTATCCCACAAACACACCACCATTAAACTTAACACATCATATATCAATCCCAAAATACAAACCATCCAAACGAAATGCAAAATACACTCTAAAGTCCGGCGAAAGCGACACCCCTAGCATAGACTACATCAATATATTTATTTAATCATATATGTCCATACAAATCATCCATCGATGTATTAAAACAAAATTTATAGATAGAAATATAATAAAATAAATTACCTCTAAGAGATGAATAGATCAAAATCACCCCTCTATGAATTATTATTTCTCTCATAGATGGATATATTATTTCTCTCACTACTAAAAAAAACACTTTTTGCGACCGCTATAAACCGTCGCAAATAATAAAAAACAGTCACAAAAGACTTTTCGCGACGGCCCATGCGACGGCAAATGGGGGTCGCAAATATGGGAGTGGCAAATGCTTTTTGCGACGGCAAAACAATGGTCGCAAATTATTTGCGACCACCTAAACTACTTATGGCGACCGCTATTTTGCCGTCGCAAAAAACAAAGAAAAACACTAATATAATCTTTGGCGACCATCTTGTTACCGTCGCAAAAAATAAAAATAAAAATAAAAATAAAAACAAATAAATAAATAAAATCATTGCATAATTTTTTGTTTAACACATGCAGAGCATGCCCTATTGACTGCACTATGAGAGTAGGCAGTTCACCACCACGCAAGAATGATTCAAATGAACCGATATCAACACTGCTAACAAATTGATCGGGTGGGGATTACAATCACAACACAAAAGCATTGCATAATTTGCATTTAATACTCATGCTTAAAGCTATACAAGTCCCAATTCATGTGCACTATACAATTATAGAGACAAATGTTGAGAAAATATTTTTGAACAAATTTCAAATTGAAACAATCAGTCAGAAATAAACTTGTCAATTACTTTATGTAAAACAAAAACTGAGTAAGAGGAAGAAGATATCACTAGCATCCCTTGTGACATTTATCTGCTCTAAGAGACCAACAGAACTGAATGCCAAGCTGTCATCCAGAGATGATATATCTTCATTATAAGTATCCCACGAGAACATTTCAGCATTACTTGGCAGCATTTCCATCTGTGATGTTTGAACTCCAACCTGTAATGGAGGCACAAGAATCAGAAATTAGCAAATGAAAGCTTGAATGTTATTGACAAACAATTTTCAACACTGAACAAATGGCTAATTAAATTACAAAAGATAAATTGCAAGCACACACATATGTAACCCCTAGAATGGTTGACAAATAAGAAAACTGGGACGTGAGATTTTCCCAAAACTAGAGGGCAAACTTCAGGTTCTCTGACATGCTTACGTCAACAGTGGAAATCCAAAATTCATCTCTTTGCAAGTGTTTTTTTTTTTTTTTTCAAAATGCAAATGAAGTCAAATGAAACTTCATTAAAAGTTGAGCAAGAACAGAAGACAAGCATAAAACAATGTGCTGGAATCGTTAGGCTTCCAGCCAATACTCTTTTAAGTTCACAAGATATCAACAACTAGTAGGTCATTCATGAAACTAAACCCACAAGCAATATAAGCAATATTCCAAATATCAAACCTGCTTCTTTTCCTTGCTTTGAAAAACCTAGTTGATTGAGAACATCCTTGAGCTCCTTTATTCGAAATTCTGCCAATTTTCCCTATGAGAGAGAAGGGATGTCATCACAAACTCATTCCAGCAAAAAGCAAAAGAAGTCTTCATACATCATACAAAAACTAGCTACCATGAGAATGACCAAAAAAATGTGATAATTGAGGAAATATTATCACCAAAAGAAAGAATCAAATGAAAAGAGAAGGCATGCCAAAGTTTTCTACAATATAACACTCGTACCATTTCTGAACTTCAAATTGAACCTTAACCCACCATTTGCTTGTAAGCAACCTTAGTGCCTTACTTCCCTTAGTAAGCCTAGTCTTGGATTACAATCATTATATTGTAATTGAGAATGTAAATTCCAAAAGGATAATTGAGAAATGAAGACCATTTCTAAATGTCTGTTAGGGAAAATGGTACCAGTTAACCAACGCAAGCATGCGATCCAGAACTAATGTGGGGAATAATCCCGCTGAACACCATAACAATTTCATGCTAAAACAAATCACATCAGAATGGCTGCACTGCTACTAAGGGCAAGGAACTAGATTTGGTGAATCAATGATTCTAGGTCGGCAACAAGAATAAGAACTGCAACATAACATGTTTATCTTCTATTAAGGACAAGACAAAAAATTGGTGATTCAATAATTTAGGTTATCAATCTCTAAACTTCATAACTACTCACTGCTATTACTTTGGTAACTCTGAAAGAAAAAGGAAAAAAAATTAATGTGTTTTGATACAGCAGGGGTAGTGAGAACATAATGCCGATCATCAACTTCAATATAAAATGCACTAGGAAACCTTGAATGAATATGAAATTTTGGAACCCAAAGGTAAGAGAAAACTCCAAAGTACAGAAAAATCTAGCAATTAAAACTACTTTGGTTTTCTAGCCAGTAGCCTATGTATAAGCACACAAAAATATTTAAATTAAAAAAAAAATGTGAGAATCTCCTAAAAATGATCTAATTATTATGCTGGCCCACAACTCAAATTTGACAATCAAAACACTAAAGCCAATAATCATCAGAGAACAAACTGCTACATACTTAGAAGAACAAAAATGAATACAGCAACCATAATTGGCACAGGCAATTTGCACTACATCATGCATTAACACATTTTCTTTGTGAAACATGGATGTAGTTTTTCTATGAAAAATGCATATTAGTTTCCCAAAAGAAGTTTCCTATCTAGCTTGCTATACATTCCAACACCACGACTTAATTGAGAGGAAGAAAAAAAAAATTTAAAAATATTCATTATTGTCATTAAACTAAAATGCTTTTGGTTAAAACTAGCCAAGTATCTAAGCTATCATCTTCACTTCCCATTTGGTTTCTAGACATTCATTATGCAACAAAATGCTAGATTAGGCTAATTTCAACCAACAAAACAATTTTTAAAAAATACATGCATATATGGAGAGTTGCAGGGTATTGAGCAGCAGAAATTGATTACTTCCAAGCCAAATTTACATAAAATTTGAAGTCATTTAAAATGGCTGGTTCAATCTACAGAAAAATGTTTCTGGTTTTCGCAACAGTTTAGGTATTCGATGAACAAGAGGCTCCTTCAAATCAAACCACAAAAGGAGAAATATTTCAGCCCATTGTCTATATTATTTGAACAATTCAAGTGATGAAGTGTTTCCAGTAAGGAGCTTCCAAATTACTGTCAACAAGTTCGGTGGAGGACCGTTAACTGAGTCAAAGAAAGGATGTGAAGACCTTTTTCCATCACAAATTTTCCATCAACTTTCTTACCCAAAAGTACAAACCCCAATAATAGAGTGATCATTTTCAATAATCAATTGCACCATCAACAATTATCATAGATAAAACAATTACTTTCTCTTAATAATTATGTGAAGAACATAAACTGAAAGTATCTATAAAAAGCTTGAAGATCTACACCTTCCTTTAAAAGCTCATATGCCTAATATCACTGTTTTAAATGTGCACCAGATAACATGTTGCACATTTTTACTAAATCAGTTTTTGATATAAATATACAAGCAATGTGTTAAATCAGTTCAAACTAATAGTTTCATACTATATAGGTACCAATTGCTGTCTCTATTACACATTATGAAGCCATATGCTTATACAAAGGCACCAGGGTGATTGCTTCCAAGGGTAAAGAAATCACAAACTGGAAGGCACACATGCTTTTTCTTTACTGTTGTTGCGGAATAGTAGCTCGCATGGTGGACGGATTGCTTGGGCTAGGAGGAGGCTTCATCTTGGGACCCCTTTTCCTAGAATTGGGAATTCCTCCTCAGGTATGTTTAATTAATACTCACTCATGCATCTGCTACAGCAAAGCATTTCCAAAATTATAAATTAAAAAAAAAAAAAACCTTAATCTCTTGTGGACCAAAATTTCCAAGGAGCAGATTGCAAAATTGTTCCAAAAATTACAAAAATCAAACCTATATAGCACTTTAGATCTTACATATATGCGTTTCGTTTGTATATATATGCACAAACAAAAATAAAATAAAATTAGATACATATAAAAACATACAAACAAAATCAGAGAGAGAGAGATTACGATCAAGTGGATCTGTTACGAGCTAAAATATTTGTTGAACCAAAAAATGCCTCATTCAATCGATTATAGTGATACATGTGTTGTGAGATGTAATTTTACACCTTTGTGAGAGGTTATACTGTTGTAATTTACACACTGTTGTAATTGAACAACACATATCGGTGATACATTACATGGATATATATATATAGAGAGAGAGTACGAAGAGCAGAGAGGAGAGCAAGATTACAGAGAGAGACAGACAGTTGAATTGATTAATGTTTCAATTTACAAATTACAAATTAATCGATGAAGATACGTCAAACATTACACAGAGTAAGATTCGAGCGATGAAGATAAATCGATGAAGATGTGCCAAACATTACAGAGAGAGACAAAGAGAAGTGTTTAGGCTTACCGATTATGAATCTCGATTATGGATCGATTGAAATCTTCATCAACAGCAGATTGACATCTTCAAACCTTCATCAACAATCGATCAAAATTTTCAAATCTTCTTCAAAGTGAGAGTCTAGTGAGAGAGACTGAGATTCGAGCGAGAGAGTCGAGTGAGAGAGACATATTTTGAGAGAGAGAGAGAGAGTTCAGATTTGGGAAATAAGGGGAAAAAAGGGGGACGGGTCAAGTTTTTTTAATGGTTTGGGGGCTTTTTATTTTTTTATTTTTAAGAACACGGTTGGGTCAATTAAAAAGAGATTTTTTGCGACCGCAAAACAAACGGTCGCAAAAAAATAGACGCAGAAAGTCATATTTCTAGTAGTGTCTCTTCGTGGGTTTTTTTTTTTTTTTTTGTGTGTGTGTGTGTCTTTCAAACCCTGCGGCAGCCTTAAAAAAATCCTCCTGAGCCCTTTGCTTTTTTTCCTCCTGGACTTGAAGCAAAACATTGGCTTATTAACCTAATTTCTCAAAATTGTAAAATTATCCATCTAAGTTATAGAAATAAAAATGTCATCTTATAACTAATTTCTTGATATTACTAAATGACTCATACAAATTAGTTTAATTTCTAATCCATCAAAAAAATAATTCTACACATAAATTGGGTTTTACATAATATGATTTTAAAAATAAATTGTTACATTTTTATAAGACAAATGTGATCCAATAAAATGGTTGCTGATATCTAATCCGTATAATTTTTTGTATAAATAATGTACTGAACACACTATATAAAATAAATAATTTAAGTCATTGGCTTGGCCTAAAGTAAGCCCACAGTTTCATTAATTGGACCCTAGGCCGGAAATGGAATACACATGCAAACATCTGTATATTCTATGTTTGAAATTTTATGCATTTCCAAGCTTTTTCATTAGACCCTGCATCCTCCATATTAAGTATGTGAAAAAAAATATAAAAATGCATGAAAATATATAAAATATGTATTAAAATTTTTTTAAAAAATTTAATCCTCAACCAATGCCCATTGAACGGTGATTAGTACTACCCAGAAAGAAATTGTATAGAAAGATATAAAAAATAAATAAAATTTCAATTTTTTAATATTATCTCTACATTAAAAAAAACTTTAGTGTGATCAGCATGGCTTAAAACACTATTGATTATGTTCTATTTTTTTTGTAATACACTACTGTATCACTTTGTAATATATATATGTTCTATTTTTTTTGGAAAAGAGAAAAAGAGAAAGAGAGAGAGAGATATGGGTGAGGCTGCTGAAGTGATCCCCTCAATTTCTCTTACAAATGAGGTATTGAGTTTGGATAGACAGAGCAAAGAATGGATAGTGATGATTCGAAAGGTGAGAGAAGCCTGCGAAGCATATGGTTGCTTTATGCTTGATTTTGAGAACATCCCATTAAAGCTTCAACAACTAGTGTTCAAGACCACCACCGAGATGTTCGATCTCCCAGTGGAGACCAAGTTGCAGTACAAAAACCTAGTTCTTAGCAACCCATTTATCCTTCTCTACGAGAGCTTTGGAGTCCATTGTGAAAAAGAGGTTCGAGCTTTCGAGAAGCTTATATGGCCTCAAGGCAATCCTCAATTCTGGTAACTCATACTTACGCTCAATTTGGGATACAACAATGATTCATAATTTCTTAGACTTTTTTATAAAATAATCATTCCTTTAAAATGTAAAAGATGATTATATTTGTAATGTATTTTTTATTATTTTTTTAGTTTAATCAAACATGTAAACAAAGAGAATTGAGAAGATATTCAATCTTGATATTTTTCCTTTATTATTAAAGTAGGAGCTACAACAATGCTTTTATACAAGTGATACAATATTAACCTCAGCTTAACCAGACTTATAACTACCTAACCAACTTCAGTTAACTGTTCCAACAATATAACAGCTTTTGATTTAATATCTCTAACAAACTACCTAATTACACACGTGCAGATTCAGCATTCAGCAGTGAACAGTGCAGGTTAAGCTTCTTGAACTGCTGCTTGGTTAGCAGCAGCAGCAGAGTCTTTATCAGTCCTCTTCAAACTCATAGGACTGGGAAGTACTAAGAGTTTGCTTTGAAGGTATTGAAAGCGAGCCACTGAGAGAGGTTTAGTAAAGATATCAGTGATTTGATCAGAAGTAGGAATATATGCAATGTGAAGAGACTTGGCAGCAACCTTTTCACAAACAAAATGATAGTCCATCTCAATATGCTTTTTACGGGCATGAAAAACAGGATTATGAGCCATAGCAATGGCAGAAAGGTTATCACACCATAGAGTAGGAGCAAGGGCAGAAACATGAAGCTCACTGAGAAACATACCAAGCCAACAGAGTTCGGCTGAAGTTTGAGCTAAAGCTCTGTATTCAGCTTCTAAGGAAGATCTGGACACAGTAGACTGCTTTTTAGCAGTCCAAGAACTGAGATTGGGACCAAGGTAAATACAGTATCCAATTATAGATCTTCTGTCAAGAGTACTACCAGCCCAATCTGAATCAGAGTAGGCATTAAGAAGAAGAGGACCACGAGAGAAATGTAGTCCATGACTCAAAGTACCTTTCACATATCTGAGCAATCGTTTCATAGCAGCAAAGTGACAATTTAAGGGAGATTGCATGAATTGACAAGCAGTGTTGACTGCAAAAGCCAAATCTGGTCGAGTGATAGTAAGATATTGAAGAGCACCTACCAAGCTTCGATAAAGAGAAGGTTGAGAAAAGGAGAGGACATCTTCAAGAGAAAAAGTGGAGCATTTAGCAGCCATAGGAGAGGACTAAGGTTTGCAATTTTGCATTCCAGCCTTAGCCAGAATGTCTGAGGCATATTTGGATTGAGAAAGAACATAACCTGAGGAAGACTGGATGACAGAAATGCCTAGAAAGTAATTAACAAAACCAAGTTCCTTCATAGAGAATGTATTATGCATTTGCTGAATGAGAGTGTGAATGTAATGAGGATCAGTACCTGTGAGGAGAATATCATCTACATAGATGAGAAGAATAGTGATGGAAGTGGAGGTCTTGTGAACAAACAATGAAGAATCACAGTGACTGGTAACAAAATTTTGAGAAAGAAGAAAGGTAGAAAATGTAGAAAACCAAGCTCTAGGAGCTTGTTTTAAACCATAGAGAGCTTTATGTAACTTACAGACAAGAGAAGGTTGAGTGGAATGAATGAAACCTTGTGGTTGAGTCATGTACACCTCTTCCTCTAGAACACCATGTAAGAAGGCATTTGAAATATCAAGTTGTTTAATGGACCAGTTATAATGAAGAGCAAGATAGAGAAGAACTCTGATAGTGGGCTGCTTGGCCACAGGACTAAAGGTTTCAAAATAGTCCACACCCTCTGTTTGAAGAAAACCTTTGGCTACTAATCGAGCCTTGTGTCTGGCTATGGTGCCATCTGAATTTTTCTTAATTCTGTAAACCCATTTGCACCCTATAGCTTGTCTACCAGGAGGAAGAGGCACCAAGGACCAAGTGCCTTGTCTTTGGAGAGTTGCATACTCATCTAACATAGCATGTTGCCAAGCAGGTGAAGCAGCAGCCCCTTGGTAAGTTTGAGGTTCAACATCAGCAATAGAGGTAGGAGGAGAGACAACAGTGAAACAAGTAAGATTTTTAGCTTTAGATCTTGTAAGCATAGGATGAGGATTAGTGGGAAGACAATGAAGATTAATCACTATAGAAGAGATAGGAATTTGAGATGTAGAAGGAGGAATGGATGAGTTAGAAGGAGGTGAAACAGAGTTAAGCAGAGGTAGAACAGATGACTTTTGCTGAACAGAAACGGGTGGGGAATGAGGCAGTGCAGGTGACTGTATATCAGATAACCGCTGAGAGACAGAACAAGGAATTTGCTGCTGCTGAGAAACAGATATAGAAGCAGAAGAAGTTGAAGGTAAAGTTGAGGTGTTAGGAAATTCTGAAGCATGAGAAGAATGAACGTTAGAAGACAGTGAAGCAAACTGCTGGTTTGGAGAAGCATGCCAAAAGAAATCAATCAGAGAATGAGAGACTGAAGAAGTTGGCTGAGATGATGACTGAAAAGGAAAGGATAATTCATCAAAGACAACATGTCTAGAAATATACACTCTCCCAGTTTTAGGGTCAAGACATCTATATCCTTTGATAGAAGGTTGATAACCAATAAACACACAAGGAATAGACTTGGTTTGAAGTTTATGTGATGTATAAGGCTTAAGCCAAGGATAGCATCTACAACCAAAAGTCCTCAACAGCTGGTAATCAGGCTTTTATTTGAATAAAACTTCATAAGGAGTGAGATTATTCAACTTAAGAGTAGGATGCCTATTAACAAGAAAAATAGCTGTAGCAAGAGCATCAAACAAATAAACCAAAGGCAAAGAAGAGTGATGCATGAGAGTGATAGTGGTTTCTATGAGATGCTTATACTTTCTCTCCGCAACACCATTTTGTGAGGGAGTGTGAGGACAAGTCAATTGATGTTCAATCCCTTTTTGTTTAAGAAAATCTTGAAAAGCATTACTAAGATATTCACTCCCATTATCACTCCTTAAAATTTGAAGTTTAGTGACAAACTGAGTTTCAACAAAAGCTTTGAATTCAAGAAACTTAGCAAACACTTCACTTTTATAATGAAGAGGAAAAAAGCGAAGTAAATTTGCTAAAATCATCAATGAAGAGAACATAGTATTTAAAACTCAAAACAGATGCTAAAAAGGGGCCCTATACATCATAATGAATAAGAGCTAAAGGTTTATTTACAGTAGCATTAGACAAAGAAAAAGGCAACCTATGGCTCTTGGAAACACAACAATGTTCACAAAGTGGAGAGCCTTTATTTCCTAAAACATAAGACTTAGGAACTAAGTTGTGATGAGTTAATATGTGATGCAACTTCTTGGAAGAAGGATGTCCAAGTCGAAAATGCCAACTGGATGTAGTGGTAGGAGATACAGTAGCAGTAGAACAAGATAGGCAGACATGAGAAGAAGAATCAACAGCAGAAGATGAAGACACAGCAGTAGGTGAAAAGGATGACACAGCACCAGGTGGAGATGAGATGAGAAGGTAAAGTCCTTGAGAATATAGGCCTTTATATAGAATCTGCTGTGTAGCCTTGTCTTGAATGAAAAAGGAATTTTCATCAAAGGTAACAGTACAATGGTTATCTTTAGTCAGCTGATGAACTGAAAGCAAATTGGAAGAAAGAGTAGGAACATGAAGCATTTTGGTAAGATGAAAGGGAAATGAAGGTGTAGGAAGAAGGCCTTTACCAATATGAGCAATAGGAAGAGTGGATCCATCACCAATGGCTACTTGCTCCTGTCCTTGATAAGGTTGATAGAAGGAGAGATGATTAAGATCATTAGTCACATGATTAGTAGCTCCAAAGTCTAAAAACCAGTTGACATCTGTGTTAGAGGATGGAGCAGATGCTATATATGCTTTAGAGGGATTTGAATTGTGTGAGATCTGAGAACCAGTAGAGTGATCATTCTGAAAAGCTGTATCCAACCTATGGCAACAGCCTATGGCAGTGTGATTAGACTTGCCACAGATTTGACAGATCACTGAGGAAGTAGATGAATTGCTTGCAGGAGCATAACTGCTGCTGTTGTTGCTATTGCTTGCAGGAGCATAGCTGCTGCTGTTGTAGCTATTGCTGTTGTAGCTATTATAGCCTTGTCTGCCCCTCTGAAAAGTGTTGAAGTTACCTCTCTGACCTCCTTGAAACCTGCCTCCATCTCTGCCTCTAAAAGTACCTCTGCCTCTATAATGTCCTCTATGACCTCCTCTGTTAGAAAAATGACCTCCATGGGTGTTGTAAGCAAAAAATCCTGGAGTTTCAACAGCTTGCACATGCTTAAAAGAAGCTTCTACATGAATAGATTCAGAACAAAGGAGAAAGCACAGTTGCTCTAAAGAAATAGGACCTGATCTAGCACGTACAGTAGTCTTCAAAGCATTATATTCATCAGGCAAACCATTCAAAATCAGAAGAATAAGATCTTCATCCTCAACAGGTGAAGACACTAAAGCAAGTTGATCAGCTATCACTTTGAATTGATTCAAATATTCTTCCATTGTAACTCATTTCTTAGTAATCTTACCCAATTTAGTCTTTAACTGATGTATATGAGACCTAGAAAGAGAAGTAAATCTTGTGGCCAGAGTACTCTAGACTTCATGACTTGAATGACAATGAATTACAGATATGAAAATGGAGGGAGATAGTGTAGCAGTGATACAGCTCAGCAGATGTACATCAATAGTATTCCATAGAGTATAAGCTGGATTCAAGACTTCAAGATTTTGTGAATCAAGCATAGTGGATGAAGGACACACCTCAGATCCATCAACATAACCGAGAAGATTTGTTGCCTTCAAAATGTTTTGATGTTGATTCTTCCACACTATGTAATTTGAAGAATCAAGTTTTGTAGTGAAAAATGCACTGAGATTTGAGACTAACAAAGTCAGATTTTAAGGTAATGATACAGAGATAGAGGAAGAAGAAGATGAAGCTGCAGCAATGGTAGAAGCCATTGATGAACTTTTCAGATGCTCGTGAGAGTCTAAATGCTCTGATACCATAAAGAGAATTGAGAAGATATTCAATCTTGATATTTTTCCTTATTATTAAAGTAGGAGCTACATCAATGCTTTTATACAAGTGATACAATATTAACCTCAGCTTAACCAGACTTATAACTACCTAACCAACTTCAGTTAACTGTTCTAACAATATAACAGCTTTTGATTTAATATCTCTAACAAACTAACTAATTACACACGTGCAGATTCAGCATTTAGCAGTGGACAGTACAAGTCCAGCTTCTTGAACTGCTACTTGGTCTTGAGGCTTGAACTACTGCTTGGTCTTGAGGCTTAGCAGCAGTAGCAGAGTCTTTATTAGTAAATAAATATTTTGATAGAATAATTATTTTCTTCCAATGAACCAATCATTGTATCAAAATATTTATTCTCATATTTGATTGACTAATAAAATAATAATAAAATATATTACAAATAAAATTATCATTTATCATTTTAAAAGATCATCATTTTATATGAGAATTTAAAAAATAATTATTTCATTCAAACTCATTTATGTGAATAAGATATAACCCACAATCTTACTTTTTCTTATTAAATTTATTGAAAAGTCCGCGATAAATGGGGGTAAAAGTAGACCTCCTAATTTTGGATACTTTAATTTTTTGATAGCGAGGTTATCAACTCCATAACTGCAAAGGTGCATGAACTAAACCTCCTATTATTGAGAATGATTTTCGAGAGCTTTGGGATAGAAGAGTACTAGAAGGAGAAAGCACTAGATGAGAACATTGTTGGCAAATTTCGTTCCATGAAGTACAGACTCCCTAAAGAGAATGAAGATCCTCTTGGTCTCGCAATTCACGTTGACAAATCCATCATAACCATTTTATGTCAAAATTCAGTGCAAGGTCTTGAGGTTCTCACTAAAGAAGGAAAATGGATTAAACTTAACATTCCTAAGTGAGCCTTGGTAGTCATCGTTGGCGATGCGCTCTGGGTGTTGTAACATGCCCGGGGGGTACCCGCGCGCGTTAAACAGTTCGGACTCCCGATATCTCTTTGATCTAGTCTCACGAGTGCAATGTGAAACGTAGATGAGAGTCCAGATTTGGCAACTTTTATTGAAAATCCATTTTTATTGCAATTTTATCAAAAATGGACTGCGTCATCAGATCTTAGAGTCGCCACCTAATATTTATTTTGGGAAAATTAGGAAACCCGTGACTCGTGCCAAGGCCACTGTTCGTCGTAACCAAGGATGCTTGGCTCGGAACCTTAGGTATGAAGGGGGAAGGTCATTAATTGAGCACCCCCCGCTCACCCGATCAAAAGATCGGCCTCTATTAAACCATGATATGAATTTTATTTTCTTTCTATGTTCATGTTTTGATTATTTAATAAATCCTAAAATTTACTATGTGAAACATACAAGTATAGACTATGTCACCCATTTTGGAACAACTTGATTTCATGTAGTTTTGAAAGAGTTTTGAAAATGTATAACCCAAATAAATTGAGTTTACAAACATGAAAATCAATATCATTCCAAATTAAGCGACACAACCTCCATCCACTGGCATTCATACAGTTATATCACATAAGCAAATAGCCACATGGTAGGATGCTTAAACATAGTAAGAAAAACACACACAAACGGGATGCTAAAGCATAAAAACTTACATGTTTGACGACCCGCGAACAAGCTACAAAACAAAGTTAGTAAAACATGCATGATCTTATATACAAAATCCTAATGCAATTCACTCATGAGATGCAACTAAAGATTCGGCTTCTGAGATATGACATGTGAATTATCTCAAGAACATGAGGTAGCGCACATAATCACATAAGAATTGATTAAATCCACAAATGCAAACTTCGCCGAATCAAGATGCATGAAACATGGATGCAAAGCATGAATATGATGAAAAATAAATATGATGTTTATGTACAAATAAGGAAAGCAAGTAAAAGAATGGGATGGAAAGAAGTGGGGCGGGGAATTATTACAACGCTTTGAATAAATTATTACAAATCAAATAAGAGAGAGAGAAGGGAATATTACAACAAAATAAAAATCTCACAAACTCTCAAAATAAAATAAAATACAATAAAGAAATTTCATGTGTGCCGGAAAATGTTCTGCTTGACGTAGAAAGACTGCTCCGTTCTGTTCGGGAAAACTTATTTTGCAGGGGCACTATTCATCCCGAGATACTATTCACTGCCGGAAGTTACTATTCATCATGGTAATTACTATTCACCTTTTTTTAAGCATACCGGGCATTTTTCATCCATAGTTACTATTCATCACCGGAGGTACTATTTATCGACGGGGCTACTGTTCATTGTCGGGGTTACTATTCACCGCCGGAAGTTACTATTCATCCGGTGGGGTCACATCTTTTAACAAATTAGGTGGTTCGACCAACCATTTAAAGTGGTAAAATTACAACAATTTATGGATAGTAAACTACAACATTTTATGTAAATTACAACAGTTTATATACAACAGTAAATCACAGCAGATAAAATAATAAAATTAGGTGGTTCAACCAACCATTTAAAGCGATAAAATTACAACAATTTATAAATAGTAAACTACAACATTTTATGTAAATTATAACAGTTTATATACAACAGTAAATTACTGCAGATAAAGTAGTAAAATTAGGTGGTTCAACCGACCATTTAAAGCGATAAAAAAAAAAGGGGTATGAAAAACAACAAATGAAATACTTAAACAAATTATATTACATTTTGAAATTAAATGAAAGTTTGCGAAAACTCACCTTTCGGAAAATGATGAATTTTTTTGATTCACAAACTTTCTTTTGACTACCCTCAAGTTTGTGGAATGTCTTCTCAATTCTCAGTCTAAAATTTGGAATTACAACTTCTCTCTCTGATTTTTCAAAATTCTCACACTATTATTCTCTCAGACTCTTTTTTTTCTTTGATCTCTCCCGAAACAGAATTTCTCTCCCGCCCAAAACTCCTTCTCATTCTGCTGCAATATGTCCCTTTTTATAGAAAACATTTGTAAGATGAGGACAAAAGGAAGAAACGGTGGAAGTTCACAAGATGCACAGTGATTTTTACTGTGCATTGCACAGTAAAATTACTATGCATTTTATAATATAATAATATATAAAAGGGATTATTATCATAAATATATGTACAAATACCCAAAAAAATATATAAAAACACGCAAATACGTAAAATTAAAATACATGGACTAATAAAATAGGCCAAATATGCAACATAATTTGATCAAAGTGGGTCTAAAAGCACAGAAAACAAAAGGACACACGATGGGAGTGTGGTGAATTTTTTTCAAATGAGGAATAATACCCTTATATAATATAATATTATATATATACAAAAGTATGGTGCGTGGGTGAAACTATGGTACCGAATAAATTTAATAAAATATTATATAATACATAATAAAGGGAAAGAAAATGGAGGAGTCTAAAATAATTTGGCAAAAACAGGTGTAAGACCAGGATTAAAGTTTACATTCCATCTTTTTACTGAGAATTTTGTGAGATAGCATATTCCTGTTTTCATCATTGAGTAATCAAAAAAAAGCGCCCAAGTCTTAGGGCTGGTCAAAATGGGGTGTCTACAGGTGTGTGCTTCTACTCTTTTATCTTTTCGATTTTTGTGAAAAATGAATAATGTTAGTTAGTATCATAGAGTCAATCAAACCCCATTAAACGTTTTTACTCTTTGATTTAGACTCATAAATACCGGTTTCAATAATTTAAAACCTCCCTAAAGCCACATTAGTTATGGCATCAATACAAGTAAATCAAAGTTATAAATGCATTCGATATATTTTTTTTTTCTCTCTCTCTATCTTCTGTTTAATTATTACATGTGCAAATTTTTTTGTGTTTTCACAAGGAATAATTTTTTTTTTTTTTTTTTTTTAAAAAAATTTAGTGATGCAACTATATGTAGGCTTGGACCAATAGAAGAGTTGAAGCAGTGGTTTGCATTTTACCACTATGCTATAGGAGACAAAATTCAAATGAAATTGCTAGATAAAGATATTATTATTTTAAAAAATAAATAAATAACCTAATTTCGTGTAAATCTCTAACGGAAATGTTAATTAACATATTATTTTGAGATAGTTAACTATTGAGTTTTAAAATTCAATGGAATAAAGTGTAAATGAGTCATAGTTTAGCTACTTAAAAGTTTATTTTAAAAAATATTCAAAAAACTTATTTGAGGCGGGAATTTATTTTAAATGTAAGTTTTTCTACTGAAATTAAGCCTTCACCGCACATTATAATTCAAGTTAAATATTTTGACAATTTTTTTTGGAATCGTACGTTTGGTGTTTAAAAAAATGAAAGTGTATTGAAATTTGATTGATAGCTTTATATATAAGAAGGAAGAGTAGCTTGAAAGATAGACTCATCATTTCTACTTTATAAAGAAACTAAAGTTGAAGCATTATGTTTGGTTACTTTATAAAAGAAATGAAGGTAGGATAAGACTTAATTATTTGTTTTTATATTGAGAGAAGTTTTTTTCCTCCCAGAAGTATGGGGTGGAATTAAATTGACTGGAGAGAAAGTTAAGTACTGTAGGGTAGAGTTTTAAAATTATAATTTGATAATAGAGTTATATTTTGAGTTTGTAAGTTTTGGAATTATGATTTGAAAAAAGAAATTTGTTTGGTTATAAATTTTGAAAAGAGTTTTGAATTGAGTTTTGAATTTTTGATGTGACATATAAAATGAGAAAAATTGTTTGGTTATGAATTTTGAAAAGAGTTTTCAAAACTTAATTGAAAAATTTATAACTCATAACCAAACACACAATTTAAAACTCTATTGAAAATTCTATTCAAAACTCAACCAAACTCTTTTTAAAATTCAATTCAAAAAAATAATTTGTCATTTTAATCTAAAAAAATAATTTGTATATTTAAAAAATATCGAAAACAAATATATATTTTTTTTCCCAAATAGCAGGTGGCGATTGACAATTACAAAAAAATAAACAAATAAAATAAAATTGTACTGTTCCGTTCAACTAGCCGGACATCCGGGAGGATGTCCGGGCAGACAACCTGATAGATTAAAAATTTAAAAATTATCTAATTTACCAAACATATTTTCAAAATGTATTTTAAAATTGATTTAAAATCATAATTTCAAAACTCAAACCAAATATAACATTCAAATATAAGAATAAAAACTTGATTTGAAACTCACAACATACATTATTGAAGAGCAAGGGCCGCGTTGCACAAGCCACGCGGTACACGAGCACCCATCTGTTTCGACATTTTCTTCTCTCTCTCGCTCCATCCATACATTATTGAAGTGATAATATTTTAATTATTGAACAGCAAGGGCCACGTTGCACAAGCCACGCGGTACACGAGCACCCATCTGTTTCGACATTTTCTTCTCTCTCTCGCTCCATCCATACATTATTGAAGTGATAATATTTTAATTATTGAACAGCAAGGGCCACGTTGCACAAGCCACGCGGTACACGAGCACCCATCTGTTTCGACATTTTCTTCTCTCTCTCGCTCCATCCATACATTATTGAAGTGATAATATTTTAGTGGTTCAAAAAAAAAAAAGTGATAATATTTTAGTGGTATCATTTCTTATAGATAATTACATTTAGAAAAAAATATATAAATTTATATAAGTATATTAATTTATTAGTAAGATTAAAACTTTTAGAATTAATGCAAGTGATTTGGGGAGATAGAAATAAACACTACAACATTTTTTAAGTTCAGTGACATTCGAAAGTGTCACAAAACTTTTTTTCAAGTGACATTTTTTAGTCTCATGATGTTTTGAACAAATGCCATTTATATTTGTACCACGATAGATGCGAGTGATACTTTAGTGATACTTATAAGTGCCATTATACCATGAAAGCTAAAGAGTTTTACTAACACTTTGATGTTATGTTAGACTTTATTGTGACACTATCAATCGTCATTAAACAAGAGTTATAATCTAAAAAATGACACTACATGCTTTTTTAATGGCATTTCTTATGTGACAATTGATATTTTTAACAACTCTTATAAATGCCACTTAACCAGTTTTTAGTAGCGCGTCAAACTGTCAGTGTTTCACTATTCATTTATGCCATAAATAGAGATAAATGTCATTAGAGTTTATTCTAGTGATACTTTGCAAAATTAGTACCACTATTATGAAATGGCACTAAAACAAAAAAACAAAAAAAAATATATTATTTACAACATCACTAATCATTTTTTGTAAGCTAAAAAAATATAATTTCCTTTAGGAAATGATAATACAACTCGTGAAACTAACAAAATACAATAAAAAGCAACCAATTGTCATTTAACTAAAATATTCCAAACCAAAAATATTACAACTCAAGAGCCTCATTTACCTTGAACAATTGCATGCATGTCAATCCCATTTGATTCCCCTTTCCCAAAAATAAATTAATTAATAATAAAAAATATCCACAAAAAATGTCCAGCATTTCTAGTGAAGTGCTACAATATTTAAAAAGTGATTAATTAAAATAAATAATATATATGAAAAATTACTTGTTAAAAAATATATTTTTTAATTAGTTATTTTAGCTATGGGTTTGGAACCTCTATAGTCCGCCATGGGACTGAAGGGTGTTGTTGGACAGTGGTGCGCTCTGATCCAAACCTATCTCAACAATTCAAATTGTTTAATGTGTAAAGCACGTCAAGTAATCCTTGCAAAAAATTATATTGATCAGATATCGATAGTCACTTGATTACGTCACATTTCTATCACAATTTTTCTTGAAAATCAAAATTGACGTTGACAAGAATGTGATATGATTAAATGTCTATCGATATCCAATCAATGTGATTTTTTGCAAGGATGATATACATAGTGGGCTCTATATATTGAATGGTTTGGATCATCGATATGTCCCCGGATCAGAGCCCACCATAGCCCAATAGCACCCTCCAGTCTGATGGCAAACTGAAGAGGAGCAAGATCCTTTAGCTAACATTTTGAAGATGATCTAAGAGTATATCCAATGTATGCATTATAGTTTATACACAAGTACAACTAGAACTCAATTTTGTATGTTAAGTTTTAATCACTTTAATAACTACATGTTAGAAAATACTAAAATTAGAGTGAGTCCTACATGTTCGTTGTGACCGGTTTAAGGTACAACCTTCGTTAGAAGTACATGAAATGGACAAGATTTCCTTCTAATACATTAAATGAAAGAGGGAGGGGGGGGGGGTTATACTTAAAAGGATATTGTAAGCTCAACTCAACGATCTAAATCGTTTATTTTATAGAACTTGTTAAGTATATATATCAAAAATTAAATTGATAAGATATTAATAGCCACACGATCCGAGTATGTTTATTTATTTTTAAAATAGACAATCAATATGATTTTAAAAATAAACTATTACATTTTTATAAGATAAATCCAATAAAGTGGTTGCTGGTATCTAATCCGTGTAATTTTTTTATATAAAAAATCTATTTAACACTCCATATAAAATAAATAATTTTGGTCATTGACTTGGCCTAAAATGGGCCCACAGTTTCATTAATTGGACCCTAGGCCGAAAACAAAGAAAAATGATGCAGATCACTAATAATTTTGGTCATTGACTTGGCCTAAAATGGGCCCACAGTTTCATTAATTGGACCCTAGGCCGAAAACAAAGAAAAATGATGCAGATCACTAATTAGTGGTTGCTCCAATTATGTGCACATGTATTTTGTGTCTTAGTTTTGTTTTTTTTTTTTTTTGCTTTCCACATTATTAATGGTGGTGTTAGTTGTAGGAATTTAGTGGTCTGTAACATTGTTGGAAAACAAAATACACATGCAAACACGTCACATATATATATTCTATGTTTGAAATTTTATTTTGAAATTTTATGTGTTTCTAAACTTTTTTAATCAGACCCTGCATCATCCATATAAGTATGTGAAAAAAATATCAAAATGCATGAAAATATATAAAATATGTATTAAATTTTTTTTTTAAAAATTTAATCCTTCACCAATGCCCATTGAAAGGTGATTAGTATTTACCAAAAAGAAATTGTATAGAAACATATAAAAAAATAAATAAAATTTCAATTTTTTAATATTATCTCTACATTAAAAACAACTTTCGCGTGATCCACGTGTTCTATTTTTTGTGTAATACGCTACTGTATCACTTTGTAATATATATATATGTTCTACTCTTTTTTGGAAAAGAGAAAAAGACAGAGATATGGGTGAGGCTGCTGAAATGATGCCCTCAATTTCTCTTACAAATGAGGTATTGAGTTTGGATAGACAGAGCGAAGAATGGAAAGCGATGATTCGAAAGGTGAGAGAGGCCTGCGAAGCATATGGTTCCTTTATGCTTGATTATGAGAACATCCCATTAGAGCTTCAACAACTACTGTTCAAGACCACCGCCGAGATGTTCGATCTCCCAGTGGAGACCAAGTTACAGTACAAAAAACCTAGTCCTAAAGATGGTGGTTACGTTCTCAGCAACCCATTTATCCCTCTCTACGAGAGCTTTGGAGTCCATTGTGAAGAAGAGGTTCGAGCTTTCGGGAAGCTTATGTGGCCTCAAGGCAATCCTCAGTTCTGGTAACTCATACTTATGCTCAATTTGGAATACAACAATCTTACTTTTTCTTATTAAATTTATTGAAAAGTCCGCGATAAAGGGGGGTAAAAGTAGACCTACTAATTTTGGATACTTTAATTTTTTGATAGCGAGGTTATCAACTCCATAACTGCAAAGGTGCATGAACTAAACCTCCTATTATTGAGAATGATTTTCGAGAGCTTTGGGATAGAAGAGTACTACAAGGAGAAAGCACTAGATGAGAACATTGTTGGCATATTTCGTTCCATGAAGTACAGACTCCCTAAAGAGAATGAAGATCCTCTTGGTCTCCCAATTCACGTTGACAAATCCATCATAACCATTTTATGTCAAAATTCAGTGCAAGGTCTTGAGGTTCTCACTAAAGAAGGAAAATGGATTAAACTTAACATTCCTAAGGGAGCCTTGGTAGTCATCGTTGGCGATGCGCTCCGGGTGTGTGCTTCTACTCTTTTATCTTTTCGATTTTTGTGAAAAATGAATAATGTTAGTTAGTATCATAGAGTCAATCATACCCCATTAAACATTTTTACTCTTTGATTTAGACTCATAAATACCGGTTTCAATAATTTAAAACCTCCCTAAAGCCACATTAGTTATGGCATCAATACAAGTAGATCAAAGTTATAAATGCATTCGATATTTTTTTTCTCTCTCTCTCTATCTTCTGTTTAATTATTACATGTGCACATATTTTTGTGTTTTCACAAGGAATAATTTTTTTATTTTTTTTTTAATTTAATGATGCAACTATATATAGGCTTGGACCAACGGAAGAGTTGAAGCAGTGAAACACAGGGTGGTGATGAGCGGCGACAAAGAGAGGCTTTCGTGCGCATTCGCTTCTATTCCAAAGGATGGAGTGAGAGTTGAGATACCTCCACAGCTGGTAGACGAAGAACATCCTCTGCGCTACCGATCATTTGTTTATTCTGATTATCATGCCAAATACGTTACCAGTACTAGGTTGGATGCGCTCAAGAGTTTTGCCGGTATTTGATGATCTGTGGCACTGAGGTTTCTCCTATTTGGCTTTCTAGTGTCGTTACTATGAACTTGTTTTGGACTTTATTTATCATTATGTGGAATAATGTTGGCGAGGAAGTAGAGTGGTTTCCATCTCTATATTGTACTTTTTTTTTTTTTTTTTTAATTAGTGGTTGGGCACGTACGTTGTGCATGACTTGTGATTTTTTTATCAACTGTTAGTATTATAATTATACGTGTCTCTTAAATTAATATGTGATATGTATACAAAGTATGGAGACTTGTATAGATAAATTAATTGATCCGTATTCAAAATACTACTAAGTAATAAATGAATACATATTTGATTAACTAAAATTAAAAAGTCAACTTTTAATTATCTTCCTAAAATAATCCATAATAACGATGTATTATTATAATTATGTAATAAAGAGAATCAAGAGTCTACTATCTTTCTTTTAACATGATTTTTTTTTTTTTTTTTAAAAAAAGAAGATAGATTTGTGATGAGTGATTTTATGATTGTCTAGTTCTTTCCAACTTTTGTCAATTTGTTTTCCACTAGAATGCCATCACGAACCCACAATCATGATAAAAAAAAATATAGCTAATACATACATATCGCTCCTTTTGTCATTTGGAAATTTTACTTATAAATTTTACTGGGGAAATGTGGATCAATTTAATTTTATGAGTTTTTTTTATGAATTGATTAGTCTTTTTTATTTTAAAAAATTATATTTATTTGATCTAGTGTCATTTGAGTATTAAGTGCCTTTAGCAGCTTTTGGTCAACTTGGAAATATAGAAATGATTGCGTTTTTAATGGCTCTATGTGAGCTTGTTAAAGCAAGAATAGCGATGTGGGTCAAATCATCCCTAACCAAAATGGTATTCTCCATTAATGATATTGTCTTTAATTCAATATTGCATTCGTTCTGGAAGCTGTGATTTGCCTCTGTGTTATGGTTGATTTCTGGCTACTGCTATGGTTGATTCTGCTGTGCTTTACTCTGAGGGTGTGTGGGTGATTGTCTGAATTGGTGTAGTATGCTACTGGGTATAGTTGATTGTCTGTAGGGTCTATTTCTGCTGGTGTATGCTGGTGTTCTGCTCTGTTGTCCTGTTTTTCCACCTCCAGATCTGGCAGGGTTTGATGCATTTCACATTGACAGCCATTCATGGTGATAGCGGATTTAAATGTCAATATTATGCTTTCTTTTCATATCTTTTCTCTTCATCATGGCATGAGCCTTTTAAAGACTTCCAAGCTTGTTCATCTTGCTAGTCCAGTAGGCTTAAACTGATCTGCTCACTTCATGCTACTACTGATCTGCTGTATTGTTGTTCTGCTACTGATCTGCTGCTGTTGGGGTATCCTCCTGCTGCTGTCCTGCTTTGCTGATCTGCCAATATGCTCTGGGTTTTTTCAACTGTTTGGAACTGTTATGATACTGGATTGCTATGCTCAGCAATGGTTGTGCTATCCGTTTTGTTAGCTTGTCAATTGGCTGAGTGCTTCATATGGGTGTTGTGTTCACCGGAATCTGTTTTGGGTGTCTGTGGGTAATCTTTGGTTCTGGTGTGGAGCAGATGATTAGAGATGCTATTTTGGATGCACAGATCATGAAGAGATCAGAAGAAGCCAAAGGCATTGTCATTGAACTACATGCATAAAACTTTCTGAAGGGGGCCTCAAAAGGTGGTGACTTGCTGTTCAGGGATGGAGGGTGTCTTGATACACTCTGCTACTGAAGCATTGGTGCTTTGCTATCTATTATACTGGTCCCAGTTATGCTTAGGCTGTTGGTATGAGTTGCTGCTGATGGTGGTGATGAGATGCTGCTAGCACATGTTTGCATTACCAAACCTGAACTCAGCTAGAGGATTTGAAGAGTGGACAACACAAATTTGCATTTCCAAACCTGAACTAAGCCAGAGGATTTGAAGTAGTGATGGTGCTCTGTCTAATGCTCCAGCAGAGGGGTTTTTGCTGTTGGGCTGGGCTGCTGAGATTGTAGTTTTTTTGGTTGTTTGTTTTGTTTTTGTTTTGCTCTACATGTTGGTTTCTCACCAACTTGGAGCTTGGAGTTTGTGCTAGCAGATGATTTGATGTGCAACTAGGTGCCAACTTAGTTGGGATCTGAATGTTTTACTGTGATGCTTTTTGCACTCTCCTCTTTATTGATATAAGTTATCATACTCGTTATGTTTTTCCATCAATAAAACTTCTTTTTGCTGATCCAAAAAAAAAAAAAATTTGAGTATAAGTGAATACTCTTTTGTAATTCATTTTTTTCAATTTTTTTATTCGTTTTTTGGATGGAAATTGATAGGTGAGGTGTATAAGATTCTTTCTAAAGGGATTGGTGGCTGAAGTGTTGGTTGTCGAACGTTGAAATCTACATTTCTGCTAGTGTGATTTTCTGGTTTTACATTAGAGTGTTACGTTTTAAAAAATACACTAAAGAGTTTTTTTGTCTTACATTGATTGAAGTGTTACGTTTGAAAAAACTACACTAATGTTGCACTTGAATTTTCACTTTTAATAGTTATTTGGGAAAAATCTGAGTTTTTAATAGCGACGATGAAAATATTGTTTAATTTTATTACTTTATTCAGACCCTTGAAAGAGTTACTTAGAGTCACCACCTAACATAGAGTTTGGGTGTGTTAGGCCACCCAGTACTTTTATATTTTCTATTACCAATGTGGGGTCTGTTTTATTTTAATGACTCTCGTTAATGGCCTGTGTGAATCAAAGATGGGTTCGGGAGTTTTCTGTTACAAGTAGGGAAGGTGTTAGACACCCTACATCGTCCTTTCGGTACTGTTTTCCCTGCATATGCTAAAACCTGTTGGAGTGCATATACTTTGGTTTTTTAAATGACTGGTTTACTAGTTTGTTAATTTTATTGTTTGTGGAGATGAGAATGTGCTGATTATGATATTTATTAATTTGCTTGAGCGCTTGGTGGCGAGTGGATGGTTACTGGTAATAACAGAATACGCTGATTGTGATATTTATTAATTTGCTTGCGAGCCTAATGGCAAATCGGTGGTTATTGTTATTATTAATTTACTTGCAAGTCTAGTGGCAAGTGGCTGATTATTGTTATTATTAATTTACTTGCGAGTTTGGTGGCGAGAGGGTGGTTATTGATATTAATATACCTAACCCAATGAATAGGTGAAAATGTGTTGATTGTAATATTTATTTATTTGCGAGCCTAATGCTGAGTGGATGGTTAGTGATATTAATATACCTAACCCAATGTATGGGTAATATAATACAAGTTAGTAGTTAGCTTGTCAAAAATCCAAGCAATAGTATATTTACTATACACTATGCTAGGTATAATAATATAATATATAAGTGAGTCGAGCTTGAGCTCGAGCTCGAATAAGCTCAGTTCGTTTATCTTTATTTAAATTATATAATAAATATATTAGTTATATATTAAATAATATATAAATATATATATATATAATATAAATACATTATTTATATATTAAATAATATAAAGAATATTTTTTATTTAAATAATATAAAAAATTTTATCGAGCTATATTCGAGTTTTATTAATATTAACGAGCCGAGTTCGAACTCGATAAACGAGCTCGATAAGCAAACAAGCCGAGCTCAAGCTCAGCAAAGCTCGGCTCGGCTTGGCTCGTTTGCAGTCCCAGTGTATTTACTATACATCAACTAAGGGACAGTATATAATAATATGTATTATTTACATATATATAGTACTTGTATTTAAATGATAGAAACGTAAATAAAGACCGAAAAAGTCTGTGTCAGTGTATATTTTGTTATACATTCGGTTAATTGACGGTATATAATACTAATATGTATTATTTACACTTATATAGTACTGGTATTTAAATAACATAAATATAAATAAGGATCGAAAAAGCCTATGCCGGTGTATATTTTACTATACATTTGGCTAAGGGATGAAATATAATAATAATATGTATTATTTACGTATATATAGTACTGGTATTTAAATAAGAAAAATGTAAATAAATACCAAAAAAGTCTATGCCGGTGTATATTTTACTATACATTCGGCTGACGGACGATATATAATAGTATGTATTATTTACATATATAGGGGGTGCAAATTTGGCACGGCCTGCCCCATGTCGGGTCTCGCGGACTCACTCCAAAATTCGGGCAAGGCCAACCTGGCCTGAGGGCTTGAAAATTAGGCCTAGGCCCAAGCTCAAGGATATTTGGGCCTTGGGCGGGCCGAGTCTAGGCTTGAGCTTGGGCAAGCCTGAACAAATTTTTTTTGTTTTTTAATTTTTTCTATCAAAATTTTATTATTTTCCACTAAAGAAAACACTAGGCCTTGGGCAGGCTGAGTCTGGCCTCAGACCGGTCCTTGAGTGGGTCTTAAGCGGACTAATGGGCCAGGCCGGGCTTCAAAATGATGGCCCAGGCCCAAGCCTAGGGTCTCGGATGAGGCTCGGCCCCAAGCCCACACAGGCCAAGCCCATCTCGGGCCGCTGTCGAGTTTCAAGCAGTCCACGGGGCACGGGCCATTTTTACACTTCCATACATATATAGTTTATGGGATTAGTAACGTTAGTGTTAATATGAACAATTGTTAATATGGAGAATTCTATTTTAATATTGATATGCGATGAAATGAAACGATGATGAGATCCATGAGATGATAACGAATATTATTAACACTCAACAATGATATGTGATGAAGTAATATGATAATGAAATTCATGAGATAGATAACAAATATTATTAACACTCAATAATAATATATGATGAAATGATATAATGATGAGACTCATAAGATGAGGACAACTATTATTAACAACAATGATCTGTGATGTGATAACATGATGATGAGAATCATAAAAGGATTATAAATATTACTAACAGTCAGTAATGATATGATGATGAGACTCATGGGATGATAACAAATATTATTAACAGTCAACAATGATATGTTATGATAATGAGATTCAAATATTATAATAAGTTAATAAAATTATTTGATTATACCTTATTTTGAATTAGACAGAGATTCGACTTGATTTACTTAGATAATTTTCCACAAGTTGAACGAGAGTATTTTCAGGGGATATTTGTCCACCATGCCTCTCCTTATTAGCAAACAGGTCAAAGGAGGGGTAAGCTTGATTCACAAATTATCAATCGACGCAATGTTATTGCATGATGACTTATGAATCAAGGGACACAATTTTAATAAATGCACAATTTAAAGACTCAAGAACCTCCTCCCTATCATAATATTGATCAAGGGAAGTGGTTGACATTGACTCTTGAATCGTTTATATCACTAACAAGTATGAAACGACTCAAGACTCAATGGGTTCAATTAACGTCCGATTGAACCCAAGTTGCTTTATTATCTTGCATCACTTTTAGTCCCAATTTTATTACTTCATTTTAATTACCTTTCCATTCCTTAATCAATTGAGTCCAATAATGAGTTTTAAGTCCACTAATGGAGAAAAGCACCAAACCAAGTGTTTGTTTTAGGCATGAGAGAAGTGTTATGCCGTTGGTAATGAACCCCCAAAGGGATTAAACTATTAAGCACAACACCCTTAATCTCAAGCTTAAACAAACAACCGGTTTGAAACCACTTTCAAAACAAAGAAAAAGTCAAGAAAGGAGGGGGGTGCAGAGATGATTAGAGATGAAAACAAGTATGGAAAGTTGGAAATAAATACTATCAACTCAAATAGGTTAGTGTCTAATGCCTAAAACACCAAGCCTATGAGGACCATTACACTACAAGCATACTATACAAAGCATGAATGAAGCTAACACATAAAAACAGTCCTAAAACAGTCCAAAAAAGTACTGGAATGAAGACAAAAACAACTACAACAACTAGCTAAAATATTGAGGAATTAAAATTAGCACACAAGCACAAGGAGGGGAGGCTAACCCCTCCACTTTTGGGACTTCAAAACATGATTTTAGCCTCTAAAAAACCTCTGAGATTCAGTAATAAAAAGCTCAAAAAAAGATAATAGAAAGGTGGGAAACACAAGGGCAAAGGCTTAAGAAGTTAAGTGCAAAGAAATGTGATCCACCCCTCCACCCTTAATTGCCTTAAACCACAAGTTTCAGCTCTGAAATTTAGTGTAAAAATAGTCCAGAAATAGCAGAAAAGATGGCAAATAAATAGTAGAAAAGATGGCAAATAAATAAGGGAAACAAGTTAAGAATTATACATCTTGAAGAGGGATACCCTTTTTGAGTTACAAACCAACAATTACACAACCTTAAGAGCTAAATGCAAGCTCAAAAATACCTCAACATAAATACCACAAGGTTTGGTTTAGAGTGTATAGGCAAAGAGTGAAGAACTTGCAAGAGAGAGGGAGAGAATTGTAGAGAGAGAGAAAAAAAAAATTTGCTCCCAAATTTTTCTAACCTTTAAAACAAGAGAGGAGGTCATCTATATATAGGAACCATGAGACCTCCTCAGAAATATATATACAGACACGTAAGGACTAGTGAATGCATCTGTGGAAACAGTTGGCACAATTGGCAAAAATATCTGAAAAACACACAAGTGGCCGGAAGGCCACTAATACTGGACGGCAGGCCACATTAATGGCCGGCAGTCCACACTAGTGGGTCTGTAGGTCCCAGGATGTTTAGGCTTGAAAAACTATTGTTCGCGTCCAAAAACAAGGTAAGAGATTCATAGGGTTTTAAGGCTTAAAGCTGAGGCATTCTGCTGAGGACTTCGAGCATTTGACAAGCATATACAAATTCATCATTGGGTGCGCAATCAGTGGCGCCCAAGTCGTAAGGGCAGTCAAAAATGGGGTGTCTACAATGACCTTCATTACTGGGCTTATAAGATAGATAGCTTAAATCATCAATGCGGATTCGAATTGAAACCCATAAAAAGGATATAGAGAAGTATGAAGAAATGAGGTGTGGAGCGGAGCTAATCCCTTTGATAGCTTCTTTGTTCAATTTGTATGTTGCATTCGAATTCCATCCATTAAATTTCATTGTAATATTATATATGATCAAATAACAAAAATTAAAAAATTGTGTAGTACGACTCTCTATTTTTAATTGAATTGGACAATAGAAATTGAGTATAATTCAAGTGGATGGGGTTTATGGGTGTTGTCTGAATTTGAAGTCCCAATACTCATTGAGTAAGAAAGCTAGTAAGAAGATTAAAGTTGTGGTAAGGCTATGTGGAGAAGGAAATTTCTCCAAAGTGTCCTACCCTGCACCTCTGGTAGGAATATCATCTACATCTATGAGAGGTTTTAAGGGTTTTCAATCTAGAAGATCGATTATGAACAAAGTCATGGAGACACTAACAGGTGATAGTGTCCACATGATTGGGATATGTGGGATGCGAGGGGTTGGTAAGACAACATTACTCTTATACTAAATCTCTTTTCAATTTTAAAGAAAAAAAAAAGTTCAAAATGATAGAGATTAATAACTTCCAATGCAATTTCCCACTGCTTGCCTAAAAGGAAAAAAAAAAAACCGTTTATATTTTATTGTCATGAATTTCAAAACTCAAAACTCAACACTTAACTATTTAAAATATTATCTTATTATTGTTAACTTTTTCTATTAGAATTATGTTAATGATTTATACAAAATCACACATTTATTAAAATTTAAAAATAATAATATTCTTATCTAATGATCCCATTTGCATTTTATCACTATGATATAAGAGACAAAATTCAAATGAAATTGCCAGATCAAGAAATTATTATTTTAAAAAATCAATAAATAACCTAATTTCATGTAAATCTCTAATGGAAATATTAATTGTAACAACATATTATTTTGAGATGGTTAACTATTGAGTTTTACAACAGCTGAGAGGAGTATTTGGAATGCCATACCTTTGGTGACTCTTTGGTCCATCTGGAAACACAGGAACGAGTGCCTCTTTGATGACATCCAACCAATGATGAAGGAGCTACATGAAGCTATAATTATTAGGTTTGCAATCTGGCTGAAATCCACAACCAAGGACTTTCACTACTCCATCAATGATTTTATGTACAATATTGTGCAGAGTAGATTTTGTATTGGACGAAGGGTGTAACGTTGCATTGTTTTGGCTATATTGAGGTGTTTTGAGTTGGAAACTCTCTAACTCTTTCTGGGCTTTGGAAATGCACATGATTAGTCTTGCTTTGGGTGCCAACCTAGTTGGGATGCTTAGTTTTGACAATGATGCAACCTCTTTCCAAGCTATGTGTACCTTTTTTGATCTAATAAAATATTTCTTCATTGCTGCTCAAAAAAAAAAAAAAAAACTACTGAGTTTTAAAATTCAATGAAATAAAGTGTAAATGAGTCATAGTTTAGCTACTTAAAAGTTTATTTTAAAAAATATTCAAAAACATTATTTGAGGTGGGAATTCATTTTAAATGTAAGTTTTTCTACTGAAATTAAGTCTTCACCACACATTATAATTGAAGTTAAATTTTTTGACAATTTTTTCTGAAATCGTACCTTTGTTGTTTAAAAAAATGAAAGTGTAAAGTAATGATACATAATTCTAAATAGAGTTCTAGTGATGTGGAAGAGATAGAGAGAGTAGAGAGAAATAGAGAGAGTGTGAGCCCCACCTTCACATGGGTACTCTCCACATCATTGGAGTTATATTAGAACTCTCGAATTAGAGCTCTCAAACATTATTGATTAAAATTTGATTGATAGCTTCATATATCACAAGGAAAAGTTGTTGGTAAGATAGATTGATCATTTCTACTATATAAAAGAAACTAAAGTGAAGCATTATGTTTGGTTACTTTATAAAAGAAATGAAGGTAGGATAGGACTTGATTAGTTGTTTTTGTATTGGGAGAAGTTTTTTTCCACACAGAAATATGGGATGGAATTGACTAGAGAGAAAGTTAGTATTTACAGCATTTCTAGTGAGCTGCTACAATATTTAAAAAGTGATTATTTAAAATAAATAATATATATGAAAAATTACTTGTTAAAAAATATATTTTTAATTAGTTATTGTAGCTATGGGATTGGCACCTCTTTAGTCTGTCATCGGACTGAAAGGTGTTGTTGGGGAATGGTGGGCTTTGATCTAGACTCATCTTGATAATTTAAACTGTTCAATGTGTAGAACACATCAAGTACATAATCCTTGCAAAAAATTATATTGATCATATATCGATAGTCACTTAATTATATCACATTTCTATCATATTTTCTTTTGAATATCATAATTGACATTAACAAGAATGTGATTTGATGAACTGTTTATCGATATCCAATCAATATGATTTTTTACAAGCATGATATACATAGCGAGCTCTATATATTAAATGGTTTGGATCATCGATATGTCCCCGGATTAGAGCCCAACACAGCCCAATAGCACCCTCCAGTCTGGTGGCAAACTGAAGAGGAGCCAAATCCTTTAGCTAACATTTTGAAGATGATCCAAGAGTATATCCAATGTATGCATTAAAGTGTATACACAAGTAAAAGTAGAACTCAATTTTGTATATTAAGTTTTAATCAGCTTAATAACTACATGTTAGAAAATGGTTTTATACAAACAATGCTTTTGCCAATTTTGAACTAAAATTAGAGTGAGTTCTACATGTTCGTTGTGACCGGTTTAAGGTACTACCTTTGTTAAAAGTATATGAAATAGACATGATTTCCTTCTAGTACATTAAATGAAATTTGGTGGGGGGGGGGGGGGGTGGGGGGGTGGTTTATACTTAAAGGAGATTGCAAGCTCAACTCAATGATCTAAATCGTTTATTTTATAGAGCTTGTTAAGTATTCATACCAAAAATTAAATTGATAAGATATTAATAGCCACATGATCCGAGCATATATAATTATTTTTAAAATAGACAATCAATATGATTTTGAAAATAAACTATTACATCTTTATAAGACAAATGTGATCCAATAAAGTGGTTGTTGATATCTAATCTGTGTAATTTTTTATATAAATAATCTATTTAACACACCATATAAAGTAAATAATTTAGGTCATTGGCTTGGCCTAAAGTGGGCCCACAGTTTCATTAATTGGACCCTAGGCCGAAAATAGAATACACATGCAAACATATATGTTTGAAATTTTATATGTTTCTAAGCTTTTCCATTAGACCCTGCATCCTCCATATTAAGTATGTGAAAATATATATATATATATATATAAATGGATGAAAATATATAAAAATATGTATTAAAATTTAAAAAAAAAATTTAATCATTCACCAATGCCCATTAAACGGAGTCCAAATCATCTGCCACCCTTTCTTGCAACTAGGGATGGTAATAGGGGTTAATGGGGTGGATATTAATTCTCCATCCCCATTCCCCTATAATAAATTTTTCACATTCTCCATTCCCCATTCCCCATGGGTACTACCCTCCCCATTTCTTAATGGGTTTGGATTTTCTCCTAACCCACTTTAATCCCCATTTTTATTTTATTTTTATTTTTTATATTTAATGTTAACAACAATTTATTTTTTATTTTATTTTATTTATTTATTTAATTTTTTTTAAAGGTTCACAACAAAAGCTAAATATATCTTCAATCTTTTTTCTTTCTTTTTTAATATATTTAATGTTAACAACCTCTTTTTTTTTTTTTTTAGGGTTCACAATAAAAGCTAAATATACATTCAATCTTTTTTCTTTCTTTTTTAATATATTTAATGTTAACAACTTCTCTCTTTTTTTTCTTTTTTTTTTCTTTTTCTTTTTTTTTAAGGTTTTAGCTAAATATACCTTCAATCTTTTTTCTTTATTTTTTAATATATTTAATGTTAACAACTTTTTTTTTTATTTATTTTTATTTTTTTTTAAGGTTCACAACAAAAGCTAAATATACATTCAATCTTACTTTATTTTATTTGGTTCAACAACAAAATCAAATACACATTAATTAATTAATTAAAAAGTTTGTTTTATAATAATCAAATATATAATTTTGAGACAATCAAATAAGTTTTAGTAATTGAAAAAAAAAATATGGAAGAATGTGGAAGATTAAAAAAAAATTACAACCATCTCTCTCTCTCACTCTCACTCTCACTCTCACTCTCTCCCCTACATGTTATAAGAACCTGTTTACAATGTTATAAGAGCATGTTTGAAGAAATAAAATGTGAAAGAACATGTTTGAAGAAAGTGTTATAAGACCCATATTAAATTACATCAGGGCATAAACAAGGAATTGTTTGTTGATCTATTAGCCACGGACATTTTAGACATTAAACCATATTTCTCTTATCAAATTTGAACTATTCATTTTAATTTATCCAAAATCTAATTATACTTTTTAACAAATCTAAACAACTCATTTTAAGATATCTATGTCTTACCACATCCAATCCATCCTCCATCTTCTTCCTTTAGTCCCCCACGAATTTTGTTGTTTGTTACTTTTAAAAAAACAACAAATATTTTTTCAATTAAATTTTTACTAATTTCACAACACCATCACCACTATTCTCACCTTCACTATCACACCACCATCACCATAGTCACTACTATCATCACTGCCGCCATCGCCCCACCACTATGTCACAATCTCTACTTTCACATTCGTTCCATCACCACCACCACCAAATATAAAAAAATATATTTTTAATTTTTTTTATAAAAATATTTTTCATTAAAAAATATTTTCTATCTAAATAAATGAAGCATAGCATTGGGAAACAAGCTGATTTCAATTAAATCTGTTCATAATTAAGAAAAATTCTTTTATTTTAAAAAAAATTATTTAGTAAGACTTTGTATCCCCTTTTCGTTTTTCCAACAAATAAATTTTTGTACCCATGCTTTCTAACCAATCACGACTCATGCTTGTTTCGATTCTCTACAATTTCCTTATTTTCAAATACATTCATATATATATATATATATATGTTGTATAAATTGTGTGATAACATAAAACCAATAGATTCATACTCGGTAATTGAAATTTCATAACAAGCAAACCATTCTGAAAATTACAATACATAACAAAATAAAATAACATAGAAAAGCAAACTGAAACCTGCACTAGACAGTGTCCTTAATTTTTTTAAATAAATTTAAAAAATTCTAGATATGCATAAATTTGACAAGAATAATGTGACAATGTTAATTAATGTGTATTTGATTTTATTGTTGAGCCAAATAAAATAAAATAAAATAAGATTGAATGTATATTTAGCTTTGGTTGTAAATCTTTAAAAAAAAAAAATGGTTGTGAATCTTAAAAAAAAAAATTTTAAAAAAAAGAAAAAAGATTGAATGTATATTTAGCTTTGGTTGTGAATCTTAAAAATTAAAAAAAAAAAAATGGTTGTGAACCTTAAAAATAATAAAAAAAGAAAAAGAAAAAAAGATTGGATGTATATTTAGCTTTGGTTGTGGATCTTAAAAAAAATAATAATAATAAAAATAAAAATAAAAAGTGTTGGTTGTGAACTTGAAAAAATAAATAAATAAATAAAAGAAAAAAGATTGAATGTATATTTAGTTTTGGTTATGAATCTTTATAAAAAAAAATAAATAAAAAAAAAGGGAAATTAGTGGGTACCCATCCCCAACCCATTCCCTGCGGATATTTAAAGAATATCACTTACCCTACCCAATAGATAAAGAAAAAAGGAAAAAACCCATGTATTTGGTTGAGTCTCTATGGATACTCACAGGATAGGTTATCCATTGCCATTCCTACTTGCAACCCTTCCTGCTACCCTCGCCAAAACGACGTGACGTCGTCGTTTTGTTTGGTGTTTTTTTTTTCCTTCAAAATTTGAGTTTTCGCCCGCCTTTCACTTTCATCTCTTTCTCTTATCTGTTTAGCGCTAACAGAAGAGAAGAGAGACCCGAGACAAAGAGAGAGAGAGAGAGCAGCGGAGAGACAAACTGAGAGACACGGAGACGAACTGAGAGAGAAAGACGGAGAGGCGAATACGACGGATGAACATGACGGAGAGAGAAACGAACTGAGAGAGATGGCGGAGAGACGCGACGGCAAAAGATTAACGCAGAGAATGGCGAGCGACGCTGAGTCCGGCGGCAACATGATGGCGGCAAGGCGAGATTGCGACTATGACGAGGTCCATTTCATCATCATTGTCATTTGTTGTTGTTATATATATATATATATATATGTATTGGGTTAGAGTTAAAGTTCTGTTATTGATTTTTGAAATGGTGATGATAAATGGAAGAAAATATATACTTCTGTTTCATTTAGCAAAGAAACATCCTGTTTGTTGTGGACTCTCTCTCTCTCTCTCTCTCTCTCTCTCTCTCTCTCACACACACACACACACACACATACAAAATTAACTCTGCTGTTGCTCCCAAAAACAGGTTACCCCGGGAGATGTTTCTATAACTGCAACTTACACCCTTACTTCAAGCACGACAATGAGCCTTGACATGGAGGCTGTAATTTAGCTGGTCACAACTCTTAGAACATACTCGACCATTCAATTCAGATAAGGGCAATGCCTATCACTCCCGTGGATCAGAACACCGTTCCAACGGGTGAAATCATGCCAGTTAAAGGCACTCCTTTTGATTTCACAGCTAAGAAGAAAATTGGGAGTTCGATTCATGAGGTTGGTTTAGGTTATGACCCCAATTTTGTGCTACACTGTGAGTATGCTAGTCTTTGGAGAAGGGAAAATGTGAATAAATTCTACTCTTTTTTCTTTTTCTTCGATTCATGATATGTTTGTTTTTCTTTTTTAGAGATTGTTCTCTGCAATGAATTGTTAAGTAGGGATGATCATCCAATGGAGAAAACTTTTGAGTTATACGTGAATGAAGTCTAGTTGTGATGAAGAAAGCACTGGTTTTGCTTGGTGTGCTGTAAATGCCCGACATATCAATTTATCAGAATTTTGATGTCACTTACGAATCACTTGTTTGATGATAAATGGAAGAAAATATAAACGAAATGGGTTCGATTTTCGGAATCCATTCTTCCTTGTTCTGAAAATCCATTCATCCTCTGTATTTTTTAGTGTGTGTATGTATTAAAGGTTTGGTTAATTGCAGTCTTGAATCTGTTTTGGGTTGGCCTTCGAAGGCTGCAGCTGTTAAGGCTGAAGCTCTGTGGGATGATTCTGGTTTATTATGACTTCAGTTGGGCTGCATAGTGTTGTGGTTCTGAATCTGTCAAAATGGGGTATGCCACATTATAAACACTCTGAAGGATTCTTGTATCTATGCTGTTACTAGGCCTTGCAGCGGGCTGATATCTGGGATTTTATTACTAATCTGAGGCAAATTAGGAGGTGCTTGGGTGGGTATGTTGCTGCTTGATGCTCTTGGGTCTGTTGTGGATGTGTAGTGGTAGCCTGGGTGAATTAGCTGCAGCCAGTGATCTGCAGTGTGTTTTGTGATATATTTACTGCTGGTATAAATTTATGAGCTTGTGCTGTGTTAGCAGAGGTGTAATGCTGTGTGGTGAATCTGTGTGGTGAAGTCCTGCAGTGTGCTCCATTTCAGACTAGCAAGTGCTATGATTTTGTGTGGTGAAGGTCTGCAGTGCCACTCCTTTTTGAAGTGCGGAAATTGATCCAAGTTTCTCTATCTGTTGTAGTCACTGTGCTTCAGTCTAATTCTTCCTAGCCATGCAACAGCAGTGGTTCTGCTCCCTTTGGTTCTTGCTGTCCAGATTTAGTAATACTGTGGATTGGTGTTTCAAGTTTAGTGGTGTTTCAAGCCCAGTTGCTGGTTTTTGGTGGGTCTTTTCCTGATTTCACTATGGTTCTGAACAGATGTTGGTGCTGTTTTGGCCCATACAGATTTCGGTGGAGTTTGCTCCACTTATGGTGGTTATTCTCAGTGCAATTTGCTGATCTGCAGTCTGCTCTGCTTCTCTTCTTTGTAGATTGGGTGTAGCTTAGTTGGCCTTTTACTTCTCTTCTTCTGTTAGCTGTGTTTGCGCTTTTTCTGTTTTTTCTGTTTGTTTTCTGTTTGTTTGTTGGTCTCTCACCAACTGGCGCTTGGAGCTTCAGTTAGCTCCAAACTCCTCTTTATTGATGTTTTGTATCTTTTTGCATACTTTCATCAATAAAGATCTTCTTTGCCGATCAAAAAAAAAAAAGTTTGGTTATGTTGTTCCATGTCTCAACTCAGATTGAGTTGAAATAGTATGATGCTTTTTTAGGTCATGTATTGGAGAGAGTTTGTTGCAGTAAATAACATTTTATCAATTATTAAAGTTACAGTTAATTGATTTATTATAGAAACGAATCAGCTGTTTTTTTTTTTTTTCGAAAGCTTTGATTGGAAAGGAACATGCAACTGAATTGTCAAGACTCTTGCTATAAAATCTATTTTTAAACATTGGTCTGGTGTCTTAACCAAAAAAAAAAAAAACATTGGTCTAATGAAACAATGAACATAATTTTTTCTATCAATAATGTTGGCATCCCACATTGATTGTTGACCATATTTAGAAGTTGGCCAAAGGAAGAACTTAAACAAAATACAAGTTCATGCAATTGTGATTATAAGGTGAATCAAAGTGACAATCAAACAGAGTATGAAATTAGCAATAGATTTCAAGTTAAAACACTACACACAAAGACTCATTTCACGTCCCAAGCAAACAACCAACTTAAAACCGCTTTCCTAATGCATACATAGCTCTCACTCCACTAGTCATTAGTTTCTTTAGAAGTTGAAGGGGGCATCGAAGGTGTGGATGAGGTATGAGCACCAACGCCACAAAAATCAGCACATATGCAATCCCTTGGTTAATTGTTGTTCCTGAGAGACCCATAACACCATCAACATTTGTGGCACTCAATCAATACATCAAGATTCAAGAATAATTCATAGTTCACAAGATTATTTATAAATAATTATTTTTTAAAGGTACAAAACAATTTAAAAATAGATTTTTTTTAATAACTAATAGCAATTTTCTTTTTTCTTTTTCTTTTTTTGTGTGAATAAGACATAAATTAAGGCATAGAAAAATACAAATTTACAAGGGCATGCCCCAGGCCCTAACAAGGCTATACAAGACTTAGAAAACAAACAACTCATGGTTACGTTCTCAGCAGCCCATTTATCCCTCTAGTCCATGGTAAAGAAGAGGTTCGAGCTTTCAAGAAGCTTATGCAGCCTCAAGGCAATCCTCATTCTGGTAACTCGTACTTATGCTCAATTTGGAATAAGGGGGAACGAAACGGAATCGTAAGTCTTTAGACTTTTTTATAAAATAATCATTCCTTTAAAATGTAAAAGATGATTATATTTGTAATGTATTTTTTATTATTTTTTTAGTTTAATCAAACATGTGAATTAATATTTTGATAGAGTAATTATTTTATTCCAATAAACCAATGCAGTGTTTGATTTCAAAATATTCATGCTCATATTTAATTGACTAATAAAATAAAAATAAAACGTATTACAAATAAAATTATCATTTACCATTTTAAAAGGATCATCATTTTATATGAGAATTTAAAAAATAATTATTTCATTCAAACTCATTTATGTGAACCAGATATAACCCACAATCTTACTTTTTCTTATTAAATTTATTGAAAAGTCCGCGATAAATGGGGTAAAAGTAGACCTACTAATTTTTGGATACTTTTTTTTTTTATGATAGCGAGGTTATCAACTCCATAACTGCAAAGGTACAGGAACTAAACCTCCTATTATTGAGAATGATTTTCGAGAGCTATGGGATAGAAGAGTACTACAAGGATAAAGCACTAGATGAGAACATTAGTGGCAATTTACGTTCCATGAAGTACAGACTCCCTAAAGAGAATGAAGATCCTCTTGGTCTCGCAATTCACGTTGACAAATCCATCATAACCATTTTATGTCAAAATTCAGTGCAAGGTCTTGAGGTTCTCACTAAAGAAGGAAAATGGATTAAACTTAACATTCCTAAGGGAGCCTTGGTAGCCATTGTTGGCGATGGGCTCCAGGTATGTGCTTCTACTCTTTTATCCCTTCGATTTTTGTGAAAAATGAATAATGTTAGTATCATAGAGTCAATCGTAACGTTTTTACTCTTTGATTTAGACCCATAATTACCAGTTTCAATAATTTAAAACCTCCCTAAACCACATTAGTTATAGCATCAATACAAGTAAATCAAAGTTATAAATGCATTCGATATATTTTTTTTCTCTCCCTCTATCTTCTGTTTAATTATTACATGTGCAAATATTTTTGAGTTTTCACAAGGAATAATTTTTTTTTTTTTTAATTTAATGATGCAACTATATATAGGCTTGGACCAATGGAAGAGTTGAAGCAGTGAAACATAGGGTGGTGATGAGCGGTGACAAAGAGAGGCTTTCGTGTGGATTCTTTTCTATTCCAAAGGATGGAGTGAGTGTTGAGATACCTCCACAGCTTGTAGACGAAGAACATCCTCTGCGCTACCGATCATTTGTTTATTCTGATTATCTTGCCAAATACCTTACCAGTACTAGGTTGGATGCGATCAAGATTTTTGCCTGTATTTGATGATCTGTGGCACTGAGGTTTCTCCTATTTGGCTTTCTAGTGTCGGTGCTATGAACATGTTTTGGACTTTATTAATCATTATGTGGAATGTTGGCGAGGAAGTACATTGGTTTCCATCTCTATGCCGTACTTTTTTTTTTTAAGTGTGATTTTTTATCAATTGTTAGTATTATAATTATATATGTCTCTTAAATTAATATGTGATATGTATACAAAGTATGGATACTTATATGAGTAAATTGATCTGTATTGAAAATACTACTAAGCAATAAATGAATACATATTTGGTTAACGAAAATTAAAAAGTCAATTTTTAACCATCTTTCTAAAATAATCCATAATAATAATGATGTATTATTATAATTATGTAATAAAGAGAATCAAGTGTCTACTATCTTCTTTTAATATGATGTTTGTTTTTTTTTTTTTTTTTTTCTATTTTTTTCTTTTAAAGCAAGATTTGTGATGAGTGATTTTATGATTGTCTAGTTCTTTTCAACTTTTGTCAATTTGTTTTCCACTAGAATTCCATCACGAACGCACAATCATGATAAAAAAATATAGCTAATACATACATATCGCTCCTTATGATATTTGGAAAATTTACTTATAAATTTTATAAGGGAAAATGTTGATCAATTTAATTTTAAGAGTTTTTTTATGAATTAATTAGTCTTTTTTGTTTTAAAAAATTATATTTATTTGATTTGGTGCCATTTGAGTATAAGTAAATACCTTTTTGTAATTCATTTTTTTCAATTTTTTGATTCATTTTTCGGATGGAAATTGATAGGTGAGGTGTGTAAGATTCTTTCTAGAGGGATTGGTGGCTGAAGTGTTTGTCGAATGTTGAAATATACATTTCTGCTAGTGTGATTTTCTAGTGTTACGTTTTAAAAAATACACTAACAAGGTTTTGTATGTTGCATTAATTGGAGTATTATGTTTGAGAAAAATACACTAATGTTGCACCTGAATTCTCATTTTTAATAGTTATGGGAAAAGTCTGAGTTTTTAATAGCAACGATGAAAACATTGTTTAATTTTATTACTTTATTCAGACCCTTGAAAGACTTACTTAGAGTCACCACCTAACATAGAGTTTGGGTGTGTTAGGCTATCCAAAAAATAGATTTTTAATGAGACAATACTTTTATATTTTCTATTTACCAATGTGGAGTCTGTTTTATTTTAATGACTCTCGTTAATGGTATGTGTGAATCAGAGATGGGTTTGGGAGTTTTCTGTTACAAGTAGGGAATGTGTTAGGCACCTTACATCGCCCTTTCGGTACTGTTTTCCATGTATATGCTAAAACCTAGTGGAGTGCATGTACTTTGGTTTTTTAAATGATTGGTTTACTAATTTGCTAATTTTATTGCTTGTGGAGATGAGAATGTGCTGATTGTGATGTTTATTAATTTGCTTGAGCGCTTGGTGGGGAGTGGGTGGTTACTAGTATTAACAAAATGTGATGATTGTGATATTTATTAATTTGCTTGTGGGCCTAATGACAAGTCTGTGGTTATTGTTATTATTAATTTACTTGTGAGTCTGATGGCGAGTGAGTGATTATTGTTATTATTAATTTACTTGCAAGTTTGGTGGCGAGAGGGTGGTTATTGACGTTATATACCTAACCCAATGTATGGGTGAAAATGTGTTGATTGTAATATTTATTTATTTGCGAGCCTGATGGTGAGTGGACGGTTAGTGATATTAATATACCTAGCCCAATGTATGGGTAATATAGTACAAGTTAGCTTGTCAAAAATCCAAGCAATAGTATATTTACTATACACTATGCTAGGGATACTAATATCATATACAAGCAAGCCGAGCTCGAGTTCAAATAAGCTCAACTCATTTATCATTATTTAAATTATATAATAAATATATTAGTTATATATTAACTAATATATAAATATATATATCTATATAATATTAAAAATATTATCAAGCTGTACTCGAGTTTTATTAATATTAACGAGCCGAGTTCAAACTCAATAAATGAGCTCGATAAGCAAACAAGTCGAGCTCGAGCTCAGCAAAGCTCGACTTGGCTTGGCTTGGCTTGGCTCATTTGCAGTCCCGGTGTATTTACTATACATCGACTAAGGGACAGTATATAATAATAATATGTATTATTTACATATATATAGTACTTGTATTTAAATGATAGAAATGTAAATAAAGACCGAAAAAGTCTGTGTCGGTGTATATTTTACTTTACATTTGGTTAATGGACGGTATATAATACTAATATGTACTATTTACACTTAAATAGTACTGGTATTTAAATAACAGAAATATAAATAAGGATCGAAAAAGCCTGTACCGGTGTATATTTTACTATACATTCGGCTAAGGGACGATATATAATAATATGTATTATTTACGTATATATAGTATTGGTATTTAAATAAGAAAAATGTAAATAAATACCAAAAAAGTCTACGCCGGTGTATATTTTACTATACATTTGGCTGACAGGCGGTATATAATAGTATGTATTATTTACATATATAAGGGGTGCAAATTTGGCCCGGCGCGGCCTATGTCAGGCCTCGCGATCTCCCTCCAAAATTCAAGTAGGGCCGGGCCGGCCCACGAGCCTGAAAATTAGGCCCAGCCCCAAGCCCAAGCTCAGGGTATTTGGTTCTTGGGTGGGCCGGTGGGCCGAGCCTAGGCTCGAGCTTGGGCGGGCCTGAACCAATTTTTTTTGTTTTTAAATTTTTTCTACCAAAATTTTATTATTTTCTACTAAAAAAAACACTAGGCCTCGAGGAAAGCTGGGTTTGGCCTCAGACCGAGCCTTAAGTGGGTCTTAAGCGGGCCGATGGGCCGGGTCAGGCTTTAAAATGATGGCCCAAGCCCAGGCTAGGGTCTTGGGCTGGGCTCCGCCCCGAGCCCAAACGGGCCAGGCCCATCCTGAGCCATGGGCGAGTTTCAGGCCGCCCACGGAACACGGGTCATTTTTACACTCCTATAGATATATAGTTTATGGGATTAGTAACGTTAGTGTTAATATGAAAATTGTTAATATGGAGAATTCTATTTTGATATTGATATGTGATGAAATGAAATGATGATGAGATCCATGAGATGATAACAAATATTATTAACACTCAATAATAATATAGGGTGAATTACACCAACGATCTCTATAGTTTGGGGTTTGTGTCAATTTAGTCCCTGACTTTTCAATTGTGATACATTTGACCATGAATTTTGAATCTTGTTCTAAATAAGGACAATTGAAGATACTACTAGATTTTTTAATAGTAAAATTCATCAATTTGATAAAATATAAATTAATTTGACAAAAATAAATGTCAAAAAATTATTTTTGAATTTGTAAAAATTATTTCTACCTACTAAGATAAAATTATATAAAATTGATAAATCTTTTAGACATTTATTTTTTTTTTTTACCAAATTAATTTTTATCATGTATTTGGATGATGATCATGTAAAATTAATTTTTAAAAATTAATCATGTAATTTTTATTAATTTTTATCAATTTTACATAATTTCATCTTTGGTGGGTAAAAATAATTTTTAAAATCTTTAAAATATTTCTTTGACATTTATTTTTGCCAAATTAGTTTATATTTTATCAAATTGACGCTTTTGCCCTTGAAATTAAGTAATGGTATGTTCAATTGTCCTTATTTCAAACAAGATTCAAAATTCAGGGTCAAATATATCACAATTAAAATGTCATAGACTAGAGTGACACAAGCCTAAACTATAGGGATTTTTAGTGTAATTTACCCAATAATATATGATGAAATGATATGATGATGAGACTCATAATATGACAGCAAATATTATTAACAGTCAACAATGATCTATGGTGTGGTAATATGACGATGAGAATCATAAAATGATTATAAATATTAGTAACAGTCAATAATGATATGATGATGAGACTCATTGGATGCTAACAAATATTATTGACAGTCAACAATGATATGTTATTGAGAGAGTAATTTGTGAACAAATTGGGCCGAGTTAGGAAGAGTCTTCTTTGGAAGTTGTGCCGCACAATGGATCGAGATAAGAGCTGGTGTAGCTCGGTCTTAGGCTAAGAAGACACTAGGCTGGTTGTCAGGGCCTGGACCTAGCTATCTGAAGGTAATCCTTTATCGGATCGAGATGTTGTCAATAGAGAGGGTCGAGCTATGTGTAGCTCGGCAGGGTGCCATTTTGTAGCTCGGCTTCCAGTCGCACGGCCTGAATAGCAGGGGATCAAGATAAAACAGCTCGGTCAGGAATGTATATTTGAGCATGAGGGTGTGGTCATCTCACTTGGCTTGCAGTGATGAGGGTGTTTTAAGGATAAGTATTATCCTTGGGCATAAAACTCCTAGGAGCACTCTGTATAGAGTCCTACTAGGATTGTGCAAACCATCTCACTTGGTTGGTAGTGAGTAGAGTGTTATCAGGATAGACACTCTTCACTGAGAGTGTGATTCCTATGAGAACTCTTATAAAGAGAGTTAGAATCCTACTAAGCTTGTGTCAGGCAGAATCTATGAAAACTCATAGCAGGACCTATGTACAGATATCACAATTCTGACTCTCAATTACACAGAGCTTTTGTGTCTATTGTCTATTCGCTGACTTAGGCATCGGAGAGGTTTCCGGCACA